>CM056497.1:34899165-35450792 GCA_029783415.1 Anisodus acutangulus
CAAATTACTGCGAGCCCCAAGCCTTGAGCCTTGAGCACAAGCCCCGAGCCTTGAACCCTTATTATTATACAATAGATTGCAATGTCAAAAACCCATGGTAATGTATGTATGAATGTCAATTAAAATTACCATAATCCTCGAGCCCCAAACCCCAAGCCGCATGCCTCGAGCCATAAGCCTTAAGGCTCGAGCCCTAACCCCAGGCCTCGAGTCCCTGTGATATACTATAGATTCCAATATCAAAATTAAGTGGTAATGTATATATCAATGTAAATTCAAATTAACACGACCCCGAGCCTCAAGCCTCGAGCCCTTGATGATATATATAATAGATTTAAATATCAAAATCCCTTGGTAAAATATGTATGAATGTCAATTCAAATTATCGCGAGCCTCGAACCATCATTCTTTGAGGACCATCTTTGTGTTTGTCTCTCCTTTGTTTTTGCATGGTTCGGATTCGAGGATGAATCTTTTTCAAGAAGGGGAGGATGATACGATATCGGGATGCACAAGTCACTCTAAATCATTCGTTCGAGATCAATCCAAGGAGCTCTAAGCTATGCAAACAATGTTGATGCACAAAGGAACCTTGGAAGCACTTGAAGGGATGCAGACATAAGTATTCAACATTTGGAGGATTGCATTGGAGGATGAATAACCCGAGAATTCAAGTGGTCACAGTCTGCGGTGCCATCTTCGACTGTAGATATTGCCCTGTGACACCATTTGCAAAACGCAGATGGTGAGTGATGGGTGGTTGGGGCGTGTTTTGGTCATTTTTTGTAATTTGAGGGTTTGGTCACTTTTGGTCAAATTTTGTAATAAGGAAGGGTATAAATACGATACTTAGCCTTATTTTATCCTTAGCATGCTTTGATGATGAAACTCTTGAGAGAGATTAGTATTGTAGTGATAGTTTAGCTCTAGTTCTAAGTATAATTGTAGTATAATTATGGGGTTATTCTAGACCTTGTTCTTTATTCACAATTGAGATTTGATCACTAGTGGAATCATTCAACTCTATAGTTTGGGTACTTTAGTTGTCTAATACCATTGAGGTCTTTGTTTTTATATAACTTTGGTTGCTTTGGATTGCTATTATTGTGTCTATTCTCATATCCTTTAATTTATCATGAGCCTCAAACAACGACCCCGAGCATCGAGCCCCCTAATAATATACAATAGATTTCAATATCAAAATCCAGTGGTAATGTATGTATGAAAGTGAATTCAAATTACCGCGAGCCCCGAGCCTTGAGCCTTGAGCCTTGAGCTAAGAACCTCGAGCCCCTGATGATATACAATAGATTTCTTTGTTAAAATCTCATGGTAATGTATGTTTGAAAGTCAATTCAAAATAATACAAACCCTAAGCCTCGAACCCTAAACTCCGAGCCCCGAGCCTCTAGCCTCTAGCCTCTAGCCTCTAGCCTCTAGTCTCAAGACTTGATCCCTGAGGCCCGAGCCTCGATCTCTTGATGATATACAATAGATTTCAATATCAAAATCCTATGGTAAAATATGTATGAATGTCAATTCAAATTACCGCGAGCCCCGAACCTTGTGCCCCGAGCCTTGAGTCTCGAGCCCCTGATGATTTACAATATATTTAAATGTCAAAATCACATGGTAGTGTATGTATGAATGTTAGTTCAAATTACTGTGAGCCCTGAGCTCGTTGCCTCGACCCTTGAACCTCGAACCTCAAACCTCGAGCCCCTGATGATATACAATAGATTTCAATATCAAAATCCTATGGTAATGTATGTATGAAAGTCAATTCAAATTACCGTGTGCCCCAAGCCTCGAGCCTCAAGCTTAGAACCTCGAGCCCCAGATGATATATAATAGATTTCATTGTTAAAATCCCATGGTAATGTATGTTTTAATGTGAAATCAAAATACTACAAACCCCAAGCCTTGAACTCGGATCTCCGTGCCCCCAGCCTCTAGCCTAAAGCCTTGATCCCGGAGGCCAGAGCCTCGAGCCCTTGATGATATACAATAGATTTCAATATCAAAAGCCCATGGTAATATATGTGTAAATATCAATTCAAATTATCGCGATCCCCGAGCATTGAACCTCAAGCCCCTAATGATATACAATAGATTTCAACGTAAAAATCCTATGGTAATGTATATAAATGTAAATTCAAATTACTGCGAGCCCCAAGCCTTGAGCCTTGAGCACAAGCCCCGAGCCTTGAACCCTTATTGATATACAATAGATTGCAATGTCAAAAACCCATGGTAATGTATGTATGAATGTAAATTAAAATTACCATAATCCTCGAGCCCCAAACCCCGAGCCGCATGCCTCGAGCCATAAGCCTTAAGGCTCGAGCCCTAACCCCAGGCCTCGAGTCCCTGTGATATACTATAGATTCCAATATCAAAATTAAGTGGTAATGTATATATCAATGTAAATTCAAATTAACACGACCCCGAGCCTCAAGCCTCGAGCCCTTGATGATATATATAATAGATTTAAATATCAAAATCCCTTGGTAAAATATGTATGAATGTCAATTCAAATTATCGCGAGCCTCGAACCATCATTCTTTGAGGACCATCTTTGTGTTTGTCTCTCCTTTGTTTTTGCATGGTTCGGATTCGAGGATGAATCTTTTTCAAGAAGGGGAGGATGATACGATATCGGGATGCACAAGTCACTCTAAATCATTCATTCGAGATCAATCTAAGGAGCTCCAAGCTATGCAAACAATGTGGATGCACAAAGGAACCTTGGAAGCACTTAAAGGGATGTAGACATAAGTATTCAACATTTGGAGAATTGCATTGTAGGAAGAAGAACCCGAGAATTCAAGTTGTCACTGTCTGCGGTGCCATCTTCGACTGTAGATATTGCCCTGCGACACCATTTGCAAAACGTAGATGGTGCGTGATGGGTGATTGGGGCGTGTTTTGGTCATTTTTTGCAATTTGAGTGTTTGGTCACTTTTGGTCAAATTTTGTAATAAGGAAGGGTATAAATACGATACTTAGCCTTATTTTACCCTTAGCACACTTTGATGATGAAACTCTTGAGAGAGATTAGTATTGTAGTGATAGTTTAGCTCTAGTTCTAAGTATAATTGTAGTATAATTATGGGGGTATTCTAGACCTTGTTCTATATTCACACTTGAGACTGGATCACTAGTGGAATCATTCAACTCTATAGTTTGGGTACTTTAGTTGTATAATACCATTGAGGTCTTTGTTTTCAAATAACATTGATTGCTTTGGATTGCAATTATTGTGTCTATTCTCCTATCTTTTAATTTATCACGAGCCTCAAAAAATGACCTCGAGCCTCGCGCCCCCTAATAATAAACAATATATTTCAATATAAGAATCCAATGGTAATGTATGTATGAAAGTCAATTCAAATTACCGCGAGCCCCGAGCCTTGAGCCTTGAGCTTAGAAACTCAAGCCCCTGATGATATACAATTGATTTCAATGTTAAAATCTCATCGTAATGTATGTTTGAATGTCAATTCAAAATACTACAAACCCCAAGACTCAGACCCTAAACTCCGATCCCCGAGCCTCTAGCCTCTAGTCTCAATCCTAGATCCCCGAGGCTCGAGCCTCGATCTCTTAATGATATACAATAGATTTCAATATCAAAATCCTATGGTAATGTATGTATCAATGTCAATTCAAATTACCGCGTGCGCCGAGCCTTGAACCTCAAGCTTAGAACCTCGAGCCCCTGATGATATATAATAGATTTCATTGTTAAAATCCCATGGTAATGTATGTTTGAATGTCAAATCAAAATACTACAAACCCCAAACCTTGAACTCGGAACTCCGTGCCCCCAGCCTCTAGCCTCAAGCCTTGATCCCCGAGGCCAGAACCTCGAGCCCTAGATGATATACAATAGATTTCAATATCAAAAGCCTATGGTAATATATGTATAAATATCAATTCAAATTATCGCGATCCCCGAGCCTTGAACCTTGAGCCCCTAATGATATACAATAGATTTCAACGTAAAAATCTTATGGTAATGTATGTATGAATGTAAATTCAAATTACTGCGAGCCCCAAGCCTTGAGCCTTGAGCCTTGAGCACAAGCCCCGAGCCTTGAACCCTTATTGATATACAATAGATTGCAATGTCAAAAACCCATGGTAATGTATGTATGAATGTCAATTAAAATAACCATAATCCTCGAGCCCCAAATCCCGAGACGCATGTCTCGAGCCATAAGCCTTAAGGCTCGAGCCCTAACCCCGGGCCTCGAGTCCCTGTGATATACAATAGATTCCAATATCAAAATTAAGTGGTAATGTATCTATCAATGTAAATTCAAATTAACACGACCCCGAGCCTCAAGCCTCGAGCCCTTGATGATATATATAATAGATTTAAATATCAAAATCCCTTGGTAAAATATGTATGAATGTCAATTCAAATTATCGCGAACCTCGAACCATCATTCTTTGAGGACCATCTTTGTGTTTGTCTCTCCTTTGTTTTTGCATGGTTCGGATTCGAGGATGAATCTTTTTCAAGAAGGGGAGGATTATACGATATCTGGATGCATAAGTCACTCTAAATCATTCGTTCGAGATCAATCCAAGGAGCTCCAAGCTATGCAAACAATGTTGATGCACAAAGGAACCTTGGAATCACTTAAAGGGATGCAGACATAAGTATTCAACATTTGGAGATTTGCATTGGAGGAAGAAGAACCCGAGAATTCAAGTTGTCACTGTCTGCGGTGCCATCTTCGACTGTAGATATTGCCCTGCGACACCATTTGCAAAACGTAGATGGTGCGTGATGGGTGATTGGGGCGTGTTTTTGTCATTTTTTGCAATTTGAGTGTTTGGTCACTTTTGGTCAAATTTTGTAATAAGGAAGGGTATAAATACGATACTTAGCCTTATTTTACCCTTAGCACACTTTGATGATGAAACTCTTGAGAGAGATTAGTATTGTAGTGATAGTTTAGCTCTAGTTCTAAGTATAATTGTAGTATAATTATGGGGTTATTCTAGACCTTGTTCTTTATTCACACTTGAGATTGGATCACTAGTGGAATCATTCACCTCTATAGTTTGGGTACTGTAGTTGTCTAATACCATTGAGGTCTTTGTTTTCATATAACATTGATTGCTTTGGATTGCAATTATTGTGTCTATTCTCCTATCCTTTAATTTATCACGAGCCTCAAAAAATGACCCTGAGCCTCGCGCCCCCTAATAATATACAATGTATTTCAATATCAGAATCCAATGGTAATGTATGTATGAAAGTCAATTCAAATTATCGCGAGCCTTGAGCCTTGAGCTTAGAACCTCGAGCCCCTAATGATATACAATTGATTTCAATGTTAAAATCACATGGGAATGTTCGTTTGAATGTCAATTCAAAATACTACAAACCCCAAGCCTCGAACCCTAAACTCCGAGCCCCGAGCCTCTAGCCTCTAGTCTCAAGCCTTGATCTCCGAGGCCCGAGCCTCGATCCCTTGATGATATACAATATATTTTAATATCAAAATCCTATGGAAATGTATGTATGAATGTCAATTCAAATTACCGCGAGCCCCGAACCTTGTGCCCCGAGCCTTGAGCCTCGAGCCCCTGATGATATACAATATATTTAAATGTCAAAATCTCATGGTAGTGTATGTATGAATGTTAGTTTAAATTACTGTGAGCCCTGAGCTCGATGCCTCGAGCCTTGAACCTCGAACCTCGAGCCCCTGATGATATACAATAGATTTCAGTATCAAAATCCTATGGTAATGTATGTATGAAAGTCAATTCAAATTACCGCGTGCCCCGAGCCTTGAGCCAAAAGCTTAGAACCTCGAGCCCCTGATGATATATAATAGATTTCATTGTTAAAATCCCATGGTAATGTATGTTTTAATGTCAAATCAAAATACTACAAACCCCAAGCCTTGAACTCGGAACTCCATGCCCCCAGCCTCTAGCCTCAAGCCTTGATCCCCGAGGCCAGAGCCTCGAGCCCTAGATGATATACAATAGATTTCAATATCAAAAGCCTATGGTAATATATGTATAAATATCAATTCAAATTATCGCGATCCCCGAGCCTTGAACCTCAAGCCCCTAATGATATAAATAGATTTCAATGTAAAAATCCTATGGTAATGTATGTATGAATGTAAATTCAAATTACTGCGAGCCCCAAGCCTTGAGCCTTGAGCACAAGTCCCGAGCCTTGAACCCTTATTATTATACAATAGATTGCAATATCAAAAACCCATGGTAATGTATGTATGAATGTCAATTAAAATTACCATAATCCTCGAGCCCCAAACCCCGAGCCGCATGCCTCGAGCCATAAGCCTTAAGGCTCGAGCCCTAACCCCGGGCCTCGAGTCCCTGTGATATACAATAGATTCCAATATCAAAATTAAGTGGTAATGTATCTATCAATGTAAATTCAAATTAACACGACCCCGAGCCTCAAGCCTCGAGCCCTTGATAATATATACAATAGATTTAAATATCAAAATCCCTTGGTAAAATATGTATGAATGTCAATTCAAATTATCGCGAGCCTCGAACCATCATTCTTTGAGGACCATATTTGTGTTTGTCTCTCCTTTGTTTTTGCATGGTTCGGATTCGAGGATGAATCTTTTTCAAGAAGGGGAAGATGATACGATATCGGGATGCACAAGTCACTCCAAATCATTCGTTCGAGATCAATCCAAGGAGCTCCAAGCTATGCAAACAATGTTGAAGCACAAAGGAACCTTGGAAGCACTTGAAGGGATGCAGACATAAGTATTCAACATTTGGAGGATTGCATTGGAGGATGAATAACCCGAAAATTCAAGTGGTCACAGTCTGCGGTGCCATCTTCGACTGTAGATATTGCCCTGTGACACCATTTGCAAAACGCAGATGGTGAGTGATGGGTGGTTGGGGTGTGTTTTGGTTATTTTTTGTAATTTAAGGGTTTGGTCACTTTTGGTCAAATTTTGTAATAAGGAAGGGTATAAATACGATACTTAGCCTTATTTTATCCTTAGCAAGCTTTGATGATGAAACTCTTGAGAGAGATTTGTATTGTAGTGATAGTTTAGCTCTAGTTCTAAGTATAATTGTAGTATAATTATGGGGGTATTCTAGACCTTGTTCTATATTCACACTTGAGATTGGATCACTAGTGGAATCATTCAACTCTATAGTTTGGGTACTTTAGTTGTCTAATACCATTGAGGTCTTTGTTTTCATATAACATTGATTGCTTTGGATTGCATTTATTGTGTCTATTCTCCTATCTTTTAATTTATCACGAGCCTCAAAAAACGACCTCGAGCCTCGCACCCCCTAATAATAAACAATATATTTCAATATCAGAATCCAATGCTAATGTATGTATAAAAGTCAATTCAAATTACCGCGAGCCCCGAGGCTTGATCCTTGAGCCTTGAGCTTAGAACCTCGAGCCCCTGATGATATACAATAGATTTCTTTGTTAAAATCCCATGGTAATGTATGTTTGGAAGTCAATTCAAAATAATACAAACCCTAAGCCTCAAACCCTAAACTCTGAACCCCGAGCCTCTAGCTTCTAGTCTCAAGCCTTGATCCCCGAGGCCCGAGCCTCGATCTCTTGATGATATACAATAGATTTCAATATCAAAATCCTATGGTAAAATATGTATGAATGTCAATTCAAATTACCGCGAGCCCCGAACCTTGTGCCCCGAGCCTTGAGCCTCGAGCCCCTGATGATTTACAATATATTTAAATGTCAAAATCCCATGGTAGTGTATGTATGAATGTTAGTTCAAAATAATGTGAGCCCTGAGCTCGATGCCTCGACCCTTGAACCTCGAACCTCGAGCCCCTGATGATATACAATAGATTTCAATATCAAAATCCTATGGTAATGTATGTATGAAAATCAATTCAAATTACCGTGTGCCCCAAGCCTCGAGCCTCAAGCTTAGAACCTCGAGCCCCAGATGATATATAATAGATTTCATTGTTAAAATCCCATGGTAATGTATGTTTGAATGTGAAATCAAAATACTACAAACCCCAAGCCTTGAACTCGGATCTCCGTGCCCCCAGCCTCTAGCCTCAAGCCTTGATCCCGGAGGCCAGAGCCTCGAGCCCTTGATGATATACAATAGATTTCAATATCAAAAGCCCATGGTAATATATGTGTAAATATCAATTCAAATTATCGCGATCCCCGAGCATTGAACCTCAAGCCCCTAATGATATACAATAGATTTCAACGTAAAAATCCTATGGTAATGTATATAAATGTAAATTCAAATTACTGCGAGCCCCAAGCCTTGAGCCTTGAGCACAAGCCCCGAGCCTTGAACCCTTATTTATATACAATAGATTGCAATATCAAAAACCCATGGTAATGTATGTATGAATGTCAATTAAAATTACCATAATCCTCGAGCCCCAAACCCCGAGCCGCATGCCTCGAGCCATAAGCCTTAAGGCTCGAGCCCTAACCCCGGGCCTCGAGTCCCTGTGATATACTATAGATTCCAATATCAAAATTAAGTGGTAATGTATATATCAATGTAAATTCAAATTAACACGACCCCGAGCCTCAAGCCTCGAGCCCTTGATGATATATATAATAGATTTAAATATCAAAATCCCTTGGTAAAATATGTATGAATGTCAATTCAAATTATCGCGAGCCTCGAACCATCATTCTTTGAGGACCATCTTTGTGTTTGTCTCTCCTTTGTTTTTGCATGGTTCGGATTCGAGGATGAATATTTTTCAAGAAGGGGAGGATGATACGATATCGGGATGCACAAGTCACTCTAAATCATTCATTCGAGATCAATCCAAGGAGCTCCAAGCTATGCAAACAATGTTGATGCACAAAGGAATCTTGGAAGCACTTAAAGGGATGTAGACATAAGTATTCAACATTTGGAGAATTGCATTGGAGGAAGAAGAACCCGAGAATTCAAGTTGTCACTGACTGCGGTGCCATCTTCGACTGTAGATATTGCCCTGTGTCACAATTTGCAAAACGTAGATGGTGCGTGATGGGTGATTGGGGCGTGTTTTGGTCATTTTTTGCAATTTGAGTGTTTGGTCACTTTTGGTCAAATTTTGTAATAAGGAAGGGTATAAATACGATTCTTAGCCTTATTTTACCCTTAGCACACTTTGATGATGAAACTCTTAAGAGAGATTAGTATTGTAGTGATAGTTTAGCTCTAGTTCTAAGTATAATTGTAGTATAATTATGGGGGTATTCTAGACCTTGTTCTATATTCACACTTGAGATTGGATCACTAGTGGAATCATTCAACTCTATAGTTTGGGTACTTTAGTTGTCTAATACCATTGAGGTCTTTGTTTTCATATAACATTGATTGCTTTGGATTGCATTTATTGTGTCTATTCTCCTATCTTTTAATTTATCACGAGCCTCAAAAAATGACCTCGAGCCTCGCACACCCTAATAATAAACAATATATTTCAATATCAGAATCCAATGCTAATGTATGTATTAAAGTCAATTCAAATTACCGCGAGCCCCGAGCCTTGAGCCTTGAGCCTTGAGCTTAGAAACTTAAGCCCCTGATGATATACAATTGATTTCAATGTTAAAATCTCATGGTAATGTATGTTTCAATGTCAATTCAAAATACTACAAACCCTAAACTCCGATCCCCGAGCCTCTAGCCTCTAGTCTCAATCCTAGATCCCCGAGGCTCGAGCCTCGATCTCATAATGATATACAATAGATTTCAATATCAAAATCCTATGGTAATGTATGTATCAATGTCAATTCAAATTACCGCGTGCCCCGAGCCTTGAACCTCAAGCTTAGAACCTCGAGCCCCTGATGATATATAATAGATTTCATTGTTAAAATCCCATGGTAATGTATGTTTGAATGTCAAATCAAAATACTACAAACCCCAAACCTTGAACTCTGAACTCCGTGCCCCCAGCCTCTAGCCTCAAGCCTTGATCCCCAAGGCCAGAACCTCGAGCCCTAGATGATATACAATAGATTTCATTATCAAAAGCCTATGGTAATATATGTATAAATATCAATTCGAATTATCGCGATCCCCGAGCCTTGAACCTCGAGCCCCTAATGATATACAATAGATTTCAACGTAAAAATCTTATGGTAATGTATGTATGAATGTAAATTCAAATTACTGCGAGCCCCAAGCCTTGAGCCTTGAGCACAAGCCCCGAGCCTTGAACCCTTATTGATATACAATAGATTGCAATGTCAAAAACCCATGGTAATGTATATATGAATGTCAATTAAAATAACCATAATCCTCGAGCCCCAAACCCCGAGCCGCATGTCTCGAGCCATAAGCCTTAAGGCTCGAGCCCTAACCCCGGGCCTCGAGTCCCTGTGATATACAATAGATTCCAATATCAAAATTAAGTGGTAATGTATCTATCAATGTAAATTTAAATTAACACGACCCCGAGCCTCAAGCCTCAAGCCTCGAGCCCTAGATGATATATACAATAGATTTAAATATCAAAATCCCTTGGTAAAATATGTATGAATGTCAATTCAAATTATCGCGAGCCTCGAACCATCAATCTTTGAGGACCATCTTTGTGTTTGTCTCTCCTTTGTTTTTGCATGGTTCGGATTCGAGGATGAATCTTTTTCAAGAAGGGGAGGATGATACGATATCGGGATGCACAAGTCACTCTAAATCATTCGTTCGAGATCAATCCAAAGAGCTCCAAGCTATGCAAACAATGTTGATGCACAAAGGAAACTTGGAATCACTTAAAGGGATGCAGACATA
Organism: Anisodus acutangulus; assembly: GCA_029783415.1. Taxonomy (NCBI): domain Eukaryota; kingdom Viridiplantae; phylum Streptophyta; class Magnoliopsida; order Solanales; family Solanaceae; genus Anisodus; species Anisodus acutangulus. The sequence goes on from CM056497.1 coordinate 34,909,965, forward strand.
AGTATTCAACATTTGGAGAATTGCATTGGAGGAAGAAGAACCCGAGAATTCAAGTTGTCACTGTCTGCGGTGCCATCTTCGACTGTAGATATTGCCCTGCGACACCATTTGCAAAACGCAGATGGTGCGTGATGGGTGATTGGGGCGTGTTTTTGTCATTTTTTGCAATTTGAGTGTTTGGTCACTTTTGGTCAAATTTTGTAATAAGGAAGGGTATAAATACGATACTTAGCCTTATTTTACCCTTAGCACGCTTTGATGATGAAACTCTTGAGAGAGATTAGTATTGTAGTGATAGTTTAGCTCTAGTTCTAAGTATAATTGTAGTATAATTATGGGGTTATTCTAGACCTTGTTCTTTATTCACACTTGAGATTGGATCACTAGTGGAATCATTCACCTCTATAGTTTGGGTACTTTAGTTGTCTAATACCATTGAGGTCTTTGTTTTCATATAACATTGATTGCTTTGGATTGCAATTATTGTGTCTATTCTCCTATCCTTTAATTTATCACGAGCCTCAAAAGATGACCCTGAGCCTCGCGCCCCCTAATAATATACAATGTATTTCAATATCAGAATCCAATAGTAATGTATGTATGAAAGTCAATTCAAATTATCGCGAGCCTTGAGCCTTGAGCTTAGAACCTCAAGCCCCTAATGATATACAATTGATTTCAATGTTAAAATCACATGGGAATGTACGTTTGAATGTCAATTCAAAATACTACAAACCCCAAGCCTCGAACCCTAAACTTCGAGCCCCGAGCCTCTAGCCTCTAGCCTCTAGCCTCTAGTCTCAAGCCTTGATCCCCGATGCCCGAGCCTCGATCCCTTGATGATATACAATATATTTTAATATCAAAATCCTATGGAAATGTATGTATGAATGTCAATTCAAATTACCGCGAGCCCCGAACCTTGTGCCCCGAGCCTTGAGCCTCGAGCCCCTGATGATATATAATATATTTAAATGTCAAAATCTCATGGTAGTGTATGTATGAATGTTAGTTTAAATTACTGTGAGCCCTGAGCTCGATGCCTCGAGCCTTGAACCTTGAACCTCGAGCCCCTGATGATATACAATAGATTTCAATATCAAAATCCTATGGTAATGTATGTATGAAAGTCAATTCAAATTACCGCGTGCCCCGAGCCTTGAGCCTCAAGCTTAGAACCTCGAGCCCCTGATGATATATAATATATTTCATTGTAAAAATTCCATGGTAATGTATGTTTGAATGTCAAATCAAAATACTACAAACCCCAAGCCTTGAACTCGGAACTCCATGCCCCCAGCCTCTAGCCTCAAGCCTTGATCCCCGAGGCCAGAGCCTCGAGCCCTAGATGATATACAATAGATTTCAATATGAAAAGCCTATGGTAATATATGTATAATTATCAATTCAAATTATCGCGATCCCCGAGCCTTGAACCTCAAGCCCCTAATGATATAAATAGATTTCAATGTAAAAATCCTATGGTAATGTATGTATGAATGTAAATCAAATTATCATGCGAGCCCCAAGCCTTGAGCCTTGAGCACAAGTCCCGAGCCTTGAACCCTTATTATTATACAATAGATTGCAATGTCAAAAACCCATGGTAATGTATGTATGAATGTCAATTAAAATTACCATAATCCTCGAGCCCCAAACCCCAAGCCGCATGCCTCGATCCATAAGCCTTAAGGCTCGAGCCCTAACCCCGGGCCTCGAGTCCATGTGATATACAATAGATTCCAATATCAAAATTAAGTGGTAATGTATCTATCAATGTAAATTCAAATTAACACGACCCCGAGCCTCAAGCCTCGAGCCCTTGATAATATATACAATAGATTTAAATATCAAAATCCCTTGGTAAAATATGTATGAATGTCAATTCAAATTATCGTGAGCCTCGAACCATCATTTTTTGAGGACCATCTTTGTGTTTGTCTCTTCTTTGTTTTTGCATGCTTCGGATTCGAGGATGATTCTTTTTCAAGAAGGGGAAGATGATACGATATCGGGATGCACAAGTCACTCTAAATCATTCGTTCGAAATCAATCCAAGGAGCTCCAAGTTATGGAAATAATGTTGATGCACAAAGGAACCTTGGAAGCACTTAAAGGGATGCAGACTTAAGTATTCAACATTTGGAGAATTGCATTGGAGGAAGAAGAACCCGAGAATTCAAGTTATCACTGTCTGCGGTGCCATCTTCGACTGTAGATATTGCCCTGCGACATCATTTTCAAAACGCAGATGGTGCGTGATGGGTGATTGGGGCGTGTTTTTGTCATTTTTTGCAATTTGAGTGTTTGGTCACTTTTGGTCAAATTTTGTAATAAGGAAGGGTATAAATACGATACTTAGCCTTATTTTACCCTTAGCACGCTTTCATGATGAAACTCTTGAGAGAGATTAGTATTGTAGTGATAGTTTAGCTCTTGTTCTAAGTATAATTGTAGTATAACTATGGGGTTATTCTAGACCTTGTTCTTTATTCACACTTGAGATTGGATCACTAGTGGAATCATTCACCTCTATAGTTTGGGTACTTTAGTTGTCTAATACCATTGAGGTCTTTGTTTTCATATAACATTGATTGCTTTGGATTGCAATTATTGTGTCTATTCTCCTATCCTTTAATTTATCACGAGCCTCAAAAGATGACCCTGAGCCTCGCGCCCCCTAATAATATACAATGTATTTCAATATCAGAATCCAATGGTAATGTATGTATGAAAGTCAATTCAAATTATCATGAGCCTTGAGCCTTGAGCTTAGAACCTCAAGCCCCTAATGATATACAATTGATTTCAATGTTAAAATCACATGGGAATGTACGTTTGAATGTCAATTCAAAATACTACAAACCCCAAGCCTCGAACCCTAAACTTCGAGCCCCGAGCCTCTAGCCTCTAGCCTCTAGTCTCAAGCCTTGATCCCCGATGCCCGAGCCTCGATCCCTTGATGATATACAATATATTTTAATATCAAAATCCTATGGAAATGTATGTATGAATGTCAATTCAAATTACCGCGAGCCCCGAACCTTGTGCCCCGAGCCTTGAGCCTCGAGCCCCTGATGATATATAATATATTTAAATGTCAAAATCTCATGGTAGTGTATGTATGAATGTTAGTTTAAATTACTGTGAGCCCTGAGCTCGATGCCTCGAGCCTTGAACCTTGAACCTCGAGCCCCTGATGATATACAATAGATTTCAATATCAAAATCCTATGGTAATGTATGTATGAAAGTCAATTCAAATTACCGCGTGCCCCGAGCCTTGAGCCTCAAGCTTAGAACCTCGAGCCCCTGATGATATATAATATATTTCATTGTAAAAATTCCATGGTAATGTATGTTTGAATGTCAAATCAAAATACTACAAACCCCAAGCCTTGAACTCGGAACTCCATGCCCCCAGCCTCTAGCCTCAAGCCTTGATCCCCGAGGCCAGAGCCTCGAGCCCTAGATGATATACAATAGATTTCAATATGAAAAGCCTATGGTAATATATGTATAAATATCAATTCAAATTATCGCGATCCCCGAGCCTTGAACCTCAAGCCCCTAATGATATAAATAGATTTCAATGTAAAAATCCTATGGTAATGTATGTATGAATGTAAATCAAATTACTGCGAGCCCCAAGCCTTGAGCCTTGAGCACAAGTCCCGAGCCTTGAACCCTTATTATTATACAATAGATTGCAATGTCAAAAACCCATGGTAATGTATGTATGAATGTCAATTAAAATTACCATAATCCTCGAGCCCCAAACCCCAAGCCGCATGCCTCGATCCATAAGCCTTAAGGCTCGAGCCCTAACCCCGGGCCTCGAGTCCATGTGATATACAATAGATTCCAATATCAAAATTAAGTGGTAATGTATCTATCAATGTAAATTCAAATTAACACGACCCCGAGCCTCAAGCCTCGAGCCCTTGATAATATATACAATAGATTTAAATATCAAAATCCCTTGGTAAAATATGTATGAATGTCAATTCAAATTATCGTGAGCCTCGAACCATCATTTTTTGAGGACCATCTTTGTGTTTGTCTCTCCTTTGTTTTTGTATGGTTCGGATTCGAGGATGATTCTTTTTCAAGAAGGGGAAGATGATACGATATCGGGATGCACAAGTCACTCTAAATCATTCGTTCGAAATCAATCCAAGGAGCTCCAAGTTATGGAAATAATGTTGATGCACAAAGGAACCTTGGAATCACTTAAAGGGATGCAGACTTAAGTATTCAACATTTGGAGAATTGAATTGGAGGAAGAAGAACCCGAGAATTCAAGTTATCACTGTCTGCGGTGCCATCTTCGACTGTAGATATTGCCCTGCGACATCATTTTCAAAACGCAGATGGTGCGTGATGGGTGATTGGGGCGTGTTTTTGTCATTTTTTGCAATTTGAGTGTTTGGTCACTTTTGGTCAAATTTTGTAATAAGGAAGGGTATAAATACGATACTTAGCCTTATTTTACCCTTAGCACGCTTTCATGATGAAACTCTTGAGAGAGATTAGTATTGTAGTGATAGTTTAGCTCTTGTTCTAAGTATAATTGTAGTATAACTATGGGGTTATTCTAGACCTTGTTCTTTATTCACACTTGAGATTGGATCACTAGTGGAATCATTCACCTCTATAGTTTGGGTACTTTAGTTGTCTAATACCATTGAGGTCTTTGTTTTCATATAACATTGATTGCTTTGGATTGCAATTATTGTGTCTATTCTCCTATCCTTTAATTTATCACGAGCCTCAAAAGATGACCCTGAGCCTCGCGCCCCCTAATAATATACAATGTATTTCAATATCAGAATCCAATGGTAATGTATGTATGAAAGTCAATTCAAATTATCGCGAGCCTTGAGCCTTGAGCTTAGAACCTCAAGCCCCTAATGATATACAATTGATTTCAATGTTAAAATCACATGGGAATGTACGTTTGAATGTCAATTCAAAATACTACAAACCCCAAGCCTCGAACCCTAAACTTCGAGCCCCGAGCCTCTAGCCTCTAGCCTCTAGTCTCAAGCCTTGATCCCCGATGCCCGAGCCTCGATCCCTTGATGATATACAATATATTTTAATATCAAAATCCTATGGAAATGTATGTATGAATGTCAATTCAAATTACCGCGAGCCCCGAACCTTGTGCCCCGAGCCTTGAGCCTCGAGCCCCTGATGATATATAATATATTTAAATGTCAAAATCTCATGGTAGTGTATGTATGAATGTTAGTTTAAATTACTGTGAGCCCTGAGCTCGATGCCTCGAGCCTTGAACCTTGAACCTCGAGCCCCTGATGATATACAATAGATTTCAATATCAAAATCCTATGGTAATGTATGTATGAAAGTCAATTCAAATTACCGCGTGCCCCGAGCCTTGAGCCTCAAGCTTAGAACCTCGAGCCCCTGATGATATATAATATATTTCATTGTAAAAATTCCATGGTAATGTATGTTTGAATGTCAAATCAAAATACTACAAACCCCAAGCCTTGAACTCGGAACTCCATGCCCCCAGCCTCTAGCCTCAAGCCTTGATCCCCGAGGCCAGAGCCTCGAGCCCTAGATGATATATAATAGATTTCAATATGAAAAGCCTATGGTAATATATGTATAAATATCAATTCAAATTATCGCGATCCCCGAGCCTTGAACCTCAAGCCCCTAATGATATAAATAGATTTCAATGTAAAAATCCTATGGTAATGTATGTATGAATGTAAATCAAATTACTGCGAGCCCCAAGCCTTGAGCCTTGAGCACAAGTCCCGAGCCTTGAACCCTTATTATTATACAATAGATTGCAATGTCAAAAACCCATGGTAATGTATGTATGAATGTCAATTAAAATTACCATAATCCTCGAGCCCCAAACCCCAAGCCGCATGCCTCGATCCATAAGCCTTAAGGCTCGAGCCCTAACCCCGGGCCTCGAGTCCATGTGATATACAATAGATTCCAATATCAAAATTAAGTGGTAATGTATCTATCAATGTAAATTCAAATTAACACGACCCCGAGCCTCAAGCCTCGAGCCCTTGATAATATATACAATAGATTTAAATATCAAAATCCCTTGGTAAAATATGTATGAATGTCAATTCAAATTATCGTGAGCCTCGAACCATCATTTTTTGAGGACCATCTTTGTGTTTGTCTCTCCTTTGTTTTTGCATGGTTCGGATTCGAGGATGATTCTTTTTCAAGAAGGGGAAGATGATACGATATCGGGATGCACAAGTCACTCTAAATCATTCGTTCGAAATCAATCCAAGGAGCTCCAAGTTATGGAAATAATGTTGATGCACAAAGGAACCTTGGAAGAACTTAAAGGGATGCAGACTTAAGTATTCAACATTTGGAGAATTGCATTGGAGGAAGAAGAACCCGAGAATTCAAGTTATCACTGTCTGCGGTGCCATCTTCGACTGTAGATATTGCCCTGCGACATCATTTTCAAAACGCAGATGGTGCGTGATGGGTGATTGGGGCGTGTTTTTGTCATTTTTTGCAATTTGAGTGTTTGGTCACTTTTGGTCAAATTTTGTAATAAGGAAGGGTATAAATACGATACTTAGCCTTATTTTACCCTTAGCACGCTTTCATGATGAAACTCTTGAGAGAGATTAGTATTGTAGTGATAGTTTAGCTCTTGTTCTAAGTATAATTGTAGTATAACTATGGGGTTATTCTAGACCTTGTTCTTTATTCACACTTGAGATTGGATCACTAGTGGAATCATTCACCTCTATAGTTTGGGTACTTTAGTTGTCTAATACCATTGAGGTCTTTGTTTTCATATAACATTGATTGCTTTGGATTGCAATTATTGTGTCTATTCTCCTATCCTTTAATTTATCACGAGCCTCAAAAGATGACCCTGAGCCTCGCGCCCCCTAATAATATACAATGTATTTCAATATCAGAATCCAATGGTAATGTATGTATGAAAGTCAATTCAAATTATCGCGAGCCTTGAGCCTTGAGCTTAGAACCTCAAGCCCCTAATGATATACAATTGATTTCAATGTTAAAATCACATGGGAATGTACGTTTGAATGTCAATTCAAAATACTACAAACCCCAAGCCTCGAACCCTAAACTTCGAGCCCCGAGCCTCTAGCCTCTAGCCTCTAGTCTCAAGCCTTGATCCCCGAGGCCCAAGCCTCGATCCCTTGATGATATACAATAGATTTCAATATCAAAATCCTATGGTAATGTATGTATGAATGTCAATTCAAATTACCGCGAGCCCCGAACCTTGTGCCCCGAGCCTCGTACCCCTGATGATATATAATATATTTAAATGTCAAAATCCCATGGTAGTGTATGTATGAATGTTTGTTCAAATTACTGTAAGCCCTGAGCTCGATGCCTCGAGCCTTGAACCTCGAACCTCGAGCCCCTGATGGTAATATATGTATGAATGTCAATTAAAAATACCACAAACTCAATCCCCGAGCCTTGAGGCTCGATCCCCTGATGATATACAATAGATTTCAATGACAAAATATCATGCTAATGTATGTATGAATGTCAATTCAAATTACTGTGAGCCTCGAGCCCTATGCCTCAAAGTCCAGCTCCCCGAGCCCTGATAATATACAATATATTTCAATGTCAAAATCCCGTTGTAATGTATGTATGAATGTCAATTCACAATACTATGTGCCCCGGGCCTCAAACCCAAACATTGAGCCCCGAGCCTCTAACCTAGAGCCTTGAGCCATGAGTCCCGAGCCTCAAGCCCTTGATGATATATAATGGATTTCTATATCAAACTCCCATAGTAATTTATGTGTGAATATCAATTCAGATTATCGCGAGCCCCGAACCTTGTGCCCCGAGCCATGACCCTCGAGCCCCTGATGATATACAGTAGATTTAAATGTCAAAAACCCATGGTAATGTATGTATGGATGTTAATTCAAATTACTGTGAGCCCTAAGCTCGAAGTCTCGAGCCTTTAACCTCGAACCTCGAACCTCGAACCTCGAGCCCTTGATGATATACAATATATTTCAATGTTAAAATCATATGGTAATGTACATATGAATGTTATTTCAAAATAGTACGAACCCTAAGGCTCGAACCCCAAACTCCGATCCGTGAGCTTCTAGCCTCAAGCCTTGAGCCCCGAGGCTCGAGCCTCAAGCCCTTGAAGATATACAATAGATTTCCATATCAAAAGCCCATAGTAATAGATGTATGAATGTCTATTAAAATTATCGCGAGCCCCGAACGTTGAGCCCCCGAGCCTTGAGCCCCTAATGATATCAATAGATTTCAATGACAAAATTTCATGGTAATTTATGTATGAATGTCAATTCAAATTACCCGAACCCTGAACCTTGTTCCCCGAGCCTCGAGCCTCGAGCGTTGATGATATTCAATAGATTTTAGTGTCAAAATCCTGTGGTAATGTATGCATGAATATCAAATCAAATTATAGTGAGCCTTGAGCCTCGAGCCCCGAGCCCCATGCCCCAAGCCTTAATCCTCAAGCCGCTGATGATAAATAATAGATTTCAGTGTCAAAAACCTATGGTAATGTATATATGTGTCATTTCAAAATACCGCGTGCCCCGAGCCTCGAGTGCTTGATGATATACAATATATTTTAAGGACAAAACCCCATGGTAATGTATGTATGGATGTCAATTCAAATTACAGCGAGCCTTGAGACCAAAGTTTCAAGCCTTGAACCTCAAGCCCCGAGCCTCAATCCTCGACCCTTGACCCCTTGATGATATAGAATAGATTTCAATGTCAAAATATCATTGTAATGTATGTATGACTATCAATTCAAATTATCGCGAGCCCCGTGCCCCAAGCCACGATCCTCGAGGCCCTCATGATATACAATAAATTTCAATATTGAAATCTCGTGGTACTGTATGTATGAATGTTAATTCAAATTACTGTGAGCCCCAAGCCTCGAGCCCTAAGACTTAAGTCCCTATCCCCGAGCCTCGAGCCCTGATGATATACAATAGATTTCAATGTCAAAATCCTGTGGTAATGTATGTATCAATGTCAATTCAAATTACAGCGAGCCTAGAGCCTCGAGCCCCGAACCCCATGCCCCAAGCTCTAATCCTCGAGCCCCGAGCCCCATGCCCCAAGCTCTAATCCTCGAACCCCTATTGATAAATAATAAATTTCAATGTCAAAAACCTATCTAATGTATGTATGTTTGTCATTTCAATTTACCGCGAGCGTGGAGACCAAAGTCTCAAGCCTTGAACCTCAAGCCACGAGCATCAATCCTCGGGCCTCGACCGCTTGATGATATACAATAGATTTCAATGTCAAAATCTTGTAGTAATGTATGTATGATGTCAATTTAAATTATCACGAGCCCCAAACATTGATCCTCGATCCCTTGATGATATATAATAGATTTCAATATCAAAATCCCATGGTAATTTATGTATGAATGTGAATTCAAATTATCGCGAGCCTCGAACATTGTGCCCCGAGGCTAGAGCCTCCAGCCCTTGATGATATACAATAGATTTAAATGTCAAAATCCCATGGTAATGTATGTATGACTGTTAATTCAAATTATTGTGAGTCGTGAGCTCGAAGTCTCGAGCATTGTACCTTGAACCTCGAGCCCCTAATAATATACAATAGATTTCAATGTCAAACTCCTGTGGTAATGTATGTATGAATGTCAATTCAAATTACCGCGATCCCCGAGCCTTGAGCCTCAAGCTTAGAACCTCGAGCCCTTGATGATATACAATAGATTTCAATGTTAAAATCCCATGATAATGTACGTATGAATGTCAATTCAAAATACTACGAACCCCAAGCCTCGAACCCCAAACACCGAGCCCCGAGACTCTAGCCTCTAACCTCTAGCCTCTAGCCTCTAGGATCAAGCCTTGAGCCCCGAGCCCCGAGCCTCAAGCGCTTGATGATATACAATAGATTTCAATATCAAAAGCCCATTATAATAGATGTATGAATGTCAATTGAAATTATCGCGAGCCCCGAACCTTGAGCCCCCGAGTCTTGAGCCTCGAGCCCCTGATAATATATAATAGATTTCAATGACAAAATCTCATGGTAATTTATGTATGAATGTCAATTCAAATTACCCCGAGCCCCGAACCTTATGCCCCGAGCCTCGATCCTCGAGCCTTGATGATATACAATAGATTTTAGTGTCAAAATCCTATGCTAATGTATGTATGAATGTCAAATCAAATTACAGCGAGCCCTGAGCCTCGAGCCACGAGCCCCATGCCCCATGCCCCAAGCCTTAATCCTCAATCCCCTGTTGATAAACAATTGATTTCAGTGTCAAAAACCCATAGTAATGTATGTATATGTCACTTCAAATTACCGCTCACCCGAGCCTCGAGTCATTGATGAAATACAATATATTTTAAGGACAAAACCCCATGGTAATGTATGTATGCATGTCAATTCAAATTACAGCGAGCCTCGAGACCAAAGTCTGAAGCCTTCAACCTCAAGCCCCGAGCCTCAATCCTCGAGCCTCGACCCCTTGATGATATAGAATAGATTTCAATGTCAAACTCTCATTGTAATGTATGTATGACTATCAATTCAAATTATCACGAGCCCCGTGCCCCAAGCCACGATCCTCGAGGCCCTCATGATATACAATAAATTTCAACGTTAAAATCTTGTGGTAATGTATGTATGAATGTCAATTCAAATTACAGAAATCCCCGAGCCTTGAGACTCAAGCTTAGAACCTCAAGCCTTTGATGATATACAATAGATTTCAATGTTAAAATCCCATGAGAATGTATGTAAGAATGTCAATTCAAAATACTACGAACCCCAAGCCTCGAACCACAAACACCGAGCCCCGAGCCTCTAGCTTCTAGCCTCTACCCTCTCGCCTCAAGCCCCGAGGCCCTAGCCTCAAGCCTTTGATGATATATAATAGATTTCAATATTAAAAGCCCTTGGTAATAGATGTATGAATGTCAATTCAAATTATCGCGAGCCACGAACCTTGAGCCCCCGAGGCTTGAGCCTCGAGCCCTTGATGATATACAATAGATTTCAATGACAAAATCTCATGGTAATTTATGTATGAATGTCAATTCAAATTTCCCCGAACCCTGAACCGTGTGCCCTGAGCCTCGAACCTCGAGCCCTATTGATATACAATAGATTTTAGTGTCAAAATCTTGTGGTAATGTATGTATGAATGTCAAATCAAATTACAGCGAGCCCCGAGCCCCATGCCCCAAGCCTTAATCCTCAAGCCCCCGTTGATAAACAATAGATTTCAATGTTAAAAATCCATGGTAATGTATGTATATGTCACTTCAAATTACCGCGAGCCCCGAGCCTCGAGTCCTTGATGATATACAATATAGTTTAAGGACAAAACCCCATGGTAATGTATATATACATGTCAATTCAAATTACAGCGAGCCTCGAGACCAAAGTCTCAAGCCTTGAACCTCCAGCCCCGAGCCTCAATCCTCGACCCTCGACCCTCGACCCTCGACCCCATGATGATATAGAATAGATTTCAATGTCAAAATCTCATTGTAATGTATGTATGACTATCAATTCAAATTATCGCGAGCCCCGTGCCCAAGCCACGATCCTCGAGGCCCTCATGATATACTAAATTTCAATGTTCAAATCTCTTGGTAATATATGTATGAATGTTAATTCAAATTACTGGGAGCCCCAAGCCTCGAGCCCTAAGCCTCATGTCCCGATCCCCGAGCCTCGAGCCCTGATGATATACAATAGATTTCAATGTCAAACTCCTGTGATAATATATATATCATTGTCAATTCAAATTACAGTGAGCCTTGAGCCTTGAGCCTCGAGCCCCGAGCCGCATGCCCAAGCTCTAATCCTCGAGCCCCTATTGATGAATAATAGATTTCAATGTCAAAAACCCATGGTAATGTTTATATGTATGTCAATTCAAATTACCGCGAGCGTCATGACCGAAGTCTCAAGCCTAGAACCTCAATCCTCGAACCTTGACCGCTTGATGATATAGAATAGATTTCAATGTCAAAATCTTGTAGTAATGTATGTATGATGTCAATTTAAATTACCACGTGCCCCGAACATTGAGCCTCGAGTACCTGATGATATACAATAAATTTCAAAGTCAAAATGTCATGGTAATGTATGTATGAATGTCAATTTAAATTATCGAAAGCCCCGAACCTTGAGCCCCCGAGCCTTGAGACTCGAGCCCATGATAATATATAATAGATTTTAATGACAAAATCTCATGGTAATGTATGTACGAATGTCAATTCAAATTACTATGAGCCCTGAGGATCGAGCCCTAAACCTCAAGTCCCGAGCCCCAAGCTTGATAATATACAATATTTTTCAATGTCAAAATCCTATGGTAATGTATGTATGAATGTCAATTCAAATTAGCGCGAGCCCCGTGCCGCAAGCCTCAATGCTCGACCCCCTCAAAATATATAATAAATTTCAATGTTAAAATCCTGTGGTAATGTATGTATGAATGTTAATTCAAATTATAGTGAGCCCTAAGCCTCAAGTCCCGATCCCCGAGCCTCGAGCCCTAATTATATACAATAGATTTCATGTAAAAAATCATGTGGTAATGTATGTATGAATGTCAATTGAAATTGTAGCAAGCCCTAAGCCTCGAGCCCCGAGCCCCATGCCCCAAGCCCTAATCCTCAAGCCATATTGATAAATAATAGATTTCAATGTCAAACATCCATGGTAATGTATGTATAAATGTCAATTCCAATTACCACAATGTCCGAGCCCTGAACCCTGAGCCCCAAGACTTGAGCCTCGACCTCTGAGCCCTAGGCCTCGAGCCCCTTATGATATAAAATAGATTTCATTGTCAAAATCCGATGGTAATGTATGTATATATCAATTCAAATTACCGCATGCCTTGAGACCAAAGTCTCAAGCCTTGAACCTAAAGCCCAGATCCTCTATCTTCGACCCTTTGATGATATACAATAGATTTCAATGTCAAAATCTTATAGTAATGTATGTATGATGACAATTTAAATTTCCACGAACCCAGAACCCTAAGCCTCGAGCACCTGATGATATACAATAGATTTCAAAGTCAAATTCTCATGGTAATGTATGTATGAATGTAAATTCAAATTATCGCGAGCCCCGAGCCCCATCGAAATGTATGTATGAATGTTAATTCTTGCACGCCTTGAGCCCCGAACTCCGAGCCCCATGTCTCAAGCCTTGAACATCAAGCCCCTATTAATATACAATAGATTTTAATATCAAAAACCTGTGGTAATGTATGTATGAATATCAATTAAAATTACTTCACGCGTTGAGCCCGGAACCTCAAGCCTCATGCCATGAACCTCAAACCCCTATTGATATATAATAGATTTCAATGTCAAAACACGTGGTAATGTATGTATGAATATCAATTCAAATTACCGCAAGCCCCGAGTCTGAAGCCTCGAGCCCTTGATGATATACAATAGATTTCAATGTCGAAATCTCACGGTAATGTATGTATAAATGTAAATTCAAACTACCGCAAGCAACAAGCCCTGAGCCTCGAGCACCTGATGATATACAATAGATTTCAATGTCTAAAATTCTATGGTAATATATGTATGAATGTCAATTCAAATTATCGCTAGCCCCGTGCCCCAAGCCTTGAACCTTGAACCTCGAGCCTCAACCCCTCATCATATACAATAGATTTCAATGTCAAAAACCTATGGTAATATATGTATGAATGTCAATTTAAATTATCGCAAGCCCCGAGCCCCAAGCCTCGAGCGTTGAACCTCGAGGCTTGATCCCCTCATGATATATAATAAATTTTAATGCTAAAATCCCATGGTAATATGTGTATGAATGTCAAATCAAATTATCGCAGGTCTTGAACCCTGAACCACGAGCCCCAAGCCTCGAGCTTTGAATATTAAGCCTCGAGACCTTGTTGATATACAAAATATTTCAATATCAAAAACCTCTGGTAATGTAAGTATGAATGTCGAGCCCCTGATGATATATGATAGATCTCAATGTCAAAATGTATGTATAAATATCTATTAAAATTACTTCACGCCTTGAGCCTCGAACCTCGAGCACCAAGCCTCATGCCTTGAACCACAAACCCCTATTGATATACAATAGATTTCAATGTCATAAACCCGTGGTAATGTATGTATGAATGTCAATTCAAATTACCGCAAGCCCCGAGTCTGAAGCCTCAAGCGCCTGATGATATACAATAGATTTCAATGCCGAAATCTCACGGTAATGTATGTATGAATGTCAATTCAAATTACCGCAAGCCCCAAGCCCTGAAGCCTCGAGCACCTGATGATATACAATAGATTTCAATGTCTAAATTCTATGGTAATATATGTATGAATGTCAATTCAAATTACTGCGAGCCCCAAGCCCTGAGCCTCGAGCACCTGATGATATACAATAGATTTCAATGTCTAAATTCTATGGTAATATATGTATGAATGTCAATTCAAATTATCACTAGCCCCGTTCCCCAAGCCTTGAACCTTGAACCTCAAGCCTCGACCCCTCATGATATACAATAGATTTCAATGTCAAAAACCCATGGTAATATATGTATGAATGTCAATTTAAATTATCGCAAGCCCCGAGCCCCGAGCCTCGAGCGTTGAACCTCGAGGCTCTATCCCCTCACGATATATAATAAATTTTAATGCTAAAATCTCGTAGTAATGTGTGTATGAATGTCAAATCAAATTATCGCAGGTCTTGAACCCTGAACCCCGAACCCCAAGCCTCGAGCTTTGAATATTAAGCCTCGAGACCTTGTTGATATACAAAATATTTCAATATCAAAAACCTCTGCTAATGTAAGTATGAATGTCGAGCCTCTGATGATATACGATAGATCTCAATGTCAAAATGTATGTATATTACTATTAAAATTACTTCACGCCTTGAGCCCCGAACCTCGAGCACCAACCCTCATGCCTTGAACCTCAAACCCCTATTGATATACAATAGATTTCAATGTCATAAACCTGTGGTAATGTATGTATGAATGTCAATTCAAATTACCGCAAGCCCCGAGTCTGAAGCCTCGAGCCCCTGATGATATACAGTAGATTTCAATGCCGAAATCTCACGGTAATGTATGTATGAATGTCAATTCAAAATATCGCGAGCCCCAAGCCCTGAGCCTCGAGCACCTGATGATATACAATAGATTTCAATGTCTAAATTCTATGGTAATATATGTATGAATGTCAATTCAAATTATCGCTAGCCCCGTGCCCCAAGCCTTGAACCTTGAACCTCGAAACTCAACCCCTCATGATATATAATAGATTTCAATGTCAAAAACCCATGGTAATATATGTATGAATGTCAATTTAAATTATCGCGAGCCCCAAGCCCCAAGCCTCGATCCTTGAACCTCGAGCCTCAAGCCCATCATGATATACAATAAAGTTTAATGTCAAAATCCCGTGGTAATGTATGTATGAATGTCAATTCAAATTATGGAAAGCCTTGAACCCTGAACCCCGAGCCCCAATCCTCGAGCCCCTATTGATATACAAAATATTTCAATATCAAAAACCTGTGGTAATGTAAGTATAAATGTCGAGCCCCTAATGATATACGATAGATTTCAATGTAAAAATCCCGTGTTAATGTGTATGAATGTTAATTCAAATTAACGCGAGCCCCGTGCCCTGATCCTCGAACAACTGATGATATATAATAGATTTTAATGTGAAAATTCCATGGTAATATATGTATGAATGTCAATTCAAATTATCGTGATCCCCAAGCCTTGAACCTCAACCCCCTGATGATATAAAATAGATTTCAATGTCAAAATCCTATGGTAATGTATGTATAAATGTAATTTCAAATTACTGCGAGCCCCGATCCTTGAGCTCAGAGCCGCATGCCCAAATCGCGATCCTCGAGACCCTGTTGATATACAATAGTTTTCAATGTCAAAAATCTATGGTATCCTTGAGCCCAACACCCTGAGCCCCAAGCCTCGAGCCCTAAGCCTTGAGCCTCGAGCCCCTGATGATATACTACTGATTTCAATGTAAAAATTATGTGGTAATGTATGTATGAATGTCAATTCAACTTACAGTGAGCCCGGTGCCTCGAGCCCCATGCCCCAAGCCCTAATCCAGGATCCCCTATTGATAAATAATAAATTTCAATGTCAAAAACCCAAGGTAATGTATGTATAAATGTCAATTCCAATTACCACAATACCCGAGCCTTGGACCCTAATCCCCAAGCCTTGAGCCTTGACCTCTGAGCCCCGGGCATCGAGCCCTTTATAATATACAATAGATTTTAATGTCAAAATCCTATGGTAATGTATGTATGTATGTCAATTCAAATTACCGCGAGCCTCGAGACCGAAGTCTCGAGCCTTGAACCTCAAGCCCTGAGCCTCTATCCTCGAGCCTCAACCCTTTGATGTTATATAATAGATTTCAATATCAAAATCCTATGGTAATATATGTGTGAATTTCAATTCAAATTATCGCGAGCCTTGAACCCCTAGCATAGAGCCTCAAGCCTTTGATGATATACAATAGATGTCAATGTCAAAATCCCATGGTAATATATGTATGAATGTTAATAAAAGTTACTGTGAGCCCCGACCCTCGAGCCCCTAAGCTTCAAGCCGCAATCTCCGAGTCTCGAGCCCTGATGATGTACAATAGATTTCAATGTCAATATCCTATGGTAGTGTTTGTATAAATGTCAATTCAAATTACAGCGAGCCCCGAGCCTTGAGCCCTGATCCCCGTGCCCCAAGCCCTAATCCTCAAGCCCCTATTGATATATAATAGATTTCAATGTCAAAAACCTGGACTCCGCGTATATCGGGAACTTAGTGCATCGGGCTGCCCTTTTTTCAATATAAAAAACCCATGGTAATGTATGTATGAATGTCAATTAAAATTACCGCAAGCCCCGAGCTTCGAACACCGTGCCCCAAGCCTCGATCATTAATCATTGATCCTCGAGCCCTAAGCCCCGTGCTTCGAGCCCCTGATGATATATAATAGATTTCTATGTCAAAATCCTATGGTAATATATGTATGAATGTCAATTAAAAATGTTGCAAGCTCAAGCCCTGAGCCTTGAGGTTCAAGCCCCGTGCCTCAAGCCCCCGATGATATACATTAAATTTCAATGACAAAATGTCGTGATAATATATGTATGAATGTCAATTTAAATTACCACGAGCGTCAATCCTAAAGATCAGAACCCCGAGCCTTGAGTTCCTGTTGATATACAATAGATTTCAATGTCAGTAACATGTAGTAATGTATGTACGAATGTCAATTCAGATTACTGCTAGCCTCGAGCCTTAAGCCTTGAACTAGAGGCCCTAAGCAACTGGGCCTCGAGCCCCTGATGATATACAATAGATTTCAATGTAAAATTCCTATTATAATGTATGTATGAATCTCAATTTAAATTACAGAGCGCCTCGAGCCTTGAACCTCAAGCCTTGAGCCCCGAGCCCCAAGCCTCAAGCCCATGATGATATATAATAGATTTTAATGTTAAAATCCCGTGGTAATGTATGTGAAATATAAATTCAAATTACTTTTTTCCCCGATCCTCGAGCCCTAAGCCTCAAGCCCCTGATGATATACAATAGATTTCAATGATAAATCCCCATGGTAAGGTATGTATGAATGTCAATTCAAATTACCCTGAGCCTCGAGCCTCGAGCCCAAAGTCTCAACCCTTGAACCTCGAGCCCCAAGCCTCCATCCCTTGATGATATACAATAGATTTCAATGTCAAAATATCATAGTTATGTTGTATGAATGTCAATTCAAATTGCCACGAGCCCCGAACCCTGAGCCTCGAGCACTTGATGATATACAATAGATTTTAATATCAAAATTCTATGGTAATATATGTATGAGTGACAATTCAAATTATCGCGATCCCCGAGCCCCGAGCCCCTATTGATATACAAAATATTTCAATGTATAAAACCCATGGAAATTTATGTTAAATGTCAATTCAAATTACCGCAAGCTCTGAGCTCCGAACCCCAAGCCTCAAGCCTCAAGCTTTAGACCTTGAGCCTCGAGCCCCGAGCCTTGAGCCCCTGAAGATATACAATAGATCTCAATGTCAAAATCTCTTGGTAATAGATGTATGAATGTCAATTCAAATTACAGCGAGCCCCGAGCCTTGAGCCCAGTGTCCTAAGACCCAATCATCGAGCCTTTATTGATAACAATAGATTTCAATATAATAAACTATAAAGTATGTATGAATGCCAATTAAAATTACTGCAAGCCTTGAGCTCGAAGAATTGAGCCTTGTACCTCGAACCTCGAACCCTTGATGATATACAATATATTTCAATGTCTAAATCTCATGGTAATGTATGTATGAATATCTAATCAAATTACAGCGAGCCCTAAGCCTTAAGCCTCGAGCACCTGATAATATATAATAGAGTTCAATATCAAAATTCCATTGTAATATATGTATGAATGTCAATTCAAATTATCGCGAGCCCCAAGCCTCAAGCCTTGAACCTCTATCATCAATCCTCGATCCTCGTATGATATACAATAGATTTCAATGTCAAAATCCTATGATAATGTATGTATGAATGTCAATTCAAATTACCACTAACCCTGAGCCACGAACCTCGAGCCCTAATCCTCGAGACTTAAACTTTGAGCCCTAAGCCTAGAGACCCTGTTGATATACAAAATATTTCAATGTCAAAAATATGTGGTAATGTATGTAGGAATGTCAATTCAAATTACCGCTAACCTCGATCCCTAAGCCCCAAACCTCAAGCCCCTAATGATATTCAATAAATTTTAATGTCAAAATCATGTGGTAATAAAAGTATGAATATCAATTCAAATAACTGAAAGCCTGAGCCCTGAACCTCGCGCCTTGAGACCTGAGCCCTAAGCCTCAAACCCTTGATGATATACAATAGATTTCAATACAAAAATCATGAGGTAATGTATGTATGAATGTCAATTCAAATTACCGCGAGCCCCAAGCCTCGAGCACCTGATGATATACAATAGATTTTAATGTCAAAATTCCAAGGTAATATATGTGTGAATGTAAATTAATATTATTGCGAGCCCCAAACCTTGAGCCTTGTGCCTTGAGCCCCTGATGATATACAATAGATTTCAATGTCAAATCATGTGGTAATGTATGTACGAATGTCAATTCAAACTATCGCAAGACCTGACCCCCGAACCCTAAGCCCCAAGCCTCGAGCCTTAAACCTCAAGCCTCGAGTACCTATTGATATACAAAATATTTTAATGTCAAACATTTGTGGTAATATATGTATGAATGTCAATTCAAATTACTGCGAGCCTCAAGCCCTGAGCCCTAAGGCTCAAGCCTCAATCCCCTGATGATATTCAATAGATTTCAATGTCAAACTCCCGTGGTAATATATATATGAATGTCATTTGAAATAACCACGAGCCTGAGTCTCGAGCCTTGAGACCTGAGCACTGAACTCGAGCCTCGAGCCCTAGATAATATACTATAGATTTCAATGTCAAAATGTTGTGGTAATGTATATATGAATGTCAATTCAAATTACATAGAGCCTCGAGCCATGAGCCCGAGCCCCAAGCCTCGATCTCCTGATTACATACATTAAATTTCAATTTCAAAATCCTATGGTAATATATGTATAAATGTCAATTCATATTACTACAAGCCTCGAACTTCGAGCCCCAAGCCCCGAGAATTGAGCCTCGAGCCCCAGACGGTATAAAATAGATTTCAATGTTAAAATCTTGTCATAATATATGTATGAGTATCAATTCAAATTGCAATGAGCTCCGAGCCCCGAGCCTCAATCCCCTGATGATATACTATAGGATTCAATGTCAAAACCCTTTGGTAATGTATGTATAAATGTCATTTCAAATAAATGTGAGCCCCGAGCCACGATCCTTTGATGATATACAATAGATTTTAATTTAAAAATTTTGTGGTAATGTGTGTATGAATGTCAATTCAAATTACCGCGAGCCCTGATCCTCAAACACCTGATGATATACAACAAATTTTAATGTCAAATATCCATGGTAATATGTGTATGAATGTCAATTCAAATTATTGCCATCCCTATGCCTTGAAACTAGAGCCCTGATGATATACAATAGATTTCAATGTCAAAATCTCTTGTTAATGTATGTATAAATGTAAATTAAAATTATTGTGAGCCCCGAGCCTTGAGCCCTGAGCCCCGTGCCCAAGCTCCGATCCTCGATCCCCGGTTGATATACAATTGATTTAAATGTCAAAAACTCATGATAATGTATAAATGAATGACAATTAAAATTACAGCGAGCCCCGAGCTTTTAGCCCCGTGCACCTAGACCCAATCCTCGATCCCTTATTGACACACAATAGATTTCAATAACCAAGACCTGTGATAATTTATGCATGAATTCCAATTCAAATTACTGCAAGCCCTGAGCTCGAAGGCGCGAGCCTTGAACCTCGAACCTCGAGCCTTTTATGATATACAATATATTTCAATATCAAAATCTCATGGTAATGTTTGTATGAATGTCAATTCAAATTAGCGCGAGCCCGAAGCCCTGAGCCTCGAGCACCTGATAATATACAATAGATTTAAATATCAAAATTCCATAGTGATATTTATACGAATGTAAATTCTGATTACCGCGAGCCCTGAGCCCCAAGCCTCAATCCTTGAACCTTGAGCCTCGAGCCTCGATGCTCTTATGACATACAATAGTTTCAATGTCAAAATCCTATGGTAATGTATATATGGATGCAATTCAAATTACCACAAGCCCTGAGCCACGAACCTCGAGCCCTAAGCCTCGAGACCTTGTTGATATACAAAATATTTCAATGTAAAAAATATATAGTAATGTATGTAGGAATGTCAATTCAAATTACTGCGAGGCTCGAGCCTTGATCCCTGAGCCCCAAACCTCAAGCCCTTGATAATATTCAATAGATTTGAATGTCAAAATTTCATGGTAATATATGTGTGAATGTAAATTAATATTATCGCGAGCCCCAAGCCCCGAGCTTTAAACCTCAAGCCTCGAGCCCCTATTGATATACAAAATATTTCAATGTCAAAACCCTATGGTAATGTATGTATGAATATTAATTCAAATTACCGCGAGCCTTAAGCCCTGAGCCCCAAGCCTCAAGTCCCTTGATGATATTCAATTGATTTCAATGTCAAAATCCTGTGGTAATATATGTATGAATGTCAATTGAAATAACCGCGAGCCAGAGCCTCGAGCCTTAAGACCTGAGCGTTGAATTCGAGCCTCGAGCCCTTGATAATATACAATAGATTCCAATGTCAAAATCATGTGGTAATGCATATATGAATGTATTCAAATAACCGTGAGCCCCGAGCCTCGAGCCATGAGCCCGGGCCTAGATATCCTAATGACATACAATAGATTTCAATATCAAAATTCCATGCTAATATATGTATGAATGTCAATTTATATTACCACATGCCTCGAACCTCTAGCCCTAGCCTTGAGTCTCGAGCCCCAAGCCTCGAGATTTGAGCCTCGAGCCCCTGAAGATATAAAATAGATTGCAATGTTAAAATCTTGTGGTAATATATGTATGAATATCAATTCAAATTATATTAAGCTCTGAGTCCCGAGCCTCATTCCTCTGATGATATACTATAGGATTCAATGTCAAAACCCTTTGGTAATGTATGTATGAATGTCATTTCAAATAACTGCGAGCCCCGAGCCTCGAGTCTCGATCTTCTAATGATATACAATAGATTTCAATTTAAAAATTATGTGGTAATGTGTGTATGAATGTCAATTCAAATTACCGCGATCCCTGATCATCAAACACCTGATGATATACAACAAATTTAATGTCAAACATCCATAGTAATATATGTATGAATGTCAATTCAAATTATTGCGATCCCTGAGCCTTGAAACTGAAGTCCCTGATGATATACAATAGATTTCAATGTCAAAATCCCACGGTAATGTATGTATAAATGTAAATTAAAATTACTGCAAGCCCCGAGCCTTGAGCCCTAAGCCGTGTGCCCAAGCTCCGATCCTCAATCCCCTGTTGATATACAATTGATTTCAATGTCAAAAACCCGTGATAATGTATATATGGATGTCAATTAAAATTACCCCAAGCCCCAAACCCCGAGCCATAAGCCTTGAGCCCTAAGCCCCGGGCCTCAAGCCCATCATGATATACAATAAATTTTAATGTCAAAATCCCGTGGTAATGTATGTATGAATGTCAATTCAAATTATCGTGAACCCCAAGCCTCGAGCCTCGAGCCTCGAGCCTCGAGCCTCTGATGATATACAATAGATTTCAATGTCAAAATCTCATGGTAATGTATGTATGAATGTCAATTCAAATTACTTTTATCCCCGAACCCCAAGCCTCTAGCCTCAAGCCTTGATGATATAGAATATATTTCAATGTTAAAATCACATGGTAATATATGTATGAATGTAAATTAAATTACCACGAGCATCGAGCGTCGAGCATATAGACCTAGCCCTGAGCCTCGAACACCAAGCCCCGAGACCCGAGCCTCGATCCCCTAATGATAAAAAATAGATTTCAATGTCAAAATCTTGTGGTAATATATGTATGAATATCAATTCAAATTACAGTGAGCTCCGAGCCCCGAGCCTCTAGCCTCAAGCCCTTGATGATATACGATAGGATTCAATGTCAAAACCCCGTGATAATGTATGTATGAATGTCAATTAAAATAATCGTGAGCCCCGAGCCCTGAGCCTCGCGCCTATGATTATATACAATAGATTTCAATTTAAAATCCCGTGGTTATGTATGTATGAATCTCAATTCAAATTACTGTGAGCCCTGAGCGTCGAGCCCCTAATCATATATAATAGATTTCAATTGAAAACTCCCATGATAATGTATGTATGAATGTCAAATCAAATTATAGCGAGCCTCGAGAGCCGAGCCCCATGCCCCAAGCCCTAATCCTCAATCCCCTGTTGATAAACAATAGATTTCAATGTCAAAAACCCATGGCAATGTATGTATAAATGTCAATTCAAATTACCACAAGGCCCGAGCCCTGAACCGCGAGCCCCAATCATTGAGCCTCGACCCCTGAGCCTCGACCCGTGAGCCCCGGGCCTTGAGCCTCTGATGATATACAATAGATTTCAATGTCAAAATCCTATGGTAATGTATGTATATGTCACTTCCAATTACCGTGAGCCCCGAACCTAGAGTCCTTGATGATATACAATATATTTCAAGGATAAAACCCCATGGTAATGTATGTATGAATGTCAATTCAAATTACATCTAGACTCGAGACCAAAGTCTCAAGCCTTGAACCTCAAGCCCCGAGCCTCAATCCTCGAGCCTCGACCCGTAGATGATATAGAATAGATTTTAATGTCAAAATCTTGTAGTAATGTATGTATGATGTTAATTTAAATTACCCCGAGCCTCGATCACCTATCAATACAATGGATTTCAATGTCAAAATCTAATTGTAATGTATGTATGAATATCAATTCAAATTATCGCGAGCCCCGTACCCAAGCCACGATCCTCGAGCCCCACATGATATGCAATAAATTTCAATGTTAAAATCTCATGGTAATGTATGAATGAATGTTAATTCAAATTACTGTGAGCCCCAAGCCTCGAGCCCTAAGCCTCAAGTCCCGATCCCCGAGCCTCTAGCCCTGATGATATACAATAGATTTCAATGTCAAAATTCTGTGGTAATGTATGTATCAATGTCAATTCAAATTACCGCGAGCCCTGAGCCTCGAGCCCCAAGCTCCATGCCCTAATTCTCGAGCCCCTATTGATAAATAATAAATTTCAATGTCAAAAAACCCATGGTAATGTATACGTATGTCAATTAAAATTATCGTGAGCCTCGAGACCGAAGTCTCAAGCCTTGAACCTCAAGCCCCGAGCCTTAATCCACAAGCCTCGACCCCTTGATGATATATAATATATTTCAATGTCAAAATCTTGTAGTAATGTATGTATGATGTCAATTTAAATTACCATGAGCCCCGAACATTGAGCCTCGAGCACCTCATGATATATAATAAATTTCAAAGTCAAAACCTCATGGTAATGTATGTATAAATGTCAATTCAAATTATTGCAAGCCACAAACCTTGAGCTCTAGAGCCCCCGATAATATACAATCGATTTCAATGACAGAATCTCATGGTAATGTATGTATGAATGTCAATTCAAATTACTGTGAGCCTGAGGCTCGAGCCCTAAGCCTCAATTCCCGAGCCCCGATCCCTGATAATATACAATATATTTCAATGTCAAAATCCCGTGGTAATGTATGTATGAATGTCAATTCAAAATACTATGCGTTGGATCCTCAAATACCAAACTGTGAGCCCCAAACCTTTGGCCTAGAGCCTTGTGCCTCGAGTCCCGAGCCTCGAGCCCTTGATGATATATAATAGATTTCAATATCAAAATTCCATGGTAATTTATGTATGATTGTCAATTCAAATTATCGCGAGCCCCTAACCTTGTACCCCGAGCCTTGAGCCTCGAGCCTCGAGCCCCTGATGATATACAATAGATTTAAATGTCAAAATCCCATGGTAATATATGTATTAATGTTAATTCAAGTTATTTCGAGCGCTGAGCCTGAAGCCTCAAGCCTTGAACCTCGAACCTCGAACCTCGAACCTCGAACCTCGATCCCCTCATGATATACAATAGATTTCAATGTCAAAATCCTATGGTAATGTATGTATGAATGTCAATTCAAATTATCATGAGCCTCGAGCCTTGACCCTCAATCTTAGAACCTCGATCTCCTGATGATGTACAGTAGATTTCAATGTTAAGATCCCATGGTAATGTACCTATGAATGTCAATTCAAAATACTACGAACCCCAAGCCTTGAACACCAAACGCCGAGCCTCTAGCATCTAGCCTCTAGGCTCAAGCCTCGAGCCCTTGATGATATACAATAAATCTCAATATCAAAAGCCCATGGTAATAAATGTATGAATGTCAAATCAATTTATCGCGAGCCCCAAACCTTGAGTCCCAGAGCCTTGAGACATGAGCCCTTGATGATATACAATAGATTTCAATGACAAATTCCCATGGTAATTTATGAATGAATGTCAATTCAAATTATCGTCAGCCCCGAACCTTGTGCCCCTAGCTTTGAGCCATGATGATATACAATAGATTCTAATATCAAACTCCTGTGGTAATGTATGTATGAGTGTTAATTCAAATTACAGGGAGTCATAAGACTCGAGTCCCAGGATTCTAGCCTCGAGCCCCATGCCCCAAGCCCTAATCCACAAGACTCTGATGATATACAATAGATTTCAATGTCAAAATAATATGGTAATGTATGTATATGTCAATTCAAATTACCGCGAGCCCCGATCCTCGAGTCCTTGATGATATACAATATATTTCAAGCAAAAAACCCCATGGTAATGTATGTATGCATGTCAATTCAAATGACCACGAGTCTCGAGACCAAAGTCTCAAGACTTGAACCTCAAACCTCGAGCCTCAATCCTCGAACGTCGAGGTCTTGATGATATACAATAGATTTCAATGTCAAAATCCTGTAGTAATGTATGTATGATGTCAATTTAATTTACCACGAGCCTCGAGCACCTGATTATTTACAATAGATTTCAATGTCAAAGTCTCATGGTAATGTATGTATGAATGTCAATTCAAATTATCGCGAGCCCCGTGCCCCAAGCCTCAATGCTCGAGCCCCTCATGATATATAATAAATTTCAATGTTAAAATCTTGTGGTAATGTATGTATGTATGTCAATTAAAATTATCGCGAGCCTCGAGCCTTGAACCTCAAGCCCCGAGCCTCAACTCTTTGATGATATATAATTGATTTCAATGTCAAAATCTTATTGTAATATATGTATGATGTCAATTTAAATTACCACGAGCCCTGAACCCTGAGCCTCGAGCACCTGATGATATATAATAGATTTCAAAGTAAAAATCTCATGGTAATGTATGTATGAATGTCAATTCAAATTATCGCGATCCCCGAGCCACGTGGAAATGTATGTATCAATGTTAATTCCTGCACGCCTTGAGCCCCGAACCCCGAGCCCCAAGCCTTGAACATCAAGCCCCTATTAACATACAATAGATTTCAATGTCAAAAACCTATGGTAATGTATGTATGAATGTTAATTCAAATTACTGTGAGCCCCGAGCCTCGAGCCTCGAGCCTCGAGCCTCAATCCTCAAGCCCTAAGCCTCAAATCCAGACCCCCGAGCCTCGAGCCCTGATGATATACAATAGATTTCAATGTCAAAATCCTGTGGTAATGTATGTATGAATGTCAATTCAAATTACATCGAGCCCTGAGCCCCATGCCCCAAGCCCCAAGCCCTAATCCTCGAGCCCCTATTGATAAAGAATAGATTTCAATGTCAAAAACCCATGGTAATGTATTTATAAATGTCAAGTCTAATTACCACAATGCCCGAGCCCTGAACCTTGAGCACTAAGCGTTGATCTCCGACCTCTGATCCCCGAGCCTCGAGCCCCTTATGATATAAAATAGATTTCAATGTCAAAATCTTATGGTAATGTATATATATGTCAATTCAAATTACCGTGAGCCTCGAGACCAAAGTCTCGAGCCTTGAACATCAAGCCCTGAGCCTCTATCCTCGAGCCTCGACCTTTTGATGTTATACAATAGAATTCAATGTCAAAATCTTATAGTAATGTATGTATGATGTCAATTTAAATTACCATAAGCCCAGAACCCTGAGCCTCGAGCACCTGATGGTATACAATAGATTTAAAAGTCAAAATCTCATGGTAATGTAACTAAGAATGTCAATTAAAATTATCGTGAGCCCCAATTCCCGTGGAAATGTATGTATGAATGTTAATTCCTGCACGCCTTGAGCCCCGAACACAGAGCCACAAGCCTCAAGCCTTGAACATCAAGCTCTTATTAATATGCAATAGATTTCAATGTCAAAAACCTGTGGTAATGTATGTATGAATGTCAATTCAAATTACCGCGATCTCCAAGCCCTGAGCCTTGAGCACCTGATGATATACAATAGATTTCAATGTCTAATTTCTATGGTAATATATGTACGAATGTCAATTCAAATTATCGCTAGCCAAGTGCCCCAAGCCTTGAACCTTGAACCTCGAGCCTCGACCCCTCATGATAAACAATAGATTTCAATGTCAAAAACCCATGGTAATATATGTATGAATGTCAATATAAATTGTCGCAAGCCCCGACCCCTAAGCCCCAAGCCTCGAGCCTTGAACTTTGAGCCTCGAGCCCCTCATGATATATAATAAATTTTAATGTCAAAATCCCTTGGTAATTTGTGTATGAATGTCAATTCAAATTATCGCAGGCCTTAAACCCTGAACCCCGAGCCCAAGCTTCGAGCTATGAATATTAAGACTCGAGACCCTGTTGATATACAAAATATTTCAATATCAAAAACATGTGGTAATGTAAGTATGAATGTCGAGCCCTGATGATATACGATAGATTTCAATGTAAAATCCTGTGTTAATGTGTATGAATGTCAATTCAAATTACCGCAAGCCCCGTTCCCTGATCCTCGAATAACTGATGATATATAATAGATTTCAATGTAAAAATTCCATGGTAATATATGTA
This sequence comes from Anisodus acutangulus, assembly GCA_029783415.1. Classification (NCBI taxonomy): domain Eukaryota; kingdom Viridiplantae; phylum Streptophyta; class Magnoliopsida; order Solanales; family Solanaceae; genus Anisodus; species Anisodus acutangulus. The sequence goes on from CM056497.1 coordinate 34,937,732, forward strand.
TGAATGTCAATTCAAATTATCGTGATCCCCAAGCCTTGAACCTCAAGCCCCTGATGATATAAAATAGATTTCAATGTCAAAATCCTATGGTAATGTATGTATAAATGTAATTTCAAATTACTGCGAGCCCTGAGCCCCGATCCTTGAGCTCTGACCCCCGTGCCCAAATCGCAATCCTCGAGCCCATATTGATATACAATAGTTTTGAATGTCAAGAACCCATGGTAATGTATGTATTAATATCAATTAAAATTACCGCAAGCCTTGAGCCCCAAGCCTCGAGCCATTAGCCTTGAGCCTCGAGCCCCAGATGATATACAATTGATTTCAATGTCAAAATACTATTGTAATGTATGTATTAATGTCAATTAAAATTACAGCGAGCCCTGAGCCTCGAGTCCCATGCCCCAAGCCCTAATATTTGAGCCCCTATTGATTAATAATAGATTTCAATGTCAAAAACCCATGGTAATGTATGTATAAATGTCAATTCCAATTACCACAATGCCCGAGCCCTGAACCCAGAGCCCAAAGCCTTGAGCCTCGAGCCCCTTATGATATACAATAGATTTTAATGTCAAAATCCTATGTAATGTATGTGTATGTCAATTCAAATTACCACGAACCCCGAGCCTCGAACCATTGATGTACAATATATTTCAAGGACAAAATCTCATTGTAATGTATGTATGTATGTCAATTCAAATTACCGTGAGCCTCGAGACCGAAGTCTCGAGCCTTGAAACTCAAGCCCCGAGCCTCGACCCTTTGATGATATACAATAGATTACAATGTCAAAATCTAGTAGTAATGTATGTATGATGTCAATTTAAATTACCACGGGCCCAAAACACTGATCCTCGAGAACCTGATGATATACAATAGATTTCAAAGTCAAAATCTCATGGCAATGTATGTATGAATGTCAATTCAGATTATCGCGAGCCCCGAGCCCCGTGGAAATGTGTGTATGAATGTTAATTCCTGCACCCCTTGAGCCCTGAACCCTGAGCCCCAAGCCTCAAGCATTGAACATCAAGCCCCTATTAATATACAATATATTTCAATGTCAAAAACCCGTGTTAATGTATGTATGAATATCAATTAAAATTGCTTCACGACTTGAGCCCCAAGCCTCATACCTTGAACGTCAAACCCCTATTGATATATAATAGATTTCAATGTCAAAAACCTATGATAATGTATGTATGAATGTCAATTCAAATTACCGCAAGCCCTGAGTCTGAAGCCTCGAGCCCCTGATGATATACAATAGATTTTAATGTCTAAACCTCACGGTAATGTATGTATGAATGTCAATTCAAATTATCGCGAGCCCCTAGCCCTGAGCCTCGAGCACCTGATAATATACAATAGATTTCAACGTCTAAATTCTATGGTAATATATGTATAAATGTCAATTCAAATTATCCCTAGCCCCGTGCCCCAAGCCTTGAACCTTGAACCTCGAGCCTTGAGCCCCTCATGATATACAATAGATTTCAATATAAAAAACCCATGGTAATATACGCATGAATGTCAATTTAAATTATCGCGAGCCCCGAGCCCCAAGCCCCAATCCCCAAGCCTCAAGTCCATCATTATATACAATAAATTTTAATGTTAATATCCCGTGGTAACGTGTGTATAAATGTCAATTCAAATTGTCGCAAGCCTTGAACCCTTAACCCCGAGCCAGCCTCGAGAATTGAATATTATGCCTCGAGCACCTATTGATATACAAAATATTTCAATATCAAAAACCGGTGGTAGTGTAAGTATGAATGTCGATCCCCTAATAATATATGATAGATTTCAATTTAAAAATCTTGTGTTAATATGTATGAATGTCATCTCCAATTACCGGACCCCGCGCGTAGCAGGAGTTTAGTGCATTGGGCTGCCCTCTTTTCGATATCAAAAACTCATGGTAATGTATGTATGAATGTCAATTAAAATTGCCGCAAGCCCCGAGCTTCGAACACCGTGCCCCAAGCTTCGATCCCTAATCATTAATCCTCGAGCCCTAAACCTCGGGCTTCGAGCCCCTAATGATATACAATAGAAGTCAATATCAAAATCCTATGGTAATATATGTATGAATGTCAATTAAAAATACCGCAAGCTCAAGCCCCAATCTTTGAGCCACAAGTTCCGTGCCTCAAGCCCCTGATGATATACATTAAATTTCAATGACAAAATGTCATGGTAATATATGTATGAATGTTAATTTAAATTACCGCGAGCGTCAAGCCTAAAGTCCCGAACCCCGAGCCTCGAGTCCCTATTGATATACAATAGATTTCAATAATAACAAGTAGTAATGTATGTATGAATGTCAATTCAGATTACTGCGAGCCTCGAGCCTTAAGCCTTGAGCTACAAGCCCTAAGCAACTGGGCCTCGAGCCCCTGATGATATACAATAGGTTTCAATGTTAAATTCCTATTGTCATGTATGTATGAATCTCAATTCAAATTACAGTGCGCCTCGAGCCTTGAACCTCAAGCCTTGAGCCCCGTGTCCCAAGCCTCAAGCCCATGATGATATATAATAGATTTTAATGTTAAAATCCCGTGGTATTGTATGTGAAATATAAATTCAAATTACTACTTTCCCCGAGCCTCGAGCCCTATGCCTCTAGCCCCAAGCCCTAAGTTTCGAGCCCCGAGCCCCGAGCCCTAAGCCTCGATCCCCTGATGATATATAATAGATTTCAATGATAAAACCCCATGGTAAGTTATGTAAGAATATTAATTCAAATTACCCCGATCCTCGAGCCCAAAGTCTCAAGCCCCAAGCCTCGAGCCTCGATCCCTTGATGATATACAATAGATTTCAATATAATAATCCTGTGATAAAGTATGTATGAATGTCAATTCAAATTACTGCAAGCCTTGAGCTCGAAGCCTCGAGCCTTGAACCTCGAACCTTTGATGATATACAATAGATTTCAATGTCAAAATCCTATGGTAATATATGTATGAATGTCAATTAAAAATACCGCAAGCTCAAGCCCCAATCCTTGAGCCACAAGTTCCGTGCCTCAAGCCCCTGATGATATACATTAGATTTCAATGACAAAATGTCATGGTAATTTATGTATGAATGCTAATTTAAATTACCGCGAGCGTCAAGCCTAAAGTCCCGAACCCCGAGCCTCTAGTCCCTATTGATATACAATAGATTTCAATAATAACATGTAGTAATGTATGTATGAATGTCAATTCAGATTACTGCGAGCCTCGAGCCTTAAGCCTTGAGCTACAAGCCCTAAGCAACTGGGCCTCGAGCCCCTGATGATATACAATAGGTTTCAATGTTAAATTCCTATTGTCATGTATGTATGAATCTCAATTCAAATTACAGTGCGCCTCGAGCCTTGAACCTCAAGCCTTGAGCCCCGTGTCCCAAGCCTCAAGCCCATGATGATATATAATAGATTTTAATGTTAAAATCCCGTGGTATTGTATGTGAAATATAAATTCAAATTACTACTTTCCCCGAGCCTCGAGCCCTATGCCTCTAGCCCCAAGCCCTACGTTTCGAGCCCCGAGCCCCGAGCCCTAAGCCTCGATCCCATGATGATATACAATAGATTTCAATGATAAAACCCCATGGTAAGTTATGTAAGAATATTAATTCAAATTATCCCGATCCTCGAGCCCAAAGTCTCAAGCCCCAAGCCTCGAGCCTCGATCCCTTGATGATATACAATAGATTTCAATATAATAATCCTGTGATAAAGTATGTATGAATGTCAATTCAAATTACTGCAAGCCTTGAGCTCGAAGCCTCGAGCCTTGAACCTCGAACCTTTGATGATATACAATAGATTTCAATGTCAAAATCCTATGGTAATATATGTATGAATGTCAATTAAAAATACCGCAAGCTCAAGCCCCAATCCTTGAGCCACAAGTTCCGTGCCTCAAGCCCCTGATGATATACATTAAATTTCAATGACAAAATGTCATGGTAATATATGTATGAATGTTAATTTAAATTACATGACGTCCAAGCCTAAAGTCAGAACCCCGAGCCTCGAGTCCCTATTGATATACAATAGATTTCAATAATAACATGTAGTAATGTATGTATGAATGTCAATTCAGATTATCATGAGCCTCGAGCCTTAAGCCTTGAGCTACAAGCCCTAAGCAACTGGGCCTCGAGCCCCTGATGATATACAATAGGTTTCAATGTTAAATTCCTATTGTCATGTATGTATGAATCTCAATTCAAATTACAGTGCGCCTCGAGCCTTGAACCTCAAGCCTTGAGCCCCGTGTCCCAAGCCTCAAGCCCATGATGATATATAATAGATTTTAATGTTAAAATCCCGTGGTATTGTATGTGAAATATAAATTCAAATTACTACTTTCCCCGAGCCTCGAGCCCTATGCCTCTAGCCCCAAGCCCTAAGTTTCGAGCCCCGAGCCCCGAGCCCTAAGCCTCGATCCCCTGATGATATATAATAGATTTCAATGATAAAACCCCATGGTAAGTTATGTAAGAATATTAATTCAAATTACCCCGATCCTCGAGCCCAAAGTCTCAAGCCCCAAGCCTCGAGCCTCGATCCCTTGATGATATACAATAGATTTCAATATAATAATCCTGTGATAAAGTATGTATGAATGTCAATTCAAATTACTGCAAGCCTTGAGCTCGAAGCCTCGAGCCTTGAACCTCGAACCTTTGATGATATACAATATATTTCAATGTCTAAATCTCATTGTAATGTATGTATGAATGTCAATTCAAATTACCGCGAGCCCTAAGCCTCGAGCACCTGATAATAAGCAATATATTTCAATATCAAAATTTCATTGTAATATATGTATGAAAGTCAATTCAAATTATCGCGAGCCCCAAGCCTCAAGCCTCAAGCCTTGAACCTCAATCCTCGAGCCTCGATCCTCATATGATATACAATAGATTTCAATGTAAAAATCCTATGGTAATGTATGTATGAATGTCAATTCAAATTACCACAAGCCCTGGGCCACGAACCTCAAGCCCTAATCCTCGAGACTTAAACCTCGAGACCTTGTTGATATACAAAATATTTCAATGTCAAAAATTTGTGGTAATGTATGTAGGAATGTCAATTCAAATTACCGCTAGCCTCGATCCCTGATCCCCAAGCCTCATGCCCCTAAAGATATTCAATAGATTTTAATGTCGAAATCCTGTGGTAATACATGTATGAATATCAATTCAAATAACCGAGAGCCTGAGCCCTGAGCCTCACGCCTTGAGACCTGAGCCCTAAGCCTCGAGCCCCTGATGATATACAATAGATTTTAATACAAAAATCACGAGGTAAAGTATGTATGAATGTCAATTCAAATTACTGTGAGCCCCAAGCACTGAGCCTCGAGCACCTGATGATATACAATAGATTTTAATGTCAAAATCCCAAGGTAATATATGTGTGAATGTAAATTAATATTATCGCGAGCCCCAAACCTTGAGCCTTGTGCCTTGAGCCCCTGATGATATAGAATAGATTTCAATGTCAAAATCGTGTGGTAATGTATGTACGAATGTCAATTCAAACTACCGCAAGACCTGAGCCCCAAGCCTCGAGCCTTAAACCTCAAGCCTCGAGTACCTATTGATATCCAAAATATTTCAATGTCAAAAACTTATGGTAATGTATGTATGAATGTCAATTCAAATTATCGCGAGCCTCAAGCCCTGAGCCCCAAGCCTCAAGCCCCTGATGATAATCAATAGATTTCAATGTCAAAATCCCATGGTAATATATGTATGAATGTCATTTGAAATAACCGCGAGGCTGAGACTCTAGCCTTGAGCCCTGAGAACGGAACTCTAGCCTTGAGCCATAGATAATATACTGTAGATTTCAATGTCAAAATCATGTGGTAATGTATATATGAATGTCAATTCAAATTACTGTGAGCCTCGAGCCTCGAGCCATGAGCCCGAGCCCCGAGCCAAGATCTCCTGATGATATACAATAGAGTTCAATTTCAAAATCCCATGGTAATATATGTATAAATGTCAAGTCTTATTACTACAACCTCGAACTTTGAGCCCCAAGCCCCGAGACTTAAGCCTTGAGCCCCTGATGGGATAACATAGATTTCAATGTTAAAATCTAGTGGTAATATATGTATGAATACCAATTCAAATTACAATGAGCTACGAGCCCCGAGCCTCAATCCGCTGATATTATACTATAGGATTCAATGTCAAAACCCTTTGGTAATGTATGTATCAATGTCATTTCAAATAACTGTGAGGCCCGAGCCACAATCCTCTGATTATATACATTATATTTCAATTTAAAAATTTTGTGGTAATGTATGTATGAATGTCAATTCAAATTACCATAAGCCCTGATCATCAAACATCTGATGATATACAATAGATTTCAATGTCAAAATCCCATGTTAATGTATGTATAAAAGTATATTAAAATTACTGCGAACCCCGAGCCTTGAGCACTGAGCCCCGCTCCCAAGCTCCGTTCCTCGATCCCCGGTTGATATACAAATGATTTCAATGTCAAAAACCCATGATAATGTATATATAAATGTCAATTAAAATTACAGCGAGCCCCGTGCCCCAAGACCCAATCCTCAAGCCCTTATTGATACACAATAGATTACAATATCAAAAACCTGTGATAATTTATGTATGAATGCCAATTCAAATTACTGCAAGCCCTGAGCTCGAAGGCTCGAGCCTTGAATCTCGAACCTCGAGCCCTTGATGATATACAATAGATTTCAATATCAAAATCTCATGGTAATGTTTGTATGAATATCATTTCAAATTACCGCGAGCCCTAAGCCCTGAGCTTCGAGCACCTGAAAATATACAATAGCTTTAAATATCAAAATTCCACAGTGATATATGTATGAATGTCAATTCCGATTATCGCGAGCGACGAGCCCCAAGCCCCAAGCCTCAACCCTTGAACCTTGAGCCTCGAGACTCGATCCTCACATGATATACAATAGATTTCAATGTCAAAATCCTCTGGTAATGTATGTATGAATGTCAATTCAAATTACCACAAGCCATGAGCCACGAACCTCAAGCCCTAAGCCTCGAGACCCTGTTGATATACAAAATATTTCAATGTCAAAAATCTGTGGTAATGTATTTTGGAATGTCAATTCAAATTACTCCGAGCCTTGAGCCTCGATCCATGAGCCCCAAGCCTCAAGCCCCTGATGATATTCAATAGATTTTAATGTCAAAATTCCATGGTAATATACGTGTGAATGTAAATTAATATTATCGCGAGCCCCAAGCCCCTAGTCTTAAACCTCAAGCCTCGAGCCCCTATTGATATACAAAATATTTCAAGGTCAAAAACCAATGGTAATGTATGTATGAATATCAATTCAAATTACCACAAGCCTGAATCCCTGAGCCCCAAGCCTGAATCCCCTGATGATATTCAATTGATTTCAATGTCAAAATCCTGTGGTAATATATGTATGAATTTCAATTGAAATAACCGCGAGCTTGAGCGTTGAGACTTGAGCGTTGAGACTTGAGCGCTGAATTCGAGCCTCGAGCCCTTGATAATATACAATAGATCCAATGTCAAAATCTTGTGGTAACGTATATATGAATGTCAATTCAAATTACCGTGAGCCCCGAGCCTCGAGCCATGAGCCCGAGCCTAGATCACATGATGACGTACAACAGATTTCAATATCAAAATTCCATGGTAATATTTGTATGAATGTCAACTCATATTACCACGAGCCTCGAACATCGAGCCCTAGTGTTGAGCCTCGAGCCCCAACCCCGAGACTTGAGCCTCGAGCCCCTGAAGATATAAAATAGATTTCAATGTTAAAAGCCTGTGGTAATATATGTATGAATATCAATTCAAATTATATTGAGCTCTGAGGCCCGAGCCCCAAGCCTCGATCTTCTAATGATATATAATAGATTTCAATTTAAAAATTATGTGGTAATGTATGTATGAATGTCAATTCAATTTACTGCGAGCCCTGATCCTCAAACACCCGATGATATACAACAAATTTTAATGTCAAACATCCATGGTAATATATGTATGAATGCCAATTCAAATTATTGCGATCCATAAGCCTTGAAACTGGAGCCCCTGATGATATACAATAGATTTCAATGTCAAAATCCCACGGTAATATATGTATAAATGTAAATTAAAATTACTGCGAGCCCTGAGCCCCGTGCCCAAGATTCGATCCTCGATCCCCTGTTGATATACAATTGATTTCAATGTCAAAAACCCATGATAATGTTTGTATGAATGTCAATTAAACTTACCCCAAGCCCCAAGCCCAAAACCCCGAGCCCCTAGCCTCGAGTCATAAGCCTTGAGCCCTAAGCCCTAGGCCTCAAGTCCATGATGATATACCATAAATTTTAATGTCAAAATCCCATGGTAATGTATGTATGAATGTCAATTCAAATTACCATGAGCCCCAAGCCTCGAGCCTCGAGCCACTGATCATATACGATAGATTTCAATGTCAAAATATCATGGTAATGTATGTATGAATGTCAATTCAAATTACTTTAAGCCCCGAGCCCCAAGCCTCGAGCCTTGATGATATAGAATATATTTCAATGTCAAAATCACATGGTAATAGATGTATGAATGTAAATTCAAATTACCACGAGCATCGAGCCTCGAGCCTCGAGCCTCGAGCCTCTAGCCACTGATGATATACAATAGATTTTAATGTCAAAATCTTATAGTAATGTATGTATAAATGTCAATTCAAATTACTTTGAGCCCCGAGCCCCAAGCCTCGAGCCTTGATAATATAAAATATATTTCAATGTCAAAATCACATGGTAATATGTGTATGAATATAAATTCAAATTACCACGAACTTCGAGCCTCGAGCCTCTAGCCTCTAGCCCTAGCCTTGAGCCTCGAACACCAAGCCCCGAGACCCGAGCCTGGAACCCCTTATGATAAAAAATAGATTTCAATGTCAAAATCCGGTGGTAATATATGTATGAATATCAATTCAAATTACAGTGAGCTCCGAGCCTCGAGCCTCAAACCCCTGATGATATACTATAGGATTCAATGTCAAAACCATGTGATAACGTATGTATGGATGTCAATTCAAATAACCGTGAACCCCGAGCCCTGAGCCTTACGCCTATGATTATATGTAATAGATTTCAATTTAAAAATCTCGGGTTATGTATGTATGAATGTCAATTCAAATTATTGTGAGCCCCGAGCCTCGAGCCCCTAATCATATATAATAGATTTCAATTGAAAACTCCCATGATAATGTATGTATGAATGTCAATTTAAATTACCACGAGCCCTGAGGCCGAAGCCTTGAGCCATGACCCTCAAACCTTGAGCCCCTGATGATATGTAATAGATGTCAATGTCAAAATCCCGTGGTAATATATATATTATTGTCAATTCAAATTACCCGAGCCCTGAACTCTGAGCCTTGAACACCTGATGATATACAATAGATTTTCATGTCAAAATTCCATGGTAATATATGTATGAATGTCAATTCAAAATATCGATATCCCCGAGCCTTAAACCTTGAGCCCTTGATGATATACAATTGATTTCATGGCAAAATCCCATGATAATGTATGTATAAATGTAAATTCAAATTAATGTAAACCTCGAGCCTTGAGCAGCGTGCCTAAGCTCTGATTCTCGATCCCCGGTTGATGTACAATTGATTTCAATGTCAAAAACCCATGATACTGTATATATGAATGTCAATTAAAATTACAGCAAGCCCCGAGCCTTGAGCCCCGTGCCCCAAGACGCAATCCTCGAGCCCTTATTGATACAGAAAAGATTTCAATATAAAAAACCTGTGATAATTTATGTATGAAAGCCAATACAAATTACTACAAGCCCTGAGCTCGAAGGCTCGAGCCTTGAACCTCGAACCTCGAACCTCGAACCTCGAACCTCGAGCCCTTGATGATATACAATAGTTCAATATCAAAATCTCATGGTAATGTTTGTATGAATGTCAATTCAAATTACAGCGAGCCCTACGCCCTGAGCCTCGAGCACCTAATAATATACAATAGATTTAAATATCAAATTCAATAGTGATATACGTATAAATGTAAATTCCAATTATCGCGAGCCCCGAGACCCAAGCCTCAATCCTTGAACCTCGAGCCTCGATCCTCTCATAATATACAATATATTTTAATGTCAAAATCCTATGGTAATGTATGTATGAATGTCAATTCAAATTACCACAAACCTTGAGCCACGAACCTCGAGCCCTAAGCCTCGAGACCCTGTTGATATACAAAATATTACAATGTTAAAAATTTGTGGTAATGTATGTCAGAATGTCAATTCAAATTACTGCGAGCCTCGAGCCTCGATCCCTGAGCCCCAAGCTTAAAGCCCCTGATGATATTCAATAGATTTTATTGTCAAACTTCCATGGTAATATATGGGTGAATGTAAATTAATATTATCGCGAGCCCCAAGCCCCAAGCCCCAAGCCATAAACCTCAAGCCTCGAACCCCTATTAATATACAAAATATTTCAATATCAAAAACCTGTGGTAATATAGGTGTCAATGTTAATTCAAATTACCGCGAGCCTGAGCCTCGATCCTTGAGACCTGAGCACTGAACTCGAGCCTCGATCCCTTGATAATATAGAAAGATTCCAATGTCAAAATCCTATCGTAATGTATATATGAATGTCAATTCAAATTACTGTGAGCCCAGAGCCTCGAGCCATGAGCTCGGGCCTAGATCTCCTGATGACATACAATAGATTTTAATATCAAAATCCCTTGGTAATATATGTATGAATGTCAATTCATATTACCACAAGCCTCGAACCTCGAGCCCTAGCCTTGAGCCTCGAGCTCCAAGCCCTGAGACTTGAGCCTCGAGCCCATGAAGATATAAAATGGATTTCAATGTTAAAATCTTGTGGTAATATATGTATGAATATCAATTCAAATTATATTGAGCTCTGAGCCCCGAGCCTCATTCCCCTGATGATATACTAGAGGATTCAATGTCAAATCCCTTTGGTAATGTATGTATGAATGTCATTTCAAATAATTGTGAGCCCCTAGACCCGAGCCTCTACTGATATACAATAGATTTTAATTTAAAAATTTCATGATAATGTATATATGAATGTCAATTCAAATTACCACGAGCCCTGATCCTCAAACACCTGATGATATACAATAAAGTTTAATGTCAAACTTCCATGGTAATATATATATATATGAATGTCAATTAAAATTATTGCGATCCCTAAGCCTTGAAACTTGAGCCCCTAATGATATACAATAGATTTCAATGTCAAAATCACATGTAATGAATGTATAAATGTAAATTAAAATTACTGCGAGCCCCGTGCCCAAGCTCCGATCCTCGATCCCCTATTGATATACAATTGATTTCAATGTCAAAAACCTGTGATAATGTATGTATGAATGTCAATTATAATTACCCTAAGCCCCAAGCCCCAAGCCCCAAACCCCGAGCCCCTAGTCTCGAGCCATAAGTCTTGAGCCCTAAGCCAAGGGCCTCAAGTCCATGATGATATACAATAATTTTTAATGAAAAAACCCTGTAGTAATGTATTTATGAATGTCAATTCAAATTACCGTGAGCTCCAAGCCTCGAGCCTTGAGCCCCTGATGATATACAATAGATTTCAATGTCAAAATCTAATGGCAATGTATGTATGAATGTCAATTAAAATTACATTTGAGCCCCGAGCCCCAAGCCTTGAGCCTCGAGCCTTGATGATATAGAATATATTTCAATGTCAAAATCATATGGTAATATATGTGTGAATGTAAATTCAAATTACCACAAACCTCGAGCCTCTAGCCCTAGGCTTGAGCCTCTAACACCAAGCCCCGAGACCCGAGCCTCGATCCCCTAATGATAAAAAATTGATTTCAATGTCAAAATCCGGTGGTAATATATGTATGAATATCAATTCAAATTACAGTGAGCTCCGAGCCTCGAGCATCAAGCCCCTGATGATATACTATAGGATTCAATGTCAAACCCCCGTGATAATGTATGTTTGAATGTCAATTCAAATAACCGTGACCCTCGAGCCTTGAGCTTCGCGCCTATGATTATATACAATAGATTTCAATTTAAAAATCCTGTGGTTATGTATGTATGAATGTCAATTCAAATTACTATGAGCCCCGATCCTCGAACCTCGAGCCTCAAGCTCTAAGCCCCGAGACTTGAGCCTCGAGCCCATGAAGATATAAAATGGATTTCAATGTTAATTCTTGTGGTAATATATGTATGAATATCAATTCAAATTATATTGAGCTTTGAGCGACGAGCCTTATTCCCCTGATGATGTACTAGAGGATTCAATGTCAAAACCCTTTGGTAAGGTATGTATGAATGTCATTTCAAATAACTGTGAGCCCCGAGCCCAGAGCCTCGAGCCTCGTTCCTCAAATGATATACAATAGATTTCAATTTAAAAATTCGGTAGTAATGTATGTATGAATGTCAATTCAAATTACCGAGAGCCCTGATCCTCAAACACCTGATGATATACAACAAATTTTAATGTCAAACTTCCAATGTAATATATATATGAATGTCAATTAAAATTAGTGAGATCCCTAAGCCTTGAAACTCGAGCCCCTAATGATATAAAATAGATTTCAATGTCAAAATCACACGATAATGAATGTATAAATGTAAATTAAAATTACTGCGAGCCCCGTGCCCAAGCTCCGATCCTCGATCCCCTATTGATATACAATTGATTTCAACGTCGAAAACCCGTGATAATGTATGTATGAATGTCAAATATAATTACCCCGAGCCCCTAGCCTCAAGCCATAAGTCTTGAGCCCTAAGCCCCGTGCCTCAAGCCCATGATGATATACAATAATTTTTTATGTTAAAATCCCGTAGTAATGTATATATGAATGTCAATTCAAATTACCGTGAGCCACAAGCCTCGAGCCTTGAGCCCCTGATGATATACAATAGATTTCAAGGTCAAAATCTCATGGTAATGTATGTATGAATGTCAGTTGAAATAACATTGAGCCCCGAGCCCCAAGCCTCGAGCATCAAGCACCTAATGATATACTATAGGATTCAATGGAAAAACCCCGTGATAATGTATGTTTGAATGTCAATTCAAATAACCGTGAGCCCTGATCTTCGCGCCTATGATTATTACAATATATTTCATTTTAAAAATCTTGTGGTTATGTATGTATGACTGTCAATTCAAATTACTGTGAGCCCCGAGCCTCGAAGCTCGAGCCTCGAGCCCCTAATCGTATATAGTAGATTTCAATTGAAAACCCCTATGATAATGTATGTATGAATGTCAATTTAAATTACCGTGAGCCCCGAGCCGATGCCTCGAGCCATGAGCCTCGAACCTTGAGCCCCTGATGATATATAATAGATGTCAATGTCAAAATCCTGTGGTAATGTATAATCAATGTCAATTCAAAATACCCGAGGCCCGAGCCCTGAGCCTTGAACACCTGATGATATATAATATATTTTTATGTCAAAATTCCATGGTAATATATGTTTGAATGTCAATTCAAATTATCGATATCCCTGAGCCTTGAACCTCGATGCCTTGATGATATACAATAGATTTCATGTCAAAATCCCATGATAATAAATGTATAAATGTAAATTCAAATTACTGCGAGCCCCAAGCCTTGAGCCTTGAGCCCCGTGTCCAAGCCCCGATCCTCGAGCCCCTATTGATATACAAAATGATTTCATGGTTAAAACCCCATGATAATGTATGTATGATTGTCAATTAAAATTACTGCAAGCCCTGAGGCCCAATCCCCGACCCCCAAGCCTCGATCCATAAGCCTTGAGACTCGATGCCTGAGCCCCGGACCTCAATCCCCTGATGATATTAAAATAGATTTCGATGTCAAAATTTTGTGGTAATGTATGAATGAATGTCAATTCAAATTACCACCATCCCCTAGCCTCAGGCCTCGAGCACCTGATGATATACAATAGATTTCAATGTCAATCTTCCATAGTAATATATGTATGAATGTTAATTAAAATTATCGCGAGCCCAAATCCTTGACCCTCGAGCCCCTGATGATATACAATAGATTTTAATATCAAAATCGTGTGGTAATATATGTATGAATATCAATTCAAATTACCGCAAGCCTTGAGCCCAGAACCCTGAGACACAAGCCTCGAGCCTCGAACCATAAGCTTCGATCCCCTATTGATATACAAAATATTTCAATGTAAAAAATACATGGAAATGTATGTATGAATGTCAATAAAAATTACCGCGATCCTCGAACCTCAAGCCCTGAGCATCAAGCCTCAAGCCCCTGATGATATTCAATTGATTTCAATGTCAAAATCATACGGTAATATATGTATGAATGTCAATTCAATTAACCTCAAGCCCAAGCCCCGAGCCTCGAGCGTTGAGACCTGAGCCTTGAACCTCGAGCCCTTGATAATATACAATAGATGTCAATGTAAAAATTCCATGGTAATGTATATATGAATGTCATTTAAATTACCGTGAGCCCTGAGTCTCAAGCCCCGGGCCTTGAGCCTTGAGCCCCGAGCATCGGGCCTCGAGGCTTGAGCCCTGAGCATCGGGCCTCGAGGCTTGAGCCCCGAGCCCCGGGAATCAATCTCTTTATGACATATAGTAGAATTCAATGTCAAAATCCCATGTTAAGTTATGTATGAATGTCAATTCAAATTACCACGAGCGTTGAGCCCTAGCCTTGATCCTCGAGCCCCAAGAGCCGAGCCCCGAGCCTCGAGCCCCTGATGATATAAAATAGATTTTAATATCAAAAGCCAATATCCATTCAAATTACAACGAGTTCCAAGCCTCGAGCCTCAAGCCTCTAATGATATACTATAGGATTTATTGTAAAAAACCCGTGGTAATGTATGTATGAATGTCAATTCAAATAACCGTGAGTCCCGAGCCCTGAGCCTCAAGCCTCTGATGATATACACTAGATTTCAATTTCAAAATCCTATGGTTACATATGTGTGAATGTCAATTCAATTTACTGTGAGCCCCGAGCCTGGAGTCTCGAGCCTTGAGAGTCAAACTTTTAGCCTCAAATATCGAGCCTTGAGTCCCTTAGCTTCAAACCATGAACCTCGAGACTCTGATGATATACAATAAATGTCAATGTCAAAATCCCATAGTAGTGTATATATGAATGTCAATTCAAATTACCGGGAGCCCCGAGCCCTTAGCCACGAACACCTGATGATATACAATAGATTTTAATGTCAAAATTCCATGGTAATATATGTATAAATGTCAATTCAAATTAATGTGATACTCGAACCTTGAACCTCGATCCCCCAATGATATAAAATAGATTTCAATGTCAAAATTCAATGGTAAAGTATGTGTAAATATAAATTCAAATTACTGTATGTCCCGAGTCATGTGCCCAAGCCCCGATCCTCGATCCCCTGTTGATATACAAAATGATTTCAATGTTAAAAACGTGTGATAATGTATGTATGATTGATAATTAAAATTAAAGCAAGCCCTGAGCCCCAAACTCCGAGCCATAAGCCTTGTGCCTCGAGCCCTGAGCCCCGGGCTTCATCCCCTGATAATATACAATAGATTTCAATGTCAAAATCCCATGGTAATATATGTATTAATTTCAATTGAAATTACCGAGAGCGTTGAGCCTCGAGCCTTTGATGATATACAATTGATTTCAATATCAAAATCCCAAGGTAATAAATGTATGAATGTCAATTCAAATTATCGTGAGCCCCAAACCCCGAACCCCAAGCCCCGAGCCTCAAGCCTTGAGCCCCTAATGATATACAATAGATTTCAATGTCAAACTCCCATGGTAATGTATGTATGAATGTCAATTTTAATTACTTTGAGCCCCGAGCCTCGAGCCCTGATGATATACAATAGAGTTCATTATCAAAATCCAATGATAATGTATGTATGAATATCAATTCAAATTACAGTGAGCCTCGAGCCTTGAGCCCCGAGCCCCAATCCATGAGCCCATATTGATATACAATAGATTTTAATGTCAACAATACAGATCCCACGCGTAGCAGAAGCTTAGTGCACCCAGCTGCCCTTTTTCAATGTTTAAAATCCGTGGTAATGTATGTATGAATGTCAATTCAAATTACCACAAGCGTTGAACCTTGAGCCTCGAGCCCCTGATGATATACAATAGACTTCAATGTCTAAATCTCATAGTAATGTATGTATGAATGTCAATTCAAATTACCACGAGCCCGGAACCCTGAGCCTCGTAGGACCTGACGATATACAATAGATTTTAATGTCCAAATTCCAAGGTAATGCATGTATGAATGTCAATTCAAATTATCGCGAGCCCTGATCCCCGAGTCTTGAATCCCGAGCGTCAGGCCTCGATCCTCGAGCCCCTGTTGATATATAATAGATTTCAATATCAAAAACCCGTGGTAATGTATGTATGAATGTTAATTCAAATTACCGCAAGCCTTGAGCCCCGAGTCCCAAGCCTCAAGCCATGAACCTCGAGCCCCTTATAATATACAATCGATCCCAATGTCAAAATTTTATGGTAATGTATGTATGAATGTCAATAAATTACCGCGAGTCATAAACCCGAGCCCTGTGCCCTAAGACCCAATCCTCGAGCCCTTATTTATATATAATAGATTTCAATGTCAACAACTCGGTTTAATCTATGTATTAATGTAAATTCAAATTACCGCAAGCCCCGAGTCCGAAGCCTCGAGCCCCAAGACTCCAAAACATACTCAAGCCAATCCTCACATGTACCAGCCATCTAATAACATAAAACTACTATGGAACAGTTTCTCACAACACAACAACCTACACCCAAATTCCTGCCCCTTCTTTACAAGTTCTTCACCAAATAAACTAGCTAGCACTTAGATAAACCTAAATGCATGAAGAAGAGAGGATTCCCTTACCTAAACAGATTCTTCAAGGGATGAATAAGGAAGCAATTTGCCTTGAAGGTGAATCAATCTCCTTAGCTTGGAGTCTTCATGATTAGAGCTAATCTTCCAACTTTACTTGAAGAAATAAAAGGTTTTCTTTAGAATTTCCTTAGGGTTTGGACTGACCATCTTGTGGAGAGAGAGCACTCCAGATTTTTCTGAAGATTTATCTTGAATTATGATGATAATGAAGAGGATCAACCCCTTAAAATGGGTCCCTTGGTCGACCTCCACTTGCCACTTGAGGTGGATTAATTAGAGACCTTCCTTTTAGCAAGTAGGTGACACAGCTACATGTCACCTGTTGCCTTAATTAGTAGGCATCACATGCTGCCCTTATTTATTTAGACACGTGTCTCGTCCTAGTTTAATAATCACGACATGTATTACGTATCTCAAGCTAGTAGGACAGAAGGTAAGTTGGTGAAACAGACACGTCGAGTAAGCAATCAACTCATTTTTATTTGCCCAGATCTCATTTCCCACGTTTATGTGCATTCGACAACCTTAACTTAGTCGTGTATATGTTGAATGAAAATATCGGATGTAACAATAGGCATGTCTAATATCGTATAACCTCAAAGATAATCCTGATTCCCAAGACTAGGATAACTAACATATGATGAATCTCAACGTACAAAACTACGACGTGTAACATCCTCCTCCCCTTAGAAATATTCATCCTTGAATGGGAAGTATACATAAGGGACCAATTAATCTTCAAGGTTTTCCAAATTTTTTTGACCGATTCTCCCCTACAAATGAGACTATCCGAACCCTGTCAACAAGTAGAATATATCCCAAACTTGCCTCATATGGACATACAACAACATATACATATCATTGGGCCTTATATGGCCATCAAATATCAAACATAACTACCTGAAGTGGGAATTCACCTCATACATCCATACGTCAGCTCTTGGTCAGGCGATGCTTCACTCGGAACATCAGTGTTAGTTTGAACTAAGTGAGGATACTTAATCTTCATTTTCTCTTCCGCCTCCCATGTCATCTCTTGTACATTCTTATTTTTCCATAGAACCTTTACGGAGGCTACTTCCTCAGTCCTTAGCTTGCAGACTTGTCAATCTAAGATAGAAATAGGAACCTCTTCATATGATAAGTCCTCTGTAAATTTTACGTCATCAATCTGTACAAATCTGGAAGGATCCCCAACATACGCTCTCAACATAGAAACATGGAAGACCGAATAAACAAACTATAACTCGGGAGGCAGGTCCAATTCGTAAGCCACTTGGCCTATTCATCGAATTATGTGATATGGCCCAATGTACCTTGGGTTTAGCTTTCCCTTTTTCCCAAATCTCATTACACCCTTCATAGGAGTAATCTTCAAGAAGACCCAATCATCCACTTGGAACTCTAAGTCCCACCGTCGCACATTCAAATACGACTTCTGATGATTCTGAGCGGTTAACAGTCATTCTTGGATAAGCTTCACCTTTTTCTATGGCTTAGTGCACTAGCTCAGGCCAAAATAATTCTGATTCGCCTACTTCGAACCATCCGATAGGAGATCTATAATTCAATCCATAAGGGGTAGATAATTATCCCAACTTCCCTTGAAGTCCAATACACAAGCTCATAGCATGTCTTCGAGCGTTTGAATCGTATGCTCGGCTTGCCCGTCTATCTAAGGGTGGAAAGTTGTGCTAACATTAACTTGAGTGCCCAAACCTTTTTGAAATGATCTCTAGAAATTAGCTGTGAACTGCGCACCTCGGTCAGATATAATTGAAATAGGCACAACATGAAGGCGAACAATCTCCTTAACGTATAACTTCGCATAGTCCTTGACTGTGTAGGTAGTTTTGACTGACAGGAAATGAGCTGATTTGGTCAGTCTATCAACAATCACCCAAATAGAATCAAACTTATGATAAGAGTAAGGTAAACCCATAATGAAATCCATATTAATCATTTCCTATTTTCACATTGGGATCTCAATGTTCTGAGTCAAGCCGTCGGGCTTTTGATGCTCTAATTTTACTTGCTGATAATTAGAACACTAAGCTACAAACTCCGCAATATTCATCTTCATGTAGTTCCACCAATACATACCTTTGAGATCATGATACATCTTAGTAGATACAAGGTGACTGGAATATCATGAGCAATGGACCTCCGTCATAATCTGGTCTCGTAATCCTGCTACATTTGGAAGACACAAATGGCCCTGGTGCCTGAGAACCCCATTTCCATCAATCTCAAATGTTGTGGTCTTCTTTTGTTGAATACCCTCTCTGATTTTTTCTAAAATGGGGTCTTCCCACTGACGCTTCTTAACTTCCTATATGAGGGACGACTCTGATGTTTCCTAAATCACAAAGCCACCATTTTCTAAAACCATTAATCGGACTCCCAACCTAGCTAACTGATGGAGCTCTCTTATTAACTCTTTCCTCTCGGCCCGCACTGGCATCAAGCTAACCATAGACTTGCGACTAAGCGCATCCGCTATAGAATTAACTTTACCAGGATGGTATAAGATGTACACATCATAATCCTTCAACAATTCAAGACACTTTCTTTATCTCAAGTTCAACTCTTTCTGCTTAAATATATAATGCATACTCTTATGAGCTGTGAAAATGTCTACATGAACACCATACAAGTAGTGCCATCAAATTTTCAATGTATAGAGCTAACTCCAAATCGTGCATCAGATAATTCTTCTCATGTTTACTCAATTGCCTTGAAGGATAGACAATCACCTTAACATGTTGCATCAACACGCATCCTAAACTCGTTCCCAAGGTATCACAATACACAACATAGTCTTCTGGATGCTCTAGGAGAGTAAGAACTAGTGTTGATGTTAGTCTGTCCTTTAACTCTTGAAAACTCTACTCACAAGCATCAGACTACTGGAACTTTATCGCCATTTATGTCAACCTTGTCAATGGTGCTAATATAGTAGAAAATCCTACTACAAACCTCTTATAAAAGTTTCAGCTAAGCCTAAAAAGCTATGAACCTCTGATGGAGTCATGGGCCTCGGCCAATTCTTCACCGCTTCTACCTTATGAGTGTTAACTCTTATACCATCATCTGACATTATATGACCAAGGAAAGCCACTGAATTCAACCAAAACACACACTTGGATAGCTTAGCATACAACTAGAATTGATTGAAGAGTAGGTGGTTCATCATCGGCATCTCTAGTCCGAAAAAGATGGTACATGCAACCTCTGGAAATCATCTTTCTTGGACTAGCTCGCTTGAAAATTAAAATCTAACAATCTTTGTTCAAAAATCAACAATAGTGTAGCACGACTCCATCCAATCCATGCCCATAATAATATCAAAATCAACAATTTCTAACTTTACCAGATCCGCTAGGGTCTGATGGCTACAAATTAGCACTGCATAATTCTGCTAGACCCGACTAGCAACTATCGACTCACCAACTGGTGTAGATACCGCAAAAGGCTCTCTTATCAACTCAGGCTCCATACCAAACTTACAGGCAATAAAAGGGGTGACATATGATTGATTAGGGTCTGGATCTAACAACGCATATACATTATGTGAAAAGACTGATAATATACATGTAATAACATTAGGTAAAGACTCATGATCCTATCGACCATCAATGCGTAAATCCAGTTCTGTCTATCACCGAATCTAGTTGCTCCACCCCTACCTCTGCCTCAACTGACTGATGTGTAATGATCTTGCCCTGATGGGCGTGCAGAAGATGATGAAGCTAATTGGCTGATGTCTAATGACCTTGCCCTGATGGGTGTGCAGAAGATGATGAAGCTACTACAGATACGGCCAGCTGGGCCCTAAGACACCCGATTTTGTCGAATAATCTCATATAATATGACTGGGATAACCATAAGAATAGCACACATCTGGTCCTTATTGGAATGGCCCCAGATGGCCCTACCACATTGCTCATATCGAGTCCAAGGCGGCCTCGTCTGACTAGAATCCTATCTATAATATGACACTGATGCTTATGAACTTTGACCTAGTCCAGATTAAGAAAACCAATCAACCATAGACCTCAAAAACTGTGATGGTGCACTAATTTCCGGGTAGGATGGGCGCCTATAAAACTATGGCCTAGACCCAACTTTAAAGTCCTCTATCTTACCTACGGATCGGGCCCTCTTGTGCTGGCCCCTATCACACTCTCGATCTACCTGTTGTTGTCTCTTATGATCCTATAGATTCTGTGTATAAGCCTGAATGTGAGCAATATACATATCAGGATTGAGAAAAGTTGTACTACACTCATTAACCAAGTGCATCCCCAATCCATTAACAAACCTATGTACCCGGTCGCTGATCTCATAATACCCTTCTCAAGATGTAAAAATCTATTATGCCTGTCCCGTCGTAGCTCGATCGGCAGAAAATATTGTAAGAAAGACTCTGAAAACTCTCTTCATCCTGCTGGTGGGGCACGAGGTCCCCTAGAATGCTCTCATGTCTCATACCAGGTCACCACAATATCCCGCAATCTATAAGAAGCAAACTTTACCAACTCAGTATCGGTGGCATCCATTAAGCGCAAGGTATGCTGCATCTAATCCAAAAAATTATACGGGTCTGCGTTCAGGTCTGATCCCGTGTATACCGGAGGGTCCAAGTCTATTAAATCCTCAGTTGTCACACTAACTACTCTATCAGAAGGACCTGTAGTCTGACGTTGGGCCTGAGTAGCCACCAATCGAATCAATAATTATAAAACACTTTGCATATCCAGATCCTCATCCAGAGTATTAGGTGGAGGAAATGAGGGTACTATAGCCCCACTAAGCTCCTCTAGAGGTGGTGGAGTCGGGGAATCATGCGGAGGAGTCACAATGTGGGCCTCACTCTGGCCCGCTAGCGGGTAAGGAAAGGTAACCATCCTAAATGCCTTGTAACCTCCTATTTATTAGTGTGGTGCACAACACACCCATAAATTAGACTCTACTAGGCACGACTTGCAGACTCTCTAGGACAAACCTGCTCTGATACCAAGTTTGTCACAACCCAAACCAGAGGGCCATGACGGGCACCCGGACCTTACTTGCCGAGCACCACTAGACATACATTCACCACATAATCGTAAATAAGCATAGGTCATGAGAGTCGTCATGAGGTAACCTACTAACTTATAGAAATAATAAGCTAAAAGGTGCAAGACCGACAGGGTATATATGTATATACATAGATGTTGGACATGACCGTACGAGCCAATAAGGCTGCCATAGATGACTATACAACAAAAAAATAGGTCGAGGAGGCCACATAATATCTGACTATATCATAACTATCTACAAGCCTCTACTGGAGTACGTGCATCATAAGGTCGGGACTGGGCCCCGCCATACCCATATGCATATCAAAAATGCCATACCAAGACTAGACCGCAACTCTAGAACAAGTAGAGTGCTCCAATATCAGCTGAACAGGCAACCTACTGGTGCAGACTGTCGCCCTGTCTACCTGGGCCTGCGGGCGAGAAATGCAGCATCCCCCGACAAAAGGGACGTCAGTACGAATAATGTACAGAGTATGTAAGGCATGAAAAATAGCATAATAAAGGCATGGAGGTAACCTAAGACAAGAAATAATCAACATGTACAGAATGCATCTAAGAGCCATAATATGCATAAGTGTCGTACATGTGCGTACATAATGCCCCGTCATACATATACATATGCGTATATAACGCCATCAAGACTATGTGGGAATCCCATCATATTATATCGGCCTTTGTGGGCATAATCATCATCATATACCAGCTGATTAGGTAGTGGTGCGAATATAACGCCATAAACTTTCCCATACCCCGTATACATATCATATAGCATAACGTATATAACTCCTGTGAGGTCATGTTATGTACATGTATATAATGCATGAATGATACAAAGACACTCTGAGTCTATCGGAGAAATTCAAAAACATTAGCCTCTAACATATCTAAGAGTGGAGTCGTTATGGATATTTTCGTTTACGTTCGTTTCATTCTGATCATGCCAAAAGAAGGAAGAGTAGCCTTAACATACCTTTGTTGCTAAAAACTCAATAGATACTGCCTGTAGTAGTTCAACCTACATCAAGGTATTATAACTATGGTTAATGCTATAGAAGAACTCAAAATATATTTCTAAGCTAGTAGTTCTCTTACGGAAAATTGGGCAACACTTCCTCTACATTTCCTCACTTCCCCAAATTCAAAATAGTACCAAACAACGATATTAACAATATCAATAACCAATCCCATCCATTCAGCCCCTCAACAATAAAAAAAAATTTGACAATTCAAACAATAGTATAACGAGCGGCAAACTCGGTTTGTGATTAAACAACTATAGTTTTAAACACCTTATTCTCTCCAGAATTTATCAACAACATTAACCACAACATATTCAATTATGCCTACTCATTTTCAGCCATAATACAGCTTTAAAACGACCCCATTACAGTCCCATAAGTTCAGCAACTCAAAACTGATTTGAAGATCATTGTTTTCATCAATTCTTACTTCAATAACCTAGTTAAGACTCCAATAAGATAAACCAAAACATACTCAAGAAAATACTCACATGTACAAACCATCTAATAACATAAAACTACTACAGAACAGTTTGTCACACCACAACAACCTCTACCCAATTTCCTGCCCCTTCTTCACAAGTTTTTCACCAAACAAACTAGCTAGAACTTAGATAAACCTAAATACATGAAGAAGAGAGGATTCCCTTACCTAAAATAGATTCTTCAAGGGATGAAAAAGGAAACAACTTGCCTTGAAGGAGAATCAGTCTTCTTAGCTTAAAGTTTTCAAGATTATAGCTAATCTTCCAACTTTACTTGAAGAAGTAAGAGGTTTTCTTGAGAATTTCCTTAGGGTTTGGACTGACCAGCTTGTGGAGTGAGAGCACTCTAGATTTTTCTTAAGATTTATCTTGAATTATGATGATAATGAAGAGGATCAACCCCTTAAAAGGAGTCCCTTGGTCGACCTCAACTTGCCCCTTGAGGTGGATTAATTAGAGCCCTTCCTTTTAGCAAGTAGGTGACACACCTACATGTCACCTGCTTCCTAATTAGTAGGAATCACATGCTGCCCTTATTTATTTATACACATGTCTCATCCTCGTTTAATAATCACAACATGTATTACATAGCTCAAGCTAGTAGGACAGAAGGTAAGTTGGTGAAACAGGCAGGTCGGGTAAGCAAGTAACTCATTTTTATTTGACCAAATCTCATTTCCCACTTTTAAGTGCATTCGTCAACCTCAACTTAGTTGTGTATATGTTGAATGAAAATATGGGATGTAACAATAAGCATGTCTAATATTGTATAACCTCAAAGATAATCCTGATTTCTAAGACTAGGAAAACTAACATACGATGAATCTCAATGTACAACACTATGAGGTGTAACAATATGTTTTTATTCTCTGGTTACTCTCCATACTTCCTTTCTGACTCTCATACATCTGGCAGCCTTTGTTGTTGATTACTATATCATTGTATGTGTTTATGTCGGTTCTTCATGTACTATCTCCCATGGGTTACTCCTCTCACATCTGGGATTTCCCTGTTAATATATCACTTCATCGAATCAACGTTCATCATAATTTACAATCCTTTAAAGACTCACAACTTGCCTTAAAGCGATATTCGTTAATAAGGTCAGTGAATCGTTCGCATGGTAAGGTGTCACGTATCCATGCCTGACACACTGGATTCCAATAATAAATATGCTTAAGATTATCCTTCCTTGTAATTTACTCCATTACTGCCTGCTTGCTTATTTTTTTACTTCGCGATATCTCTTATTATATCATCTCAAGAGTCTTCGACCTTTATTCGACCCTATCTGAAGGATCAACTCAATATTAGTGTTCCTTGATTTTAACAGCTAAACCACCTTGACGACCTATCCCATCGATTTCTGGCTTGTTCAGTTCTTATAATAGATACTCAGTCTCACAACACCTTCTTCTTGATGCCCCAACTATTACCGCTTTCATTGCTTTTTTTAATCTTCTTTGGCCACGGCGTGTCGTCTAACCATACTTTATCTCGCGACTCACAATCTCTTTCTCACACCTATTCAATAATTTTATTTACCTTAGTATCATCCTCTTACCCTTGTCCATATATTCATACTATAACTTTCTTTTATGTCTAACTTCCTCATCTTCCTTAATTTGAATAGGAATCCGGGGGGGATACATTTTCCTTTTATGCAAAAGGGCTCCATACTTGGCCCTCTAGATCTTTAATATCATTCAAGGCTTCACCTGACTAACGAATTCCAAGTATATTATGTGCATGTTCTCGAAAGAGGTTGCCTAACCGTAATATTCTTCAGTATTGTCTAGGCTGAAGATTGGGCTAACTCCTTACTGAGTCTTGAGGCCTCACTCCTTTCAAAAACTACGTCCCTTAACGTTAATAAATCAATAGCTAAAATAGGTACTTTTTACTGCCATTCTATCACCGTTGAAGATAGGACAACAAGGCATTTCATTACTCTATCTGAATTTCGATCTCATTATAATCTTCTATCTTTTAGACATTCAGTACTTCCATCACTTTAGCCTCCCTATATCCCTAAATTTATTACTTTGCCTTTCCGAACTTACATTACTTCTTTGAATACGGGGGAGATAATCGCTCATATTCTAAAATTTCAATATCATACTCACACCACTGGCGTATCAATAATCTGATAAAAATCTTTCGTGGGCTGGCTATGAATACAACTTAACCTAGGTCTTTCTAGTTATTATCAGAACTGAAACTGTGTAAAGCACAAGTAAGACTCAAATTCAAACAACTCAACTCTACCGCACGATCTAAGAGATGAAAGAATAGAAACCATCCCTAAATGCCCGACAACCTCTCGCTTATAAGTGTGGTGCACAACACACTCATAAACAAGACTCTGCTAGACACGGCTTGTAGACTCCCTAGGACTGAACTGCTCTGATACCAAGTTTATCATACTACAAATTGGGGGTGTGGCCGACACCCGATGCTTGAACAACCCGAGCGTACCACCTATATATCATAGGTTGAGCATACACGATATGGGTCGCCAAGGCCTCAGAATGATCATACAAGGGAAACTGAATAGGACCATCTGATATAACATCAAAAATGTACAAATACATAGACAACAAGGATGCCAAAGCCGCAATAAGACAACTATACATACAACCCAGTTACAAGCCTCTATGGAACATAACTGTAATATGGCCTGGACAGGGTCCTAACCTACCCATAACCTATGTCTATTCCAAACCACTACTCATGACTCTGACTTAGTAGTTTCGGATGAAGTGAAGCTTTTCACTTGATCTGCGGAACTCAATCAACTCCTACTAAGAGGTCTATATATATCTCTACCTAAATCTGCAGCATGAAATGTAATGCCCCAACAAACGGGATATCAGTACGAATGAAATATACTGGTCTGTAAAGCATGAATAGCAATATGAAAGTATAAGCTGTAAAGGAGAGCATAAAAGCAATCTGATACTCTGATAACCTGTGTGCCATGCAGGGCGAACAATGAATATCTGAAACTATACTTGACTCTTGTTATAACATCTTTGGTTCATAATCTGCCTTTGGCTTATAACCCAAGATGTAATATGTCACTTCACAAGTAGGTGCATCACCTACTTAAAATGAGAGGTCTAAATAAAAGGGAAAGAAACTGTGAGATGGGGCAGATCCAAGCCCAATATTCCCAAGCCCATTTAAGGGCTAATATACATAGATATAACCCCTTGTAATTTTTCATTCAACCTCTCTCTCCAAAATAATTTAGTGGCACGTCTCTCTTCTCTCTCTCTTACGTTCTCCCACTAGCAAGAACATGCTATGGATGCTCTCTCTCTTTCTCTTCTTCATGTGAACATCAAAATTTTATGGAAGCCATGGAAGCTTCCCTTCCTCCTTCATAAACTCAAATTAATCTTCTTTCTCTTTCAGAATTACAAGCAGCCATAATAGATTCTCCATCCTCCATAACTTTCAAGTATTTCCTTTCTTCTTTAGTAAGTGATTATTTTCATGGGTTTGGATGGATTCTTTATGAAAAACTATGCAATATTACCTTTCCATATTTGAACTTGAAGGAAAACCCTAATTATGTCTCCCAACTAGCCAAGAAGTGTTTAGGGCTATTCTAGGTGTTATATTCATGTCCTTCCACTTTGGTTACTTAAAGAAATCCTTAAGACATGAAATTGAAGGGCTGGAAATTGGACAGCATGGTAAGTCCCTCCTTCTACTTCAGATGTATAAGTTAGTTTAATCTTTAGATGTGTTTTAGTGGCTACAAGTTCATGGGTTGATGGCTTAAGTTATAAATGAGCCGGTGGACTTGTTATGCAGTTTTGGGGCTATTCTTGTTTTTATTTTAGGTGTTGTACATATAGTGGTTAGATGTTGTTGTCGTTGTGAATTGAGCCAGTGGGATGTGGAAGAAATAGGAGAGATGTTGCCCGTTTGATTATAAGATGAACTTGTCGTTGATGGTTGAATGATATAGTTACGCTGCTAGTGATGTTGATATGTTGGGACTGATCTCGGGGTATATGGGGTTGTTCCTATCATTTAAGTTGCTGAAGATTGATATAATTATAGTTATGTTTCGTGGATGGTGTTACAAGGATTAGAAAATTGATAGGCTTGGATAATCTCATAGAAATGCTTGTAGATTGAGTTTGTCGCTCATTAGCAACTTGGTGTGTTCTTCTTGTTGATGCTAGTATTCTTTTCCTGGTTGTAGTTGGACTTGCGAAGGAGGCTGGTCTTTCCATCTCGGTTGGAATGTCTACTTAAAGGTATGTAAGTCAATTTTCTTGACTCGCCACTACGGCACAACATATGATATTTGCTTCTTATGTAAACCTTGAAGTTTAGAGCTTCCAAGTGTAGTAGTTCCATGTTCCAAGTCTCATGAATCTTTTAAGAAAAGCTATCTGTCCGTAACCAATTCAAGTGTTTAATCCTAAGAGTTGACTTTCAAGTTTCTATGATGGGATTAGAATTCCCCTTAAGTATGATGACGTTCCTAGCACACAAAATGAAATGAAAGAGATATTATATGCTCACACATGGTCGTTACTGAAGCGTATTCATCTCATAAATTAAGTTACTAATTGTCGCGAATAGGATAGAATTTCCCCTTAGGTGGCACCACACTAGTAGCCTATACAGTAAGCATAGTTAAGGCTAGTAGCCTTGTAATGATGGTAATAATTTATAAGCATAGTTAAGGCTAGTAGCCTTGTAATGATGGTAATAGTTTATAAGCATAGTTAAGGAGGTTATAGAATATCGTCTAAAATGGGTGATGTGTAGGATGACTATAAGATGACTTTCAGATGATAGTTGGGGAATTATCAATCTAAGGCTAAGGTGCAGTATGTAGAAAGCTATGGGTTGTATGTATGGGACTACAACACGTTGCTCAAGGTAGACGATATCTCACAGCTAACGTCAAAGAATCACGGGGTGTAGAGCGTAAAGAAAGGTGAATCACGTATTAGCTTCGGCTGGTTTTCAATGGATTATAGGTCCTAGTGAAGATGGACTATATGGATGGGTTCTAGATTATCTTTAATGGATTCTAGTTTGTTATTTAAGATGAGTCACATTGATAATATCCAAATTACCGTTATCGGATTGTAGTATCTTACTTAAGATGAATTAGGTGTTGGCTTCTAGAGTATCACTAATGGATGATAGATTGCTATGTAAGATAAATTATATGACATATAAGTTAATATAAACGTTAAGACTTCTTGAGGATAAGACGTTATAGGGAGTTAGAATATAGGTCTTGGAAGCACCAATAAGGAATATGGTAAAGTGAGTCGCATGTCCATCTCGCATTTAGCGAGAAAATGTGAGATAAAGTCCTATCAAATGTTCCCTTCCTATTTGAGTTCCTAGGAGTAAAGTATTGCAACTCTCTTGTTCATGCTTAGGTGTTCCTTTCACATGATGTCATTTGAATAGTAACAAGTCATTATATGGTTAAGAGTTCAGATGATTGTTAAAGGGGTCATAAAACGTAACGTAAGAGGAATTATGTCGTAAGCATCTAGATTACCATTGTGGGGTATAAAGATTCTTTTAAGATAAACCACATTGACGTAGACGATCATAGTCTATCCAAGGTAGAATAGTCCACAAGACTAGATAATGGTTTCTGAAGGTGTCATAATAGGGTCGAAGAACAGTAGGTATATTCCTATCGTATCCCGCGACATAAAGTCTTATCATTTGATTCCTTCCTTTAGTGAGTTCCAAAGAATGAAGTATCGCAAGTCTTCTACTTCTACAAAGTTGTTCCCCCCTGTGTCATATTAATTGTGTCGTATCAAGTCCTCGACAGTGATCCAACTCTCATTGTTACGAATCTCATATGTTTCCAAGGTTCATAGGTAAAGCATCATAGAGAAGTAAGTATGTTAAGGCTACTCTTCCTTCTTTTGGCATGATCAAAATGAAATGAACGTAAACGAATAATATCCATAACGGCCCCACTATTAGATATGTTAGTGGCTGATGTTCTTGACTTCTATATAATGATAGTGATCTTATCTTATGGCTTGTTGATTCTTCAAAGTAAGTTATGTTGATGATGCTTCCATAATGTTAATCGGAGGGGCAACGACCTTATGTCACTCCGATATACTCAGAGTGTCTTAGTATCATTCATGCATTATATACATGT
This sequence comes from Anisodus acutangulus, assembly GCA_029783415.1. Lineage (NCBI taxonomy): Eukaryota > Viridiplantae > Streptophyta > Magnoliopsida > Solanales > Solanaceae > Anisodus > Anisodus acutangulus. Next base: position 34,967,509 of record CM056497.1, read on the forward strand.
ATATACCATGACCTCACATGCGTTATATATGCTTATGCTATATATGTATATGGGGTATGGGAAAGGTTATGGCGTTATATATGCACCACCACCTGATCAGCTGGTTATATGATGATGATTATGCCCACAGAGGTTGTTATGGTAAGGAAGATGCCTAATGAGGCCAATGGCGTTATATACACATATATATGTACGACGGCGTTATATACTCATATACAATATACATGTGCATATCATGACCCTCAGTGCCAATTCAGAGTTTCAGGATGATTCTTCCCTATCTCTCCTTACACTTGATATTCTTTCATATGATTATTTTAGTTTGCCTTACGTATTCGGTACAATCTTTCTGTACTGACGTCCCTTTTGCTGTGGACGCTGGATTTGTTATATTTCACATTACAGGTCCAATTGTACAGGTGGGCAGACTAGTTTGCTAGATAGTGCAGATGATCATCGGATGAGTTGCAAGCTCCATTTTACCTGGAGACGAGTTAGGTCCAGTAATTACATTGATGTTGAGATTATGGGTACTCGAGGCCCTATCCTAGCACTTGTATTAGTCATTCAATAATAGGTACTCATAGAGGCTTCATAGACAGAGTCAGTGGGTTACTTTATATTCAATTGTATACCATGAGCCAGTGGCCACATTCATGTACAAAAACATTTTTTGTTCACAAAATTCATTTGTGTTACAAGTTACGTCGTTTACCCTATTACAAGATCACAGTAGATGCATGTATAGCATGTTCCGTCCCACTCAAGTTTTGGGGCATGACATGTATATATATATATATATGTGTGTGTGTGTGTGTGTGTGTGTATGTATATAACTACCCACCGGCATAGGTTCAGTGGTGTGGATAAGGTACTGTGATAACAATGGCACATATGGCCTTTTTTTAACTTAGAACCTTTTCACTTTACTTTGGAATGATTATTAGCCGACTCGACGATAATTCTTGGAACACACTTTTTCGGAGGCTTGAAATATTGTGAACAAACAACCAACCAACAACGACTATGAATGTAAAAATAACAAGAAGAAACTCCCAAAAAGGGATAACGATATACAAATAAAATGAATCTTTCGACATTTCTTTTGAAAACGATAAACACTTTGGATTTCATGCTTTTGAAGGAATGAAAATAGCCTTACATACCTACGTTGCTTAGTTAGTGATGTCACACGAACCCTCGAACGCTTTACGAGTGATAATCTACACAATATATAGGCTTTGTATTAAGATATGATCGACAAACTATGAATCGATTCATTGGGACAATTTGACGAACACCTAGGATGCCTACTTTTCTAGTTATGATGTTTGTGGCTACAAACCATGTTATATACTCCCCTTCAATACTACACCAATATCAGCGACAACATCACAACAAAAATAACCCCCATAACAACAACAAGAAGATATACTCTATTATTTTCTAACACCATATATTTCAACTCCAAGCTATAATCATACCAAGACTTGATCACTAGAAATCCAAGGTTCATATCTAATTTTTCATGGAGTTATAGCTCAACTTATCACAAGTCTCTTTTATCCATAATTCTCAACAAGTCTATGAGAATCTTAACACTATCTAGAACACCGATAACTTACCTTAAATCAACCAAGAGAACTTGCACCATAAACTTCTTTCCAAACACTAAGAGGATCCATACTCCATCTTGCTTCTAAGAGGATCTCCAATCTTAGTAGTGATTATTTATGGATGATTTTCCTTTGAATTGTTGTGGGATGACTCATTGATGACCTAAGAACCCTAAGGAGGTCATTGAGAGTGTTTGGGAAATGTTTAGGTCGAAGTGGAGATGAATGCTTAGCGTATCGCCTAATCTTCTCCAAACTTTGCCCAGATGTACTTCCTTTAATACAATTGACTTCCAACCTTCCATATACCTCCGTAATACTCATGTAAGTCGAACATGACCCTCGGGGAGGGTCTCAAGTTATCGGAGCTTAAATCAACTAGCTATACGTTTGATTGTAGTTGGGTGTAACATGCTTACTGATGTTATCTGCCTTACATATTCAGTACATCTTTCGTACTCTCGTCCCCTTCTTTAGGGGCACTACGTTCACATTTTTTATATAGCGTGGCCCTATCTCGACCAGTTGTGGTATTATAGTACTCTTTCTGAGGCTTGCTGACTAGTATCTGTGTATATTCGTCTTGTCCAGCCTTGCCGGCCTTCTTGTCAGTTGTCGATATTCTTGATATGGCTTTGTCGGAGTTATATAAATATATATATATACTATTATTGGGCCTCTTCTGCTTGCAGGTTGTACATTCTTATCATGTTATGATTGTTTGGTTGTTGGCCCCAAGTGCATGTTAGAGATTCCAGGTTCTACAGTTGATACACTCGGGCCATCGGATATCAGGTGCCGGCCACACCCCCCAAGGTTGGGGTGTTACATGCTCACACTTTGAAACTTTAACATAATACTGGCACATCTAGTGTATACCTATTTTGTTAGGAATCTCTTACTACTCGTCACAAGTATGAGATGGAATTGAGTTCTTAGTACTCAATTCTCTTGCACGAATTGGAATCAAAAGGAAGGGTAACCATCCCTAATATAGACACACCCATTACCAAGACTCTACTAGGCACAACATATAGAGCCTGTAAGACACAACCTGCTCTAATACCAAGTTTGTCACACCCCAAACTTGGGGGCATGCTGACACCCGGTGCCTTACTTGACCACGAGCATTACCATCTACAACTCGTGAGCTCTAGAGCTTTATAAGCAATTTGTACACCAATCATAACAAATTAGGCCAATAAGGCCACCATACACGTCTCAACAGTAAACCCAAAACATATATATACAAGGGACAACAAGGCCACTAGACTTTGACCGAATGAATAGGGATCAATTTATATACTGATGTAATATACACACAGGACATGTCTAAAAACTTCTAAAGAGTATTCAGCTATATTTTGGTCAGGACAGGCCCCGGCCTACCCATCATCTCTTTATACATACAAATACTCTAGACCTAGCATCTCCGAATGACATGGATCTCACCAATCAAGCTGAGCTCGGCAATGCCTACTAAGAAGGACTGACTATCATCGGATTATGTGATATGGTCCAATGTACCTTGGGCTGAGCTTTCCATTTTCCCAAACCTCATCACACCCTTCATAGAAAAAATCTTCAAGAAGATCCAATCATCCACTTGGAATTCAATGTTCTGCCGTCGTACATCTGAATATGACTTCTGGCGACTCTGAGCGGTTAACAACCGATCTTGGATAAGAATCACCTTTTTTATGGCTTGGTGAACTAGGTCAAGCCCAAATAATTCAGATTCACCTACTTCAAACCATCTGATAGGAGATCTATATTTCCGTCGATACAAAGCCTCATATGGAGCCATTTTGATACTAGCATTATAACTGTTATTGTACGCAAATTAAATAAGGGGTAGATGATATCCCAACTTCCCTTGAAGTCCAATACACAATCTCGTAGCATGTCTTCGAGTGTTTGAATCGTACGCTCGGCATGTCCGTCTGTCTGAGAATAGAAAGTTGTGCTAAGATTAACATGAGTACCCAAACCTTTTTGAAATGATCACCAGATATTAGTTGTGAACTGCATAGATCGGTTAGATATAATTGAAATAGGAACACCATGAAGGTGAACAATCTCCTTAATGTACAACGTCGCGTAGTCCTCGACTGTATAGGTAGTTTTGACTGCCATGAAATGAGCCGATTTGGTCAGTCTATCAAGAATCACCCAAATAGAATCAAACTTATGATAAGAGCGGGGTAAAACCGTAATGAAATCCATATTAATCATTTCCCATTTCCACATCGGGATCTCAATGTTCTGAGTCAAGCCGCCAAGCTTTTGGTGCTCTACTTTTACTTGCTGACAGTTAGAACACTAAGCTACAAACTCCGGCATGTTCCTCTTCATACATACCTTTGATATCATGATACATCTTAGTAGATCTAGGGTGAATGGAATATCGTGAACAATGGACCTCTGTTATAATCTTATCTCATAATCCCGCTACATTTGGAACACACAAATGACCCTAGTTTATGAGAATCCCATTTCCGTCAATATCAAAGGCTGTGGTCTTCTTTTGTTGAATACCCTCTCTGATTTTTCCTAAAATGGGGTCTTCCCACTGACGTTCCTTAACTTCCGATATGAGCGACGACTCTGATATATCCCGAATCATAAAGGCACTATCTTCCGAACCCATTATATACTACAGACTCTTATGATATGTGAAAATGTATACATGAACACCGTACAAATTATGCCGCCAACGTTTCAGCGTATAGACTACTACGGCTAACTCCAAGTCGTGCTTCGGATAGTTCTTCTCATATGTTCCTGAATTGCCTTGAAGCATAGACAATCACCTTACCATGTTGCATCAACACGCATCCTAAACTCATTCCTGAGGCGTCACAATACACGACATAGCCTTCTGCTGGACCCTCTGGGAGAGTAGGAACTGATGTTGATGTTAGTCTGTCCTTTAACTCCTAGAAACTCTACTCACAGATGTCGGACCACTGGAAATTTATAGCCTTTTGGGTTAACCTTGTCAATGGTACTGATATGGTAGAAAATCCTTCTACAAACCTCCTATAATAGCCGTCTAAGCATAAAAAGCTACGAACCTCTGATGGAGTCGTGGGCCTCGTCCAATTCTTCACCGCTTCTACCTTCTGAGTGTCAACTCTTATACCCTCATCTGACACTATATGACTAAGAAAAGCCACTTAATTAAACCAAAACTCACACTTAGCTTGGCATACAACTTACGATCTCGGAACGTCTATAGTACTACCCGCAAGTTTATGATTTCACTCCTAATCTATCTTGTGTTTATGATTTTAGCAATGACTACATCAAGGAAGAAGTCCCAGAGTAAGTGGGCATTGAATACGGCTATGGGCGAGGCTACCAGATGAGTGTCATTCGCTAGTGAGGGCTAGGGTGAGGCCCACAGTGTGACTCCTACATATAATTCCCAGACTCCACCACCTCCAGAAGAGCGTGGTGGGGCTGTAGTACCGCCATTCCTTCACCTGATGCTCCAGATGAGGATCTTGATATGCAAAGTGTCATACAGTTATTGACTCGATTGGTGGCTGTTCAGGCCCCACATTAGAATATCGGTACTTCTGAAAGAGAAGTTAGTACGAGAGCTTGGGATTTCATCAACGTAGACCCTTTGGTATTTATGGGATCAAACCTGAATGCGGACCCGTAGAATATTTTGGATCAGATGAAGCGTACCTTGCGGGTAATGGATGCCACTGATATTGAGTCGGTAAAGTTTGCTTCTTATAGATTACGAGATGTTGTGGTGACCTGGTATGAGATATGAGAGCATTCTAGGGGACATTGTGCCCCACCAGTAGGATGTAGAGAGTTTTCAGAGGCTTTCTTACAACATTTGTTTCCAATCGAGCTCCGACGAGCCAGGAAGGATATATTTTTATGACTTGAGCAGGGTAATATGAGTGTTCGGGAATATAACTTACAATTTAATTCATTGGCCAGATATGCTCCTACTATTATAGCTGAGATGAGCGACCGGGTACATAGGTTTGTTAATGGCTTGGGGCCGCACTTGGTTAATGAGTGTACTATGGCTTCTCTCAATCCGAATATGGATATTGCTTGAATTTAGGCTTATGCACAGAATCTAGAGCATCGTAAAAGACAACAGTAGATCGAGAACTTGATAGGGGCCAACACAAAAGGGCTCGGTCTGTAGGTGACATAAGAGAGTCTAGAGGTAGGTCTAGGACACAGTTTTATAGGCGCCCATCCTACTCATTAGCTAGTGTGCCATCACCATTTTTGAGCTCAAGATTTGATAGGTTTGCTCAATCTAAACCAGGTCAGAGTTCACGAGCATCAGGGTCCTTTTATAGAGGGGATTGTAGTCAAATGAGGCAACTGTTAACTTGATGTGAGTAGTGTGGTAAGGCCCATTCAGGGTCATTCCGATGATGATCAGATGTGTGCTATTGTTGTAGTGATCCCGGTTATATTATGCAACAATGTCCGACAAGAGGCGGAGGTGTTAGGGCCCAACCGGACAGATCTGTAGTAGCTTCATCATCTTCAGTATGCCTGTCAGGGGAAGGTCATCAGACATCAGCCAGTTAAGGCAGAGGTAGGGGTGGAGCAACTAGCTTCGGTGGTGGCCAGAACCGCATTTGCACATTGATGTGTCGCTAGGATCAAGAGTCTTCATCTGATGTCATTGCAGGTATATTATCAGTTTGTTCACATAATGTATATGCATTGTTAGATCCAGGCTCCAATCTATCATATGTCACCCCTTTCATTCCTTGTAAGTTTGGTATGGAGCCTGAGTTGATAAGAGAGCCATTTGCGGTATCTACACCAGTGGGTGAGTCAGTAATTGCTAGACGGGTCTATCAAAATTGTGCAGTGTTAGTTTGTAACCATCAGACCCTGGCGGATATGGTAGAGTTAGAAATGGATGATTTTTATATTATTATGGACATGGATTGGTTGGCATTATGCTACACTAATGTTGATTGTCGAACAAAGATTGTTAGATTTTAGTTTTCTGGTGAGCCAGTCCTTGAATGGAAGGGTAATACTGCGACACCAAAAGGTAGGTTTATTTTATACCTTAAGGCAAGAAAAATGATTTCCAGTGGTTGTATATACCATCTTGTTTGGGCCAGAGATGTCGATGATGAACCATCTACTCCTCAATCAATTCTATTGGTTAATGAGTTTCTTGATGTATTTCCAGATGAACTTCCAGGCCTTCCTCCCGAAAGGGAAATTGAGTTTAGTATAGATGTGTTAGCAGACACTCAACATATATCTATCCCTCCTTAGAGAATGGCTCCAAGCTGAATTGAAAGAATTAAAGGAATAATTAAGGGATCTGCTTGAGAAAGGTTTCATTAGGCCCAACATATCCCCTTGGGGTGCACCGGTATTATTTGTACGAAAGAAAGATGGCTCGTTATGAATGTGTATTAATTATCAGCAACTGAATAAAGTCACCATTAAGAACAAGTACCCTCTTCTCATAATTGAATACCTGTTTGATCAGTTACAGGGTGCATAATATTTCTCAAAGATCGACTTAAGGTCAAGGTACCATCAGCTAAGGGTCAAGGAGAAGGACATTCAGAAAACAGCTTTCAGAACAAGGTATGGGCACTTCAAATTCTTAGTGATGTCATTTAGGCTCGCAAACGCGACAATAGCAATTTATGGATCTAATGAACAGCGTGTTTCACCCATTTCTAGAAGTATTTTTGATAGTATTTATAGATGATATTCTGGTTTATCCACACTCGGAGGTGGAGCATGCAGATCATTTGCGAGTAGTACTACAGACGCTCCTAGATCGTAAGTTATATGCTAAGCTCTCTAAGTGTGAGTTTTGGTTGAATTAAATGGTTTTCCTTGGTCATATAGTGCCAGATGAGGGTTTAAGAGTTGACACTCAGAAGAGGTAGAAGCCGTGAAGAATTGGCCGAGGCCCACGACTCCATCAGAGGTTCGTAGCTTTTTAGGCTTAGCCGACTATTATAGGAGGTTTGTAGAAGGATTTTCTACCATAACAACACCATTGACAAGGTTGACCCAAAAGGCCATAAAATTCTAGTGGTTCGACGTCATATATGAGTAGTATTGCCAAAAATATGAGTAGTATGGCTCGGTGGCCAATTTTTCCACAATTCCAACATCTGCTTTTCTTAGGAGGATAAGCTATATCTTTAGAAGACCTTTTGGGCTTTGATCTCCGTTTGTATTGTTTATACTTATTTTTGTGCGAAGTACTTAGTTTATTATGTGCTTCTTTGTAGCTTCTTTTGAAGGTGCAGATAATTTAATATAACAGAAGTCTTTGCAAAAATTTTACCATAAAAACGGATCAAAATATTATATTGAAAATATAAATAACTGTTAAATAAAAAGCAGAGTTTAAAACTTACAAGTTTTATTTCACTGAAAGTAAAGCATATAAATGAGAGAGTAGACAGGAAGGGAATTTAGTAATGGGGTAAATTTTTTGATGCCCCTCTTAATACAACTTGAGAACCTTATATGGCCTCAGAATAAAATAACTATCATCCTATCCTTACAGAGGGATGGTGTGATTTGATTATTCTTTTCTGAAAGGTCACTTGACTTCTCCTTTGTCGAAGGGTCAAGTGTCCTTTCCTGTTGATGTGGGGCCCATTTTCTTTTTTGAAGGGTCAAGTGCCCTTTCCTGTTGGTTGTGGGTCCATTCTTTTGTTTGCTTTTGCTGTAGCGAATTGTCATTTATCCCTTATCCTTTCTTTATTCGAAAAGATATGATTGAGCCAATCCTCTTGGGTTCAGCATGTCCCCATTATCTGAATTACTAGAATGTCATGAAGTTAGGTCTATTAATTCCATTATTGCTTGGGGATCTGTATTATCATATAATTTTGATAAGGCTTCCTGGAGCCTTCTTTTAATTTCAGTCTTGGAAACTCTGGGTTCCCTTCTAGTTGATGATGATAACGTACTCCTTTCTTCCTTGGGTTTAGGAGTCCATCATTTGATCTTGATACTCTTGCTTAAGTATCTAATTCTTTCGGATTCATGGATATCAAAGGACCAATTAATAATATAAGAGATCCTTTTATGAATAAAGTGTTTACATAATTTAATATGCTCCGGTAGAGTCGAGATCTATTGTTGTTCCTGAAAACGTTTGTAGTGTACCTGGAAACTAAGAGCCATTACCTGCTGGTTTCCTCCAAACAGATTCCACCAATCATAAAACCATCTGGGGATGATGGTGTCTTTGAGTTTGTCCTAATATTTTATGAACCATGTGTGGGTATAGGGTCTAACATATAAGAAGTTGAACCAAGCTGCTTTATAATCATACCAGTTATAGGTTTGTGCCCTATGCTCTACTGATATAGGGTTTGAGGTATGAAGGTGATCGGCGTACCAGTTAAACGGTCTTAAAATTCTTTTAATGGTGAATTTGGAGTATTCAATACTCTCGGGATTCATTTCAAAGTAGTGGTGCTCGATTTGAATCGAGTTAGTGTATGCTAAAATGAACTCGTACTATTTTCTTGTTTCAAAGGGATTGTCAGTATCTATGTACTGTTAGTTTGTGTAACACGACTTTAGAAGCTCTTCAACTTTGAAATTTTCATATTGCTTATCCAATGCCATTATTCACACAATATGTGTGTTAATGAAGTCCCATTTAGGCATCTCCTTATTTATCTGAATTATATCATTCTGCTTTTGAGGAGTTTCTGGTTTGACTACCTCTGAATATGATTCAGGGGCTTTCATAGCTTAGCTATCCTGGGTCTGTATTACCGCATTTCTGGATGTGGTTGCATTGAATGGTTGGACCATCGTCTTCTCTGTTATCAGCTCTTTTGATGGAGAGGTAATGGTTTCTTTTGGTAAAAGGGGAAATTTAGCTAGAGCTAAATAGTTATTTAAGAAATTGGGTTTAGTAACTGGTTTATTTGGTTTACTGAGGTTTTGAAAAGATTGTTTTAACTTTTATTCTGGTTTAAGTTGGAAAGGGGGTTTGTTTGGCCGAGTTCCTAGGAAGCTTGGTCTCATGTTTTCCCTGCAAAAATTCTCTTGTTAAGAAATCTGGTAAGAGTTTTCTTCTTCTTTATAAAATTGATTTTGAAATCAGAGCTTGCCATCTGGCAAAAATCTGTTTAGAAACAAGATTTTTAACATCCTTTTGTAAAACATCTTTGGTTGCTTTACAGTCAACCCTTAAAAAAAATTCTCTGTTAACTAGGTCATCCTAGAACTTTGTGATACATAGCACTACAGATAAAATTTCCTTTTTAATAGTACTATAATTTTTCTGAGCTGGGTTCCAGACACCGGATGTGAATCTTACTAATTGATTAGTAGACTTAGGGGATATTTTTTGTTTAAGGATGCCGCCGTAACCAATATTGGAGGCGTCTGTTTCAACAATCATGATTGCTTTAGGATTCGGAATCCCTAAGCAAGGAAGTTTGACTATTTCTTTTACGTTTTTTACTGTCTTAGTTTGTTCTGTAGACCAAGCGACTGGGTTTTTTCTGAGTCTTTTATATAGAGGCTCACAGACCTAACATTAGACAGGTCTGTGAGCCTCTATATAAAAGACTCAGAAAAAACCCAATCACTTGGTCTACAGAACAAACCAAGACAGTAAAACACGTAAAAGAAATAGCGCAAAAACTTCCTTGCCTAGGGATTCCAAATCCTAAAGCATCCATGATTGTTGAAATAGATGCCTCCGATATTGGTTACGGCGGCATCCTTAAACAAAAAATATCCCCTGAGTCTACTGAATAATTAGTAAGATTCACATCCGGTGTCTGGAACTAGCTCAGAAAAATTATAGTACTATTAAAAAGAAAATTTTATCTATAGTGCTATGTATCACAAAGTCCGAGATGACCTTATTTCTAAACAAATTTCAAAATCGATTTTATAAAAGGAGAAGAAAACTATTTACCAGATTTCTTAAGAAGAGAACTTTTGCAGGGAAAACATGAGACCGAGCTTCCTAGGAACTCGGCCAAACAAACCCCCTTTGCAACTTAAACCAGAAGAAAAGTTAAAACAATCTTTTCAAAACCTCAGTAAACCAATTAAACCAGATACAAAACCCAATTTCTTAAATAAGTATTTAGCTCTAGCTGAATTTCCCCTTTTACCAAAAGGAACCATTCCCTCTCCATCAAAAGAGCCTATACCAGAGAAGACGATAGTCCAACCGTTCAATGATACCACATCCAGAAATGCGGCAATACAGACCCGAGATAGCTAAGCTATGGAAGCCCCGGAATCATATTCCCAGGAACTCGGCCAAACAAACTCTCTTTCCAACTTAAACCAGAAGAAAGTTAAAATAACCTTTTCAAAACCTCAGTAACCCAATTAAACCAGATACTAAACCCAATTTCTTAAATAAGTAATCAGCTCTAGCAGATTTTCGCTTTTACCAAAAGAAACTATTCCCTCTCCATCAAAGAGTCTATAATAGAGAAGACGATAGTCCAACCGTTCAATGCTACCACATCCAGAAATGCGGTAATACAAACCCGGGATAGTTATGCTATGAAAGCCCCTGAATCATATTTAAAGGAAGTCAAGCCAGAAACTCCTCAAAAGCAGAAGGAGACAGTTTTGATAAGTAAGGAGATTCCTAAATGGAAATTTATTAACACAGGTTGTGCCAATAATGGCACTGGATAAGCAATATGAAAATTACAAAGTTGAAGAGCTTCTAAAACCATGTTTCACAAATTATCAGTACGTACATACTGACAATCCCTTTAAAACAAGAACATATTATGAATTCATTTTAGCAGATACTGACTCGATTCAAATCGAGCACCACTACTTTGAAAAGATACTGACCCTGGGTATGAAAAGAGTCAAATGTAACATATAATTCTTTAAGTGATTTCAAATCACTGGCAAATTAGATGATTAGCAAGAATCACTAAATACACTAGCTAATAAATGGTATACTGCTATTAGAGTAGTAGAATCTGAGGTTCCTCCCTTAGAAAAAATAAGTATCACAGCAGAAGGAGAAGTCATTACGGCAGCTCCATTCAAAAGGGAAATAAAGGACTGCTCAGGCGATCCAAAAAATAAAGACATTAACAAATTGATTCAGCAAAATAATTATACTACTCAATTATTACATGTACTCTCTAATCAGCTTAGTCAAGCTGGTAAGAAGTCAATGCTTAAAGAAAAGCAAGAATCCTCTAAGAACCAGAGGAATCAAGAAACCAATCCTATATTTAAGTTATCAGAATTTACAGCCAGTAAATACCCCGATTTAAAAGATAGTGGCAAAATCACTGATAAAATACTGGAAGAAAAAATTCAGTGGTTAAAACATAACTTCAATATAGAGGATAAAGAAAGTATTAAAACCCTCACTAGTAACGAAATAAATATCAATAGATTATCGTGTTACGCTAATAAAAAGAATTACTATCATAGACCATCATTTCCTAATATGCAGTATGAAGAAAATGAATTTCTATCTCATACTTCTTATTCAGGAAAAGAGATTTCCAAATGGAAATATAGATGGCCTCGCAGAAGGTCAAATTTATAGTAAATTACACAAAATTGGCATAGCTATAACTGCTCATAAGATAAATAGAACCATATATAAACAATGTGCGGCAAACCTAGTCTCACGATTCACCGGAATGTAAAACAATTGGTGAGATAATTACCTACCGAAGAAAATAGACATGGCATAATGAATGCTATCGCAGTTATAGAGATAGTTAAAACTGGTGAAACATGACAGACAATAGGGCAGGAAAATCAAGAAGATGCAACTACCACCTTATTATACTGTATCGTTAAACACTTCATAGGAGAACCTAAACTCTTTCAAGATAAATGTTTAGAAATCTTAAACAATTTAACATGTCCCAAATTACACGACTTCAGATGGTATAAAAACATCCTCCTTAACAAAGTAATGATCAGAGAATACTATAATCAAGATTATTGGAAACAAAGATTTATAAGCGGTTTGCCTTCCCTATTTGAAGAAAAGTTAAGGAAAAATATTAAAAATAAATTTGATGGTCAAATTCCCTATAACAATTTGACTTACAGAAACATAGTAAGCCTAATAAACCTCACAGGTTTAGAATTATGCAATGACTTAAAATTAAAAGGTCGGCTAAAAAGAGAGGGAAAACTCTCTAAAAATGAAATAGAAAATTTTTCCAAGACTTCGGTTATATTAAATTAACTGCACCTTCAAAATAAGCTACAAAGAGGCATAAAAAATATAATAAATCGAGTACTTCACACAAAAACAAGTATAAACAATACAAACGGAGATCAAAGCCCAAAAGGTCTTCTAAAGATATAGCTTATCCTCCTAAGAAAAGCAGATGTTGGAATTGTGGCAAAATTGGCCACCGAGCCAATGAATGTAAGCAACCCAACAAAAAGAAGGATAAAATAAATCTCTTGGAATTAAATTCCGAGGTAAAAGAGAAAATATATACAATCCTTGAGGAATGCTATAGCGATTCCTCTGAAACTGGAGAATACAGTGACAAAGAGTTGTTGAATGTCGACTACAACTCAGACAGTAGTAATTCCAGTAATCCCTGTAACTATACGGGAACCTTCTGTACCTATGACAGTAAATCAGTAAATGTCATTTCAAACAGTAGTAAAGAATTTTTATTTGATATGATAGATCATATTGAAGACGAGGATATTAAGAGAAAATATCTAACAGAGTTAAAAACCTCATCCTTAATCATAGAGATAATAAGAAGGAAATAATACCTTTTAATATGATAGGGGTTTTTAACAAGTTTAAACTCCAGAAAAATGACTCTACTTTGCAAGATATGCAATATGATTTATCACAGCTCAAACAACAAATAAAGGAAGTAAAAGAAAGACTCAGCTCAATAGAGACTGAATCATTCGCAAATAAGCTACTTAAGGAATTAAATCCTTCAAAATCCATTTGTTAAGAACCAGGAGTTTCAAACTCTAAAAATTTAGAAGAAATAGAAATCAGTTCTGGAGAATAAGAACCTGCAAACCATTAACAACCTAGGCTAAAAACTATTTCAATAGTCAAAGCACAAAGATATCACATCCCCATCAAACTAGTGATAAACAAGAATTTTGTACTTAACAAAATAGCATTGTTTGATACAGGTGCAGACCAAAACTGTATCTCAGAAGGATTAATCCCAACAAAGTACCTAGTAAAAGGCACTACAAAATTAAACTCCGCCACCAGATAAAGGTTAAAGATAAATTATAAGCTGTCAAAGCTCATGTTTGCAATAATGGAGTTTGCTTTGTTAATGATTTTGTCATTACAAGAGACATTAATGAAGAAATTATTTTGGGTACTCCATTTGCAACCCAGATAAAACCATACACAGCAAGAATAGATGGTATCTATACCATTACTTTAGGAAAAGAAATAATCTTTCCTTATTTAAAACATCTTTCAGAAAATGAAAGCAATTTTGTCAAAAATAAAACTATTTTCTGCATTAATCTCTTATCAAAATAGATTAATTATCTCAAAGAAGATATACACATTAAAATAATAGAATCTACCTTAAAACCACCGGAGGTGGAAGAGAAGGTTAAAAACCTGCAATCTATTATAGTAAAAGAAATTTGTTCAGATTTACTCAATGCCTTCTAGGAAAGTAAAAGGCACATAGTAGAATTACCCTACGTGGACAACTTCAACGAAGAAGAAATTCTTACTAAGGCCAGACCTATTCCAATGAACCATGAACTCATAGAACATTGTAAAAAGGAAATAAATGACTTACTTCTAAAGAAAATAATTAGATCCTCAGAATCCCCATGGAGTTGTTCAGCCTTCTATGTTAACAATAGTGCTGAAAAGGAGAGAGGAACCCCGAGGCTTGTAATCAATTATAAGCCCCTTAATCAGGTATTAAAATGGATTAGGTACCTGATACCTAATAAAATGGATTTATTAAAAAGGACTTATAAAGCTAACATCTATAGTAAGTTCGATATGAAATCAGGATTCTGGCAAATCCAAGTAAATGAAAAGGATAAATATAAAACTTCATTCAACGACCCCTTCAGACAGTATGAATGGAACGTTATGCCATTTAGGCTAAAAATGCCGCATCAGAATTCCAAAATATCATGAATAATATATTTAATCCCTATAGTCAATTCTCCATCGTCTATATAGATGATGTCCTTATCTTTTTTGAAGATATAAATCAGCATTTTAAACATCTTAATACATTTCTAAAGGTTATCAAAATAAATGGTCTAGTATTAACTACCAAAAAGATTAAGTTATTCCAGACCTCAATTAGGTTCCTAGGACATGACCTCTATCAAGGAACTTATAAACCAATTTATAGAGCCATCGAGTTCTCCACCAATGTTTCTGACGAGTTAATCGATAAAACCCAGCTACAAAGGTATTTAGGATGCCTAAATTATGTAGCAGATTTTATTCCTAACATTAGACAGGTCTGTGAGCCTCTATATAAAAGACTCAGAAAAAACTTGTCCAGTGGTCTACAGAACAAACCAAGACAGTAAAACACGTCAAAGAAATAGTCCAGAAACTTCCTTGCTTAGGGATTCCGAATCCTAAAGCATCCATGATTGTTGAAAACAGACGCCATCGATATTGGTTACGGCGGCATCCTTAAACAAAAAATATCCCCTGAGTCTACTAAACAATTAGTAAGATTCACATCAAGTGTCTGGAACCCATCTCAGAAAAATTATAGTACTATTAAAAGGAATTTTTATCTATAGTGCTCTGTATCACAAAGTTCCAGGATGAGGCTAACAAAGAATTTTTATTCAGGATTCATTGTAAAACAACCAAAGATGTTTTACAAAAGGATGTTAAAAACCTTGTTTCTAAACAGATTTTTGCCAGATGGCAAGCATTATTATCAAGCTTTGATTTCAAAATCAATTTTAAAAAGGAGAAGAAAAGTCTTTACCGAATTTCTTAACAACATAATTTTTGCAGGGAAAATATGAGACCGAGCATCCCACAAACTCGGCCAAACAAACCCTCCTTTCCAACTTAAACTAGAAGAAAAGTTAAAACAATATTTTCAAAACCTCAGTAAACCAATTAATCCAGATACTAAACCCAATTTCTTAAATAAGTATTCAACTCTAGCTGAATTTCCCCTTTTACCAAAAGGAACCATTCCTTCTCCATCAAAAGAGCCTATAAAATAGTAGATGACGGTCCAACCGTTCAATGCTACCACATCCAGAAATGCGGTAATACAGACCCGAGATAGCTATGCTATGAAAGCCCCGGAATCATATTCAGAGGCAGTCAATCCAGAACTCCTCAAAAGCAGAAGGATATCGTTCAGATAAATAAGGAGATCCCTAAATGGGAATTCATTAACACACAGGTTGTGCCAATAGTGGCACTGGATAAGCAATATGAAAATTTCAAAGTTGAAAAGATTCTAAAGTTACACAAATTATCAGTACGTAGATACTGACAATCCCTTTAAAACAAGAAAATATTGTGAGTTCATTTACCAAATACTGACTCTATTCAAATCAAGCACCACTACTTTGAAAAGAATCCCAAGAGTATTGAATACTCCAAATTCACCATTAAAAGAATTTTATGCCCGTTTAAATGGTACGCCGATCACATTCATACCCCAATCCATCTATCAAGAGAGCATAGGCCACAAACCTATAACTAGTATGATTATAAAGCATCTTCGTTCAACTTCTTATATGTTAGACCTTATACCCACACATGGTTCATAAAATATTCTGACAAACTCAAAGACATCATCATCCCCAGATGGTTTTATGAATAATGGAATCTGTTCGGAGGAAACTAGCAGGTAATGGCTCCCAGTTTCCAGGCACACTACAAACATTTTCAGGAAGAGCAACAAATATCAACTCTGTCGGAGCATATTAAATTATGTAAATACTTTATTCATAGAAGGATCTCTTATATTATTAATTGGTCCTTTGATATCCATGAATCCAAAAGAATTAGATACTTAAGAAAGAGTATCAAGATCAAAGGATGGACTCCTAAACCCAAGGAAGAAAGGAGTACGTCATCATCATCAACCAGAAAGGAGCCCAAAGTTTCCAAGACTGAAATTAAAAAAAGGCACCAGGAAGCCTTATCAAAATTAGAAGATAATACAGATACCCAAGGAATAATGGAATTAATATACACAACTTCATCACATGCTAGTGATTCAGATAATGGAGACATGATGAACCCAAGAGGATTGGTTCAATCCTATCTTTTAGAATAAAGAAAGGATAATGGCTAAAGGACAATTCACTGCCGCAAAAGCAGACAAAATAATGGACCCACAACCAACAGGAAAGGGCACTTGACCCTTGAGAAAATAAAATGAGCCCCACATCAACAGGAATGGACACTTCACCCTTCGACAAAGGAAGAGACAAGCGACCTTTCAAAAAAGAATAATCAAATTGCACCATCCACCTGTATAGATAGGATGGTTTATTCTGAGGCCTATATAAGGGTCTCAAGTTTTATTAAAAGGGGCATCAAAAAATTTACCCCATTACTAAATTCCCTCCCTGCTTACTCTCTTTGATGTATATGTTTTGCTTTCAGTGAAATAAAACTTATAAGTTTTAAACTCTACTTTTTATTTAACAATTTTTATTTATATTTTTAATATAATATGTCGATCCATTCTATGGTATCTGAGGCCAAAAGTTCATCTAAATATATAGCTTATCCTCTTAAGAAAAGCAGATGTTGGACATATGGCAAAATTGGCCACCGAGCCAATGAATATAAAAAACCCAACAAAAAGAAGGATAAAATATATCTCTTGGAATTAAATTTCGAGGTAAAAGATAAAATATATACAATCCTTGAGGAACGCTATAGCGATTCCTCTGAAATAGAAGAATACAGTGATAAAGAGTTTCTGAATGTCGACTACAGCTCAGACAGCAGTAGCTCCAGTAATCCCTATAACTGCATAGGAACCTTCTGTACCTGTGACAGTAAATCAGTAAATGTCATTTCAAACAGTAGTAAATAATTTTTCTTTGATATGATAGATCATATTGAAGACGAGGATATTAAGAGAAAATATCTAACATAGTTAAAAATCTCAGTGGGCGTTGTTGTCTTTTACAATCCATTAGATTTTGTGCATAAGTCTGAATGCAAGTAATATCCATATTCGGATTGAGAGAAGCCGAAATACACTCATTAACCAAGTGTGGCCCCAAGCCATTAACAAACCTATGTACCCGGTCGCTCATCTCAGCTATAATAGTAGGAGCATATCTTGCAAATGAATTAAAGTGCAAGCTATATTCCAGAACACTCATATACCCTGCTCAAGTCATAAAAATATATCATGTCTAGCCTATCGGAGCTCGATTGACAAAAAATGTTGTAAGAAAGTCTCTAAAAACTCTCTTCATCCTGCTGGTGGGGCACAAGGTCCCCTAGAATGCTCCCATGTCACATACCAGGTAACCGCGACATCCCGCAATCTATAAGAAGCAAACTTTACCGACTTAGTATTAGTTCCATCCATTACCTGCAAGGTATGCTGCATCTGATCTAGAAATTTCTATGGGTCCGCATTCAAGTTTGATCCCATGAATATCAGAGGTTCTAGGTTGATGAAATCCCAAGCTCTCGCACTAACTTCTCTATCAGAAGGACCGGTAGTCTGATGTTGGGCCTGAGCAGCCA
This sequence comes from Anisodus acutangulus, assembly GCA_029783415.1. Taxonomy (NCBI): domain Eukaryota; kingdom Viridiplantae; phylum Streptophyta; class Magnoliopsida; order Solanales; family Solanaceae; genus Anisodus; species Anisodus acutangulus. Next base: position 34,985,857 of record CM056497.1, read on the forward strand.
CCAATCGCGTCAATAATTATACCACACTTCGCTTATCAAGATCCTCATCTGGAGCATCAGGTGGAGAAACTGGAGTTACTACAACACCACCAAGCTCCTCTGGAGGTGGTGGAGTCAGGGAATCATATGGATGAGTCACACTATGGGCATATTCAATGCCCTCTTACTCTGGGACTTCATCCTTGCTATAGGCATTACTGAAATCATAAACATGATACAAATTAAGAGTGAAATGCTTATAACTCAGCTCTACTGCATGATCTAGAAGAAGAGGGAAAGGTAACCATCCTAAATGCCTTGTAACCTTTTGTTTATAAGTATGGTGCATAACACACCCATAAATAGGACTCTACTAGGCACGACTTATAGACTCCCTAGGACAAACCTTCTCTGATACCAAGTGTGTCATGACCCAAACCGGAGGGCCATGATGGGCATCCAGACCCTACTTGCCGAGCACCACTAGACGTAATTTCACCATATAATCATAAATAAGCATGGGCTATGAGGGCCATCACGAAGTGAGACTCATAGAAATAATAAGGTGGAAAGACGCAAGACTGACAATGCATATATACACATAGATGCTGGACATAACCATTCGAGCCGACAAGGCTATCATGGCTGACTATACAACAACACATTGGCCGAGAAAGCCACATAACATCTGACTACATCATAACTGTAAACAAGCCTCTACTGGAATATATGACATCATAAGGTCGGGATAGGGTCCCGCCATACCCATATGCATATCAAAAACATCATACCAAGATTAGACTGCAACTCTGAAACAAGTAGAGTAGTCCAATATGAGATAAAAAGGAAACCTACTGGTTTGGTCCCTCACCCTGTCTACCTGAACCTGCAGGCATGAAATGCAGCGTCCCCCAGGAAAAAGGGGCGTCAGTACGAATAATGTACTGAGTATGTAAGGCATGAAAATAGCATAATAGAGACAAGGGTAACATGAGACAAGAAACAATCAACCTGTATCGAATGACTCTGAGGGCCATAATATGCCTAAGTATCATACATATGCATGCACAATTCCTGGTCATATATATACATATGCGTATATAACGCAATCAAGACTTTGTGAGCCTTCCATCATATCATATCAGCCTCTGTGGGCGTAATCATCATCATATACCAGATGATTAGGTGGTGGTGCATATATAACACCGTATCCCTTTTCTCATACCCCGTACATATATATAATGCATATCATATAGTAGCATATATAACTCCTTTGAGGTCAAGGTATATACATGTATATAATGCATGAATGATACTAAGATACTCTGAGTTTATCGGAGTGACGTAAGGTCGTTGCACCTACGATTAACATTATGGAACTAACATATAAACAGACCTTTCATTATGAGTCAATAGGATAATATATACATGAATCAATAAGCTTCTTCAATAGAATGAAGGACATATACATTTCTAGCTTTCAAGAGTAGAGTTGCTTTGGACGGACATTCATTTACGTTCATTTACATACGGATCATGCCAAAAGAAGGAAGAGTAGCCTTAAAATACCTTATTGCTAATGACTTAGTAGATACTTTCCATAGTAGTTCAACCTACATCAATGTATTAGAACTATGGTTAATGTCATGGAAGGACTCAAAACACCTTGATAAACTAGTAGCCCTCTTACGGAAAATTGGACAGCACTTCCCCTACATTTCCTCACTTTCCCAAATTCAAAAAACAAGACCAATATTTCCAGAATATCAACAAACATATTACATCAATATCCAACCTTATATCCATCACAATACATCACCAAAACAGTCCACACCATCTCACACAACAACCAAGTGCTAATTTGCACTTTTCCCTCCTTACAACTTAGCTAGAATTTAAATATACTTCAATAATGACAACCATAAAATATTCAGGTTATACCTACTGATTTCAGCCACTACATACAATAAAAATGACCTTATAACAGTCTCACAAGTTTAGCAACTCAAAACTAATTTTCAGATCACTTCTTCATCATTTCTTACTACCTCAACCTAGTTAAGACACTAATAATCTCAAACACATATAAATTCCTTACCTTATAAAGAAAGAATAACTCCAAGAACAATTCTCTTAGGTTTAGAAGAATCAGCAACACATTAATAATTCCATAGAAGTACTTTCCACTAGTTTTGTGAGACTTTTTATGAAAGATTTGGATGGTTTAGCCTTGATTTACCTTAAGAACCTTATGAATATGTTGGAGAGAACCTTGGTGCATGTATTGGTAAAAATGGAGAAGGAGGAGAAGTGAGAGTTGGACATGAGTAAACTAAATCAAATTTTAGACTTATCTACTCCTTATGGTCGACCAACCTCTTGGAGTAAGTAAAGTAATTCAATTTTTTAGCATTATCTAACCCCTTATTGTCAACCACCCTCTTTCCCCAATGGGCCTCTCTTTATCTTTTACTTTGGGCCACAAAACAACCCTTTAATTTGGGCCACCCATTGCCCTTTAATTTGGGCCTCTCATTTTAAGTAGGTAGATCACTTACTTATCTCTTGCTAGCTTAATTAGTAGATGATACCTGGTGGTCCTTTCCTCTTTATAAGTGTCATGTCCTTGTTTAATAATCACAATATGTATTAAATAATTCAAGCTAGTAGGACGTGTAAGAAAGCAACTCGACTTTATTTACCCGAAATCTCATTTCTTACATTTAAATGAATTCTTCAACCTCAAATTAGGCGTACATATTTTGAACGAAAATATGGGACATTATATCTATTTCCAAATCTCATTCACCTTAACCAATGTAGAGGGGTTGCCCCCCCCCCTATCTGAGCTTACATTAGATAACTTACGATAATAATGACTTAAAACGTATGGGGTGTAACAAATTGAGTCATAATTGTATCAATCAACTATAATTCATTTCATTTAGTCATTTCGTCTAACATCTAATGAGCATGAACTTTCATGTCCTTTATTAATGGCAACTCAACATCTAAATAACAGCTTTAGCTCTTTCTAGCTTCCTATTCTTATTTACCAACTACTAACAAGATTTGACAACTCATACCAAGATTAACTCAATCTAACATCCCAATAAAAGTTTGAAACAACAACCAACATCTCTTAACACTTCAAGTTCTAGTTTATGGTTTTCTTGTCCAAACAACTTTACTATTCATGGAATCAAGCTCAAACACAATGAAAGAAGTGATGTTCTTTACTTATTCAGTAGCTATGAGATTCAAACCAAGCATACCCTAGCTCACAACAATTCTCCCTAGCACCAAAATACCATAGAAGGGGATATCTTTTACTTTAGCAAGCTTTGGATGTTGGATTCAAGAAAGAGCACTTTGATTTCACTTTAAACCCAAAGAAAACTATTTGGAGAGCTTAGGAAAATGTTAAGACAATGTTTTGGTCTAAAATGAACCCAATGAAGCCTTATAATGAATTTGAAATACATAAAAGTTGGCCAACGCTATAATGTAGGGTGTCAGTGTACGGTCCGTACATCAAGGTACGGTCGGTACATCAAGGTACGGTCCGTACCTTGCACCATACATTGCCCAAAAAATTTTATCAATTCTCTGAAGTTTTATACGGTCTCAGACATTTTATATGGTCCATCCCTGTAACGTACGGTCTATACATAGTATTGAGCAGTATTGAGCAGATGAAACTTTGTTGAAATATATCCTCTTCAATTTGTTTAACTCCTATACATCCCGACACTTCTATAAATAGTTTTTAAACTATCATTACCCTGTCATAAGGTCTCATACCTTTTTGGAAAACTTAAGTTAATCGACGATAGGACCTGACATAAAACTACGAGGTGTAACATTGAGATTTAGGGTATATAAATTCTCATAGGATGACTTAAGATGATATTGATAACCTATATAGTGTGGATAAATAGGTAATAAATCATTAACTAGGTGAACGTTCTTAATAGATTCCAGGTGGTCATAATTTGGAAATGTAGGGTTATTAAAAGAAATGATATGAGTAGCTCTTAATGTAAACAAATGAAGCAATAAAGCGTAAGATTAATTGCATGATTAGTTTCATGAGGTTAATGGCTGGTTACAGTCTATAAAGTAAGATGAACGGTGTTCATAGTTTTACTTGGTTAGTGATGGTGTATAAAGAGTTAAATAATATGAATCATATGATGGCTCCTTAAGGTCAAGGTGGACAATGAGGGTGATAGACTACCACTTAAGTTGAATCGTATGGCTAGTGTAACCGTCGAAGAGATAATAGACCCATGTTTAAGAGGAATGATATCAATGACCCTTATATATTTGCTATCGGGACGTAATGGGTAAACGATTATTGATAGGTTGCAAATTGTTACTAAGGGGTGATTCATTAGAAACTCCAGACATTCATTAACGAGAGTAAAGTAATAACATGTGTTACTCATAATACGGATGTTAAATCCTTAGAGGATATACATATATCAAAATGATCATTATTGAGGATTATATGCATCATGTATCTATGAGCAGAACGTTGAGATAAGTATCAAGTCTCAATTAATAATTGAGATTAGAGACTTACCAGCGATACAAAAAGGAAATAGATGTATTTAATGTTAATCATGTTAGTAAAATAACTTCTAAGAGATGAGTTGTAGACTAGTGAGAAGAGCGTCAAACAAGTACGATAGTAGTTTTAAATGACCTCTACAAATTTCAAGCCCATGAGATGCCCGGTATTACTAGTTCTAAGACCCGATATATTAACAACACTTTTCTTAAGTTAGATCAAGCTAGTAAGATTGTTATAAGTCACTTAGGGAGTGAATTCGCGGGATCGACCTATGTAAAAGTTCTACAAAATGATTACTGTAACAACTTGTAGTCATTAGGACCTATTGATACGGTGTGCAACATGTCAAACCTCCACGAAAATATGTAAATCCCCCATGCACCCTTACCAAACTCCTTTCAATTGTGCCCATGTCTGAGGAATTGTGCCCATATGTAGCATGTCCACATAAGTAGGTCGACACCTTATAGTGTACCCCATATAATAGTAGAATGAAAATAGTTATAGCGGTGGATACAATAAATTTAAGAGCAGAAATGAACGATCAAGTGATGGATAGGGATTGTATGTTGTAAGATAAAGTATGGTAGCACAATAAGATTTTAGATAGATAGCAATAAAAGCAAGTAAAAGTGAGTGGAAAAACAACAAGAATAACTAGACCTTGGGATTATGTTTAAGGTATAACGAGATGAGTATAACTTAAATTAGAAACTAATAGAACTTAAAAATAAGAAGATGTCGCCATAGTAGCAAAGCAAGGCTTGAAGAAATAAGAAAGTAATGCTTGATGATTTATTCTATGATTGAAGTGTCAGTTTAATGAGAAGGGATTTTAAATATTGTATAGGGTTAGAATATCTTCCCACATTAAGGAGTCCAAAGTCGAATCATGCTAAAAGCTTCAAAGAAACACTTGAGATCTGTCCAAGGTAAACTTATGTGTAAATGATGTTAGTAGTGTGCAATTGGGGTAAGCTGGATGTGTGGTTCCTAAAGTACTACCGACTAGTCATAGATATCACCTGGATAATATAAGTTTCAAAGAAACACTTGAGATCTATCCAAGGTAAACTATAAGTAGAGATTAATAAGTCATTTCTTAGGTATGATAGTGGAATGATGCCCAAGTAGAGTTATGTTAATAAATTCCTATTGGTACCCTGTGACAAGCACAATAATGGGAACTGAGTTGATATGGTTAATTACAAGGACGAAAAAGGGTAATATATCATGTGGAAAAAAGTAAAGTGTATAATTGTATGAGACAATTTAGTTAGAAAGTTGAACAGATGGAAAAAATGAGTCACGACTAAGAATTCTAGTATTCCTATGAATACCACGTAGGACTTGCAACCTTACATTAAAGGCCGAATGTTCCTAGAGGGGGTAAGGATGTTACACCCCGTACTTTTAAAATGTCGATTGCATCGTGAGTTAACTAATTGATTCTCAGAGGAGTTAATATCCCTCTATAAGGTTAAGGATGGTTTTAAACAAGTTTTAAGTAAGTATCTTAAGGTTTGAAGGTTAAACAAATTAATGAAACTAAGTTCGTCGAAACTCGAGGGAAGGTAGGTAGAATTTTAGACATGATTTTTGGTCCAACTTTTGGTGGGTATATCATTTATAAGTAATATGGGGTGCTTTTCCTATCTAAATTCAAGTTCGGTGAATCTACTTTCAAATACATTAAACCATTCATCGATACAACATCAGAGTATGGAGTTATGAGTATTTTATGATGAAATGTTCAAGTAGAAGAACGAGCTCCCCAAGCTCCATAGCGAGGTGGTTGCTCACTTAGGGCTTAGCTCAGTGAGCCAGTGAGCCATATTGAGGTGGTGACCACTTTATTTAACCGATCAAGGTCGATTTTATCCTCATTTTCACATTTCTAAGACCCAATAGCAGCCCATATTCTCTCTCAAGGTTTTCTGTAGGTTCCCTAACCATCCAAGTCGAGTTTTAGAAGAAATCAAAATCAACGTAGTTCTCTCATTGGGAAGTCTATCCCGTACTTGTTCTACTTCCTTCTTCTCATTGCTTCATTTTTATAGAAGTCTCCAAGATGAGTAGGTGTGTCCTAAGGTTGAATCTTGGTGTTTAGAGGTAAGAACTTTACTCCTCTTAATGTGTGCAAGTTTATCTAAGCTTTACGATATCAATTGTTAAGGATTTACAAGACGAGAGTCAGGAATTATAAAGATTGTGATGTGTTGTTGTTGGCTTTGTTAAGATGTGTTCTTCTGAGGTTGGAGTGCTGGATTTGGGATGATACTTAATTTTTTAGTTGAGGTTGATAATATGGAATTTTGAAGGAAGAAATGTTGGAAACTAGTCGTATAACGAGTTTGTTGATACTTCAAGATTAAGTTGTTAACACTAGTATTACTATTGTTTATTGTGAAATCAATGCGAAGAGAAGGTTGAATCCGTTATTATTCGATAGAGCATCGACATTAAGGTATGTAAGTCTTACCCTTTCATTCTATTGGCATGACCCTAGTATAAACGTTACAAACTGCACGTCCCTCCAAAGTACTATATTTTGGAACATTGAGCATATGTTTGTTCCTTGCTCTTGAACCTGTTTCTTCGATCTTGTTTGTCCCTTGCCGGGAGTACTTTTACACATTTTATGATATCTCTGTTTGTGTGATATTATGTACTCTTTGTTGATTTCATGATAGCTGATATACGTAGCTATATAACGTTAGTCGGAGGTCAATGACCTTATGTCACTCCGACCATTTTCATGATGTACTCTTGGAGTCTTTCATGAATTATATATATATATATATATTACCTCACTAAGGCACGTTATAATCGGTCAGCTATGAAACTTATATGTTCACAACACTATAGTTGGGTATGTTATGATGATGTTAGTCCCAATGAGCGGCTTGATGATGATAGTATTTCCCCATTGTGAGGCATATATATGATTATGTTTTTATAACGAAAACATACATATCATACGCCATCAATGGCATTCAGAGTTACATGTTGTCTATTTATCTCTATTTACATTATTGCACCTCTTTATGTTTTTTTTGCCTTACATATTTAGTACATTCTTCGTACTGACGTCCCTTCGTTAGGAGAACTGTGTTTCTTGCTTGCAAGTCCAGATAGATGGAGTGATGACCACTTTCAGTAGGTTCTCGACTCATTCATGTTGTCAGATCTCTCAAGTTCTTTTGGAGGTGCTGGTCTGAGTCAGTATGACTTGACATACGTATTATGGGTATGCTTGGGCGCTGTCCCGACCTAATGATATTTATGTACTCCTTAGAGACTTGTAGATAATTGTTCAGTATATACATGTCATGTATGGACTTACTGGCATTTCTATTAGCCAATTGATATGTATTGTGGCATTGATGGCCTTCTTCATGTATATACACTTAGGTTTTCTGCTTCTACATGTTATTATGTCCTGATTGTTGTATAAGGGTCATCCTGAGGCCTTGGTTGTCCATTTTCATATATATCCACGTTACATTCCAGATATGGTACGCTCAGGTCGTTAGGGCACTAGGTGCTGGCCACCCCCCAAGGTTGGGGTGTGACAATTACATTCATCGAAATCATGCCAAATGAAGGAAAGAAGGTTTCCTAACATACCTTGGCCAATCATGCCTCATGATATTTGGCACAAATATCTATGTTTTGTGTCACTTTACCTCTTATTCTTAGTACTTTAATCGCCATAATTATAATAAAATCATTTTATTCAGGTTTATGTTGGTATGTTTTGTGTGTGTATGTACAATGAGGCCAAATGATGGATAACCGAGCATTTGCGTTAAAAATTGGAAGTATTTGCACTAGTACGTGGTGATGAGAGGATGCGCACAACACATAGGAAGAAAATCAGAAACTCGAAGTCCACAGGCGCCACATGTGCGTCGCAGAGGGAGCATCTATGTGTTGGATGTGCGTCACACACCAATCGCGCAAAAATATCCCTTTGATTCTCTGAAGCCTGAAATGGTAGAAGACAATTGCGTCGCATGTTTTTAACAATTCAGTTGGGATTTGGTTTCCTTAATTTAGATTCTTACCCTGGTTTATAAATAGACGTTTTTATTATTAGAGGCATTCTGGGATTTACTCTAAGACTTGTAAGCCGCCTTCTCTCATTCTTGTTGGCTTTATTTTATTATTCTGCATAGAACTCTAGTTTTTTCTCATGAATTCATTCATCGGTCTTCGAATCATGAGTAGCGAAACTTCTCTTTTCTAGGGTTGTGGCAAAGACAGAAAAGTTAATTTAGTGATAGTTTTTGCTTATTAGATTTCCAATATTGGGTTGTTTTTTTGTTCTTGCGCTTAATTGTTTAATTACTTGATCACTAGTTAAACTCTATATGTGGCGTGTGAATTAAACTAGGGATAGGGAATTTTCATGTGTAATAAGAACAAATAGGGCTTGTTCATATTAATATGTTTCGCTAATGAGTATAGAAATATATCCTTTAGCCTTGCCTAGTCGAATACGAGGATATAAATGCGTTATTGTTATTTTCTAGCGACCATAGGGATATAGGCATTAGAGTAGCATATACAGGCTTCTGAGCAACTCGGAAGATACTCATAAAATTAATATCAACCCATCAACTAGTAACCGAGGAAATCAAATAGGTATAACTATCAGAAGACTTAACTGGATTTTCGAAAGCTATGATCCTGGATTCCATTCTCATCTAATAAATCTTAATATCTTAGTCACAATTGTCTAAGTCATAAAATACTCAGTTTTCTTTATCTCATTCAGTCATAGTTAGTTCCAACAAAATAATCTTGATTTTCACTCCCTTGAATAGTTATGAAAGTGTTTGAATTAGTTGAGCCGTAGATATTCTAAGTGTTTGTGGGTACGATATCTGGACTTCGAAATCTTATATTACTTGTCGACCACGTATATTTGCGTGTGTGTTTGGAAGCAACAAGTTTTCGGTGATATTGCCAGGGACATAGAAAAATTTACTATTTTTCGAGTTTGAATTCTATTTGTTCTATTCATGTTTTTACTCTTTTGTTCATTTTGTGCATCTCTGGAGACTGCTACATTTTTATGCCAAACACTTAGAGTCAAGGAAAATCAATGGTTAACTTTGATCCAGAAATCGAGAGATCTTTTTACAAACCAAATAAACTGGCTGAAGAGGTTCCTCCTGGATTTGTAGAAAACAGAGAACTTGCAGTGGTAGAGATGGCACAACAGAACCAGGTATTGAATTTTGCTAGGCCTAGCCTAAAGAATGCTGCTAATGCTATTGTCATGCCTATGATAGGCTATTGTCAAGCTTGTGATATAGGGAATTTTTTAGCTAAAAGAAGGAATGGTGAGGCTGATAGAAAACACATGTCAGTATATGGGTAAGCCAAGTGAAGACCCACATAAGCACCTGATGACGTCCGTCGAACTGAGCGAGAATTTCAATTATCATAATGTGACCGACGAGTATGTGAAGTTGATATTATTTCCCTTCTCATTGATTGGAAAGGCAAGGGAATGGTTGCAAAATGAGTTGGCTGGGTTTATTACTTCTTGGATATTCTATCGAGCAGGTTCATGAAAAAATTTCTTCCCATCTAGGAAGACAAAGGAGCTCTGAGGAAAAATTGCTAACTTCGCGCAACATGATTGAGAGTCTCTTCCTAGAGCTTGGGAGAGATACAAGGGCTATTTGCGAGATTGTCCGCACTATATACAGCCGAATGAGATAATTGCATATTATTTTGTTGAGGGGTTAAGGCATGATTCATGATCATTATCAGATACTACAGCTCAAGGTAATATCTTGACTAAAACTTATGATGAGATGGAGGCATTGTTGAATTTGATGTCCGCAAGTAAACAAGATTACCAAGAAACAAGCTGCTCCAAGATACCACATAAAGTAGCTGATGTACTTTAGTTAGATGATGTTATAGCTATTCGAACTGATATTGGGACACTTTATAATGTTATCACAAGGGCGCTTCCTCATGTTCAACAAGTGCAACCGGTTCAACATATTCAGCAAGCAGCATGCAAGTGTTGTGGTGAGCTTCATGATTATTCTAATTGTCCTATAAACCTAGAATCGGTCCATTATGTGGGGCAGCACAATCGTGGTGGCGGAAATCAGGGAATTTAGTTCAGAAACAATTATAATCCTCACCTTGGGAAACAATATTTCTACAAGCAAAACAATTATCAAAAACCTCAGGCTCAATAGACTGACACTAATTCTATGAAAGATATGATGAAATAGTTATTGGCTCAATAGTAGGTGATGTAACAGTAGAATCAGAAAGTTATAAGTGAAATGCAGAAATCTATCTATGAGCTAGAACGTCAAGTCAGACAAATGGGTGTGACTTAGAATGTCAGACCACACGGTTCTATTCTGAGTGAAACTGAAAAGAATCCTAAAGAATCATGTAAGTAGTTACCTTGATGAATGGCAGAGAACTAGAAGAAGTCCCATAGATGAAAAAAAAAAAGGCGGAAGCTGAACTTATTCCTGTTAAGAGAGCTGACCCAGAGTAGACAGTCGTACAGCAGCCATCAGAGGTAGTGGCTAGACCACCACCACCTTTTCCAGAGAGTCTTAGAAGTAAATTCGGCTTGTCAGAAATTTTTTAAAATTCTGAAACAGGTACATATCAACATTCTTTTTGGTGGAGCTTTTGCAAGAAGTTCCGAAATATGCTAAGTACATCAAGGATGCTATTGAAAATAAGAGATGCGGGTCAGAGTTTGAGACTGTAGCACTTACTGAAAAGTACAGTTCTAGAATGAGGAGCAAGACTCCACCAAAGTTGAAGATCCAGGTAGCTTCACTATCTCGATCACTATTGGTAATATCGAGGTTGGGATGGCATTGTGTTACACCCTGGAGTTTGGTACGCAAATTTGAGCATAAGTTAGATGGCATGAGCCGGAGATTCAAGATCCTCTCCAAGGGTCCCTTACGACCTAGATGGATGTTGTGAGGGTGTATCGAAGGTTGGAAGTAATTGGGATTGAAGGAATCATCCTTTGACGAAGTTCGATGAAGTTAGTGTGATATGCGAGGCATTTTGCATCGCGCATGGGATCCGCCTTACCGATGGAGCCGCATATCGAAAGAGAAATGTTGAGGAATTTTTTGGAAGAGGATGCGGTCGCATATGGGCCTGCATATGGCCATATGCGATGCAGAAGGGTTCACATTTCTCAGCCTGTGGCCGACTTTCTTTGACTATTTAACTGGTGGAAGCCTTATTTCTCATTATTTCGACCAAGATAAGTCCCTTCACCCCTAAGAGGTCCCCTAACATATTTTGAAGATCTAAGATCCATTCAAAAGTGATCAATCAAAGTTTAGCATTAAGATGTTCGAAATCACAAGAAGGAGCTTGTGTGATGTTCATATGAAGTTAAGGGTTGTTGTGAGCTAGGTTGAGCTTGGAGTTCATGTCAAACCTACTGGATAAGGCATGTATAATACCCTCTTGGTTGTATTTAAGATTAATCTTGTGTTCAATGAGTTGTTTGGATAAATAATCATGAGCTAGAGCTTGAAGACAGAAGAGATGAAGTTGTCTTGTTATTATGTTGTTTTAAAGTAATAAGAATACCTTGTAGTAGTTAGAACTTATAGAAATTAGATAGATATGATGTTTATGATGATGTGATGCTTGTATAAGTATTGGTTTTGAAGATTAAGAATTTCATTAAGGCTAAAAAGAAATGGTACGAAGAAGTATTGGAAGTTGAGTTCCATGTTAATGAAAGTATAAGTTGTTTGAGAGTAATTCCTTGATATTAGATGGCTGGAAATTATAAAGCGTAAGTTGTCTTTGTTGTTGTGGTGTTATTGTAGAGCTTGTTCTTGATATGGAGAAGGTAAGATTACGGGGGAGATGCTGTATGATTTGCCATAATACGAGCTTGTCGGTCGATAGCTAGTGGTACGTCCATTCGTGCTGACATGAGTGTTGTTTGTTGTTGTAGATGGATAATGAGGAGGCAGATTGCAGTGTTGTCATCGAAGGCTCTTTTTCAAGGTATGTAAGGGAAATCTTTCTTTCCTTCTGGCATAAATCAGTATGTGTGTCCCCTTTTGAGTAGAAGCCGAAAGGGGCTAGTTCGCCCCTCAGTTTCTTAGTGACGGATTCATATACTATCTAAAAGTTAAGGAGTCGATTTTTAGTAAAGCTCTCGTGTAAGTCCTATGAAGCAGAGTTAGTAACGCATCTAAGACATTCATAAGATATTTACAGATAAGTTAAGAGTTTTGAATAGAAAGAGATTCGAAAGAATGAGCTAATAAACTAGTAGCAGAACATCAGTAAAGAGAAGCTGGGATTACACTAGCTAAAAGATCAGGTTGTAACAGCCTAGCAAGATGAGCGTCTATGCATATCCGAAAAGTATTAAGAAACTCCCTGAGGTTAAGAGCAATAGAGAATGAGGTACGATAGAACAAGTCCCTTAGAAGGGGTATAGCATACAAGTATATGAAATGCTCTTCAAACCTAAGAAAGGAAAATGTATGTGACTTATAAAAGAAATAAATTGAGTAGTATAACGAGATAGTCGAATGAGATAGTGCAAGACTCCCTAAAGCTTGTAGAGTAGCTCGCAAGATAGTAAGTACAAACTGTGGGTTATAGTAAGTGCTAGATGAGCTATGAGTTATGTATGTAGTTACATAGTTTAGAGATGGTTTCTTGTTGTGTATGTATGCACTTGCTTTCGGGGCTACGATGTCACCTTCGAGGCTATTGAAACTTGCCTTCGGAGCTATATAGATATGTGCATTGCCTTCGGGGCTATACAAATACAGATTGCCTTCAGGGCTATACAGACGTGTGCTTTCTTCAGGGCTATACATATATAGATTTCCTTCGGGCCATTTAAACTCACTTGCCTTCTGGGCCATGCACTTAAACACCAAATCCCTTATGAGGCTGAAATATTATATTCAAATTGTATGCTAGATAGTAACGTAATAAAGATAAAAAACTAGAGATAGTGAGGATAGTACATAGATCTGAGACATAATAGATTGTATATATAAATAGAGGGGCCAAGCAGTCCAAGCGACATCGACTAGGTACATTGACTAAGAGGTTGTGGTCAGTCCATTCCTGTTACTTCCCTTCAGTAGAGACTTTAAGCATATTAACTCATGTTCTTTAGCTTCAGAGTTTATATATATATTCAGATTGTTTTCTGCCTCATGGTAGATTTCTTTGTACTAATGTCCCATTGCTGGGGCGCTTCATTCCATGTCGACATAAGCAGGTAATCAGTTCGACGAGTTCACCCAGTGGAGTAGATTGGGAATCAGTGGATGATCGATAAGACTCTATCTTTTTCAGAGTGCAGCCAAGTCTAAAGGTTAGGTAGCTGATATTCTGTACAGACTATGGGTAGGTCGGGGCCCTGTCTCGACCAAGTTTGATGTCAATTACCTTTAGAGGCTTTGTAGATACAAGTTTAGTATGTTCAGTATGTAAGTGGCCTTGCTAGCCCTCATTTCATGTTTTATTGAGTTTTTCCAGTGTTGGTACTTACAGAGGCTTTCACGGCCCACAATAGCATATAGTAAAGACAAGTTTAGCCTAATCGGCCCATGTGCGTCTTAGTTATGTCCAGCAGTTGAGTTATAGAGTGGTTCTCTCAAGACTTAACGACGTCGGGTTCTAGTCGTGCCCCACCTAGGTTGATGTGTGACACATTTGTGTGATTTAGGTGCTAGTATTAATTTGATTCCCACCTCTATGGTTCGAACGTTTGGATTAGGTGATCCAAGACCAACAATAGTGACTTTGCAATTGGTGGATTGATCTTTGGTATATCTAGATGGTATTATTGAAGATGTTCTTATGAAAGTTGGACCATTCATTCTGCTAGTCGACTTCATTATTATTGACTATGAGGCCGATATTAACTCCCATCTTATTGTGTGATGGGGGGGATTATTAGCAGCCCCTCTCCTCCAAGGTTAAACCACATACTCTTCATTAAAAGTATTATAGAAGTGGTGGAGGTCATTTGTTTGACGTTGTTGCTAAGTTGTGAGCACTCTCAAGTTAAAAGAGACTTGTTCTAGGGTTTCTTCTTATTGTATAAGGTAACAAATCTTCTCTTCTTCATGTGTTTGAGTTTATTGGAGTCTTGGCTAAGTTGTGAAAATAAGAACTTGTGAAGACATGGCCTGAAATGAGTTCTAGGTTACTGCAACTTGTTGGACTATTATGAGGTCATTTTGATAGTGTGTTGTGGCATAAAATCAGTATATATAACCTGAGTATGTTGTGGTTGTCATTATTGAAGTGTATTAAAGTTCTAGCTAAGTTGAATGGATGGAAAAGTCATATTAGCACTTGGTTGTTGTGGGAGATGGTGTGGACTATTTTGGTGATGTATTGTGATGGATATAAGGTTGGATATTTTATGTTATATGTTTGCTGACATTATCGACACGTTGGTCTTGTTGTTTGATTTGAGGAAAGTGAAAAGAATAAGAGGAGGTGTTGTCCAAATTTTTGTAGACAAGCTAGTCATTCATTTATGTTAAATTCTAGCTTATGTAAGCTTAGTAATAGTCCCTTATTATTTTTTTGGAGATTGAATTGCTAACGGGCTGAACCGATGTTGTGTGGTTAAGTAAACAACAAGGTATGTTAAGGCTACTCTTCCTTCTTTTGGCATGATCGGAATGAAACGAATATAAACGAACAATATCTATAACACCTCCAGTCTTAGATATGTTAGTGACTGATGTTCTTGACTTCTATATAATGATAGTGATCTTATCTTATGGCTTGTTGATTCTTCAAAGTAAATTATGTTGATAATGTTATTTCCATAATGTTAAGCGGAGGAGCATCGACCATACGTCACTCGGATAGACTCAGAGTGTCTTAGTATCATTCATGCGTTATATACATGTATACACCATGACCTCACATGCATTATCTACGCTATGCTATATGATATGCATATGGGGTATGGGAAAGGTTATGGGGTTATATACGCACCACCACCTGATCAACTGGTTATATGATGATGATTCTACCAATTGAGCTCCATCGGGCTAGAGTGGATAGATTTTTACCTCTTGAGCAGGGTAAAATGAGTGTTTGGGAATATAGCTTGCAGTTTATTTCATTGGCCATATATGCTCTTACGATCATAACTGAGATGAGCGACCGTGTACATAGGTTTGTTAATGGCTTGGGGCCACATTTGGTTAATGAATGTACTACGGCTTCTCTGAATCCGAATATGGATATTTCTCACATTCAGGCTTATGCACAAAATCAGGAGGATCGTAAGAGACAACAACGAGTAGATCGAGAGCGTGATAGGGGCCAGCACAAGAGAGCCCAGTCCATAGGTGACATAGGGGAGTTCAGAGGTGGGTCTAGGCCATAATTTTATAGGCTCCCTTCCTACCCGGTAGTTAGTGCACCATCACAATTTTTGAGGTGAAGGGTTGATCTTTTTGCTCAATCTGGACCAGGTCCGAGTTCACGAGCATCAGGATCCTATTATAGAGGAGATTCTTTTCAGATGAGGCCACATTTGACTTGATGTGAGCAGTGTGGTAAGGCCCATATGGGGTTATGCCATTGAGGACCAGCTATGTGTTATTCTTGTCGTTATCCCGGTCATATTATGTGAGATTGTCCAACAAGAGGCGGGGGTCTTAGGGCCCAGCCGGGTGGATCTATAGCAGTTTCATCATCTTCAACACACCCCTTAGGGCAAGGTCATAAGACATCAGCCAGTCGAGGCAGAGGTAGGGGTCGAGCAAATAGGTTTTGTGGTAGCCAAAACCTAACTTACGCATTGATGGGTCGACAGGATCAGGAATCTTCACCTGATGTTATTACAAGTATATTATCAATCTTTTCACATAATGTATATGCGTTGTTAGATAAAGGCTCCAATCTATCATATGTCACCCCTTTCATTGACTGTAAATTTGGTATAGAGCCTGAGTTGATAAGAGAGCCTTTGTGGTATCTATACTAGTTGGTGAGTCGGTAGGTTCTAGCTGGGTCTATTGGAAGTGTGCAGTGTTAATTTGTAGCCATCAGACCCTAGCGGATCTAGTAGAGTTAGAAATGATTGATTTTGATATTATTATGGGCATGGATTGGCTAGCATTGTACTACACTAATGTTGATTGTTAAACAAAGATTGTTAGATTTCAATTTCCAGGTGAGCCAGTCCTTGTATTGAAGGGTAATACTGTGACACCAAAGCATATGTTTATTTCATACCTTAAGGCAAGAAAGATGATTTCTAAAGGTTGTATGTACCATTTTGTTCGGGCTAGAGATGCCGATGCTGAACTACCTACTCTTCAATCAATTTCGGTGGTTAATGAGTTTTTTGATTTATTTCCAGATGAACTTCCAGGACTTCCTCCCGAAAGGGAGATTGAGTTCAGTATAGATGTGTTGCTAGACACTCAATCGATCTATATACCTCCTTATAGAATGGCTCCAGCTGAATTGAAAGAATTAAAAGAGCAATTAAAAGATCTGCTTGAGAAAGGCTTCATTAGGCCCAGCATGTCCCCTTGGGGTGCGCCGGTATTGTTTGTATGAAAGAAAGATGGCTCATTGCGAATGTGTATTGACTATCGGCAATTGAATAAAGTCACTATTAAGAACAAGTGCCCTCTTCTCAGAGTTGATGACTTGTTTGATCAGTTACAAGGTGCAAAATATTTCTGAAAGATCGACCTAAGGTCAGGGTACCATCAGCTAAGGGTCAAGGAGAAGGACATTTTGAAAATGGCTTTTAGAACAAGGTATGGGCACTTCGTGTTCCTAGTAATGTCATTTGGTCTGACAAACGTGCCAGCAACATTTATGGATCTAATGAACAACGTGTTTCGCCATTTTTATAGATGATATTCTGGTTTATTCTCACTCGAAAGTGGAGCATGCAGATCACTTGCGGGTAGTACTACAGATACTCTAGGATTATAAGTTGTATTCTAAGCTCTCCAAGTGTGAGTTTTGGTTGAATTAAGTGGCTTTCCTTAGTCATATAGTGTCAGATGAAGGTATAAGAGTTGACACTCAGAAGGTAGAAGCAGTGAAGAATTGGTCGAGGCCCACCACTCCATTAGAGCTTCGTAGCTTTTTAGGCTTAGCCGGTTATTATAGGAGGTTTGTAGCAGGATTTTCTACCATAACAGCACCATTGATACTATTTACACAAAAGGCCATAAAGTTCCAATGGTCCGATAGATTCATATGACCAGAGTTTCTAGGAGTTAAAGGATAGTCAAACATCAGCACCAGTTCTTACTCTCCTAGAGGGTCCAGAAGGCTATGCTATGTATTGTGATACCTCGAGAATGAGTTTAGGATACGTGTTGATGCAACATGGTAAGGTGATTGCCTATACTTCAAGGCAATTGAGGGAACATGAGAAGAAAATTATCTAACACATGATTTGGAGTGAGCTGCGGTGGTCTATGCACTGAATATTTGGCGGCTCTACTTGTATGGTGTTCATGTAGGAATTTTTACGAATCATACGAGTCTGCAATATATATTTAAGCAGAAAGAGTTGAACTGGAGATAAAAAAGGTGGCTTGAATTATTGAAGGATTATGATGTGGACATCTTATACCATCCCGATAAAGCTAATATTGTAGCAGACGTGCTTAGTCGCAAGTCTATGGTCAGCTCGATACCGGTGCAAGGCAAGAGGAAAGAGTTGATAAGAGAGCTCCATCAGTTAGGTAGGTTGGTTAGGTAGGTTGGGAGTCTGATTAATGGGTACGAAAGATGGTGGCTTTGTGATTCGGGATACATCAAAGTCGTCCCTCATATCAGAAGTTAAGGAACGTCAATGGGAAGACCCCATTTTAGGAAAACTCAAAGAGGGTATTCAACAAAAGAATACCACAGCCTTTGAGATTGACGAAAATGAGGTTCTCAGACACCAGGGCCATTTGTGTATTCCGAATGTAGCGGGATTACGAGACAATATTATGATGGAGGTCCATTGTTCACGATATTCCATTCACCCTAGATGTACAAAGATGTATCATGATCTCAAAGGTATGTATTGGTGAAATCACATGAAAATGAACATTGCGGAGTTTATAGCTCAGTGTTGTAACTATCAACAAGTAAAAGTAGAGCACCAAAAGCCAGCGCGACTTGACCTAGAACATTGAGATCCCGATGTATAAATGAGAAATGATTAATATGGATTTTATTACAGGTTTACCTCGCGCTTATCATAAGTTTGATTCTATTTGGGTGATTGTTGATAGACTGACCAAATCAGCTCATTTCCTAGCGGTCAAAACTACCTACACAGTAGAGGACTACGCGAAGTTGTACGTTAAGGAGATTGTTTGCCTTCATGGAGTGCCTATTTCAATTATATTTGACCGAGGTGTGAAGTTCACCGCTAATTTCTGGAGATCATTTCAAAAAGGTTTGGGCACTCAAGTTAATCTTAGCACAACTTTCCACCTTTAGACAGACGGGCAAGCCGAGCGTACGATTCAAACGCTCGAAGACATGCTATGAGCTTGTGTATTGGACTTCAAGTGAAGTTGGGATGATCGTCTACCCCTTATTGAATTTGCGCACAATAACAATTATCATGCTAGTATCAAAATGGCTCTATATAAGGCTTTGTATGGACGTAAATGTAGATCTCCTATCGGATGGTTCGAAGTAGGCGAATTAGAATTATTTGGGCCTGACCTAGTGCACCAAGGCATAGAGAAGGTGAAGCTTATCCAAGAACGATTGTTAACCGCTCAGAGTCATCAGAAGTCGTATTCAGATGTGCGATGGCGGGACTTAGAGTTCCAAGTGGATGATTGGGTCTTTTTGAAGATTACTCCTATAAAGGGTGTAATGAGATTTGGAAAAAGGGAAAGCTCAGCCCAAGGTACATTGGGTCATATCGCATAATTCAATGAATAGGCCAAGTGGCTTATGAATTGTACCTGCCTCCCGAGTTAGAGTTTGTTCATCCGGTCTTCCATATTTCTATGTTGAAAGCGTGTGTTGGGGATCTTTCCCGGATTGTACCGATTCGCGATGTGAAAGTTACAGAGGACTTATCATATAAAGAGGTTTCTATTGCTATATTAGATCGACAAGTTCGCAAGCTATGGACTAAGGAAGTAGCCTCCGTAAAGATTCTATGGAAAAATAAGAATGTAGAAGAGATGACGTGGGTGGAGGAAGAGGAAGATTAAGTATCCTTACTTATTTCGGAGTAAAGCCAATGTTCCGAGTGAAGCATAGCCTGACCAAGAGCTGACCTACAGATATATGAGGTGAGTTCCCACTTCAGGTAGTTATGTTTGATGTTTGACTGCCACACAAGGCCCGATGATATTATATGTTTATGTATGGACATATGAGGCAAGTCAGTCCCTTATGTATACTTTCCATTCGAGGACGAATGTTTCTAAGGGGGGAGGATGTTACACCTCATAGTTTTGTACGTTGAGATTCATCATATCTTAATTGTCCTAGTCTTGAAAATTGGGATTATCTTCGAGGTTATATGATATTAGGCATGACAATTGTTACATCTCATACTTTCATTCAACATATACACGACTAAGTTGAGGTTGACGAATGCACTTAAACGTGGGAAATGAGATTTGGGCAAATAAAAATGAGTTGCTTGGTTACGCGACGTGTCGGTTCCACCAACTTACCTTCTATCCTACTAGCTTGAGCTACGTAATACATGTCGTGATTATTAAATGAGGATGAGATGTGTCTAAATAAATAAGGGCACCATGTGATGCCTACTAATTAAGGAAGCATGTGACATGTAGGTGTGTCACCTACTTGCTAAAACGAAGGGCTCTAATTCATCCACCTCAAGGGGAAAGTGGAGGTCGACCAAGGGACCCATTTTAAGGGGTTGGTCCTCTTCATTATTATCCTAATTCAAGATAAATCTTGAGAATAATTTGGAGTGCTCTCTCTCCACAAGCTGGTCAGTCCAAAACCTAAGAAAATTCTCAACAAAACCTTTTTTTTCTTCAAGTAAAGTTGGAAGATTAGCTCTAATATTGAAGACTCCAAGCTAAGGAAACCGATTCTCCTTAAAGGCATGTTTCTTCCTTATTCATCCCTTGAATAATCTGTTTTAGGTAAGGGAATCCTCTCTTCTTCATGTATTTAGGTTTATCTAAGTTCTAGCTAGTTTGTTTGGTGAAGAACTTGTGAAGAAGGGGCAGGAAATTGGGTGGAGGTTGTTGTGGTGTGACAAACTATTCTGTAGTAGTATTATGTTATTAGATGGCTGATACATGTGAGGATTGTGTTGAGTATGTTTTGATTTAGCTTATTGGAGTCTTAACTAGGTTATGGAAGTAAGAATTGATGAAAACAATGATCTAAAAATTAGTTTTGAGTTGCTGAACTTGTGAGACTGTTATGGGGTCGTTTTAAAGTTGTATTGTGGCTGAAAATCAGTAGGGATAATTGAATATGTTGTGGTTAATGTTGTTGATAAATTCTGGAGAGAAGAAGGGGTTTAAAACTATAGTTGTTTAATCACAAACTGAGCTTGCCGCTCGTTATACTATTGTTTGAATTGTCAGAATTTTTCTTATGTTGTTGAGCGGCTGAATGGATGGGATTGGTTATTGAAATTGTTAATATCATTGTTTGGTGATGTTTTGAATTTGGGGAAGTAAGGAAATGTAGGGGAAGTGCTGCCCAATTTTTCGTAAGAGAGCTACTAGCTTAGAAATATGTTTTGACTTCTTCTATGGCATTAACCATAGTTCTAATACCTTGATGTAGGTTGAACTACTACGGGCAGTATCTATTGAGTTGTTAGCAACAAAGGTATGTTAAGGCTACTCTTCCTTTATTTGGCATGATCAGAATAAAATAAATGTAAACGAACAATATCCATAATGGCTCCACTCTTAGATATGTTAGAAGTTGATGTTCTTGACCTCTATTTAATGATAGTGATCTTAACTTATGGCTTATTGATTCTTCAAAGTAAGGTATGTTGATGATGTTAGTTCCATAATGTTAATCAGAGGTGCAACGACCTTACGTCATTCCGATAGACTCAGAGTGTCTTAGTATAATTCATGCATTATATACATATATATACCATGACCTCACAGGCGTTATATACGCTACTATATGACATGTATATGGTGTATGGGAAAAGTTATGGCATTATATACGCACCACCACCTGATCAGCTGGTATATGATAATGATTATGTCCACAGACGTAGATGTGATATGATGGGATGCCCACATCGGTTTGATGGCGTTATATACGCATAAGTATATTTATGACCAAGCATTATGTACGCATATGTACGACACTTAGGCATATGATGGCCCTTAGAGGCATTCTGCACTGGTTGAATGTTTCTTATCTTAGGTTACCTCCATGCCTTTATTATGCTATTTTTCATGCCTTACATACTTGGTACATTATTCGTACATACGTCCCTTTTGTAGGGGGATGCTGCATTTCATGCCCACAGGCTCAGGTAGACAGGGCAACAGTCCGCACTAGTAGGTTGCTTGTTTAGCTGATAATGGAGAACTCTGCTTGTTCCGAAGTTGCGTTCTAGTCTTGGTACGGTATTTTTGATATGTATATGGATATAGCGGGGCTCTGTCCCTACCTTATGATGTCACGTACTCCAGTGAGGCTTGCAGACAGTTATTATGTAGATATATTATGTGGCCTCCTCAGCCTATGTTTTTGTTGTATAGTCATCTATGGTAGCCTTGTCGGCTCGTACGGTCATATCTAGCATCTATGTATATACATATATACCATGTCGGTCTTGCACTTTTTAGCTTATTATTTCTATGAGTTAGCAGGTTATCTCGTGACGACCCTCGTGGCCTATGCTTATTTACGATTATGTGGTGAATGCATGTCTAGTGATCCTTGGAAAGAAAGGTCGGTGTGCCAGTCATGGCCCTCTGGTTTGGGTCGTGATAATTTGCATATAGACCAACGATGTCGCAGGTGCCATCCACTCAAAGAACGAGCCAACGATGTCGTAGGTTTTCATTCACTCAAAGCACGAGGCGACAGTGTCACAGATGGCATTCGCTCAACATCATTTGCAGATGGGCCAATAATGTTACAAGTGGCATTCGCTCAGAGCACGAGTTAACGATATCATAGGTGATATTTACTCAAAGTACGAGCCGACGGTATCGTAGATGGCATTCACTCAACATTATTTGCAAATGGGCCAACGATGTCACATGGGACATTCACTCAAAGCACGAGTCGATGATGTCACATGTGACATTCGCTCAAAGCAAGAGTCAACAATGTCGTAGGTGACATTCACTTAAAGAATGAGACAATGGTGTCACAACTGGAATTCGCTCAAATAACGAGAAAATGGTGTCATAGGTGACATTCGCTCGACCTCATACAAATGAGCCAATGATGCCGGGAATTCAACCAAGGAGGTCATATGAGCTAGACGATGCCGGAGGTGTCATCTGCTTAATAAACAGTCGCCCAAGAGGGTACAACAAATAAAGCCATGCAAGTATGATGAATAAAAATAATCAACACGTCAGGTCCCAGCATATGGAAACAGGTTGGAAGCTATTGGAGAAGGGAAGCAAGC
The DNA here is from genome assembly GCA_029783415.1 of Anisodus acutangulus. Lineage (NCBI taxonomy): Eukaryota > Viridiplantae > Streptophyta > Magnoliopsida > Solanales > Solanaceae > Anisodus > Anisodus acutangulus. The sequence continues at coordinate 35,009,070 of CM056497.1, forward strand.
AAACCAAATTCAGATGCAAGCGGAGCAAACATGGTACTTATTCTTGGGCAGCTGGTCAAAATAATGTACCAACGAGAGTTAAGATCTATGTACATGATCTTGAACATCACTACATACCGAACCCACTGGAAAATCACGAAGATTTTTATTTTTAAGAAAAACCCGTAATCGGTCAGGCATACACTAGAATGGTTTTTCAAAACCATGAAAGGCATTCCCACATAAGGGATACCCTTTACGGGCCATTGAGTTGAACAACACGTGACCTGATTTCCAAAAACTAGGGATATATAGGCTAACTCAAGACCCGTGGATCGGTCAGATTCCAACAAAATCATTTCATAACCTTTTTAGTTTTGGGATCTTGCTTTATTCATGTGCTTTGAGTAGTCTAATTTAGTCGAACTACAAGTGGCCTGAATTCTCATGTAGCCTGAGATATGTAGGAAACCCAGAGACTAGGGTCCGGCCATAGTTTTCAAAATTTGTACAAAAACGAGAAGTATTTTTCAATTTGTCGGCTAAAAACTAGGTCAGTCAAATTTCACTGCTCGAGGATGGTCTTTCCATCCCCAAATAATGAAGGGACAGTTCAGTCGCTCATCTCCAATAATTTGTTTTTTAATTATTCAATGTTCTTGAGCCACAAACGGAGTGAAATATATCTTTTATAAGACGAATATGATTTTACAAAATTATTTCGAAAATATTTTGTCATTTCATTTGTATATCATGTCCTATTTTCAAAATATTTTGATCATTAATTGTGATTTGAGAAGATAATTGTAGAATTAACTATCTTAAAATCCTCAATTTAAAGAAATCAATATTTTACTCAGTAAAAATTGGGAAGTTGTTTAATTAAATAAGATAATTGAATTACATCTCAATTTTAATGCATGTTCTTAAATTAAAAGGATTTTGTATGTTTTAAATTTCCTAAATCCTAATTAGTATAAAATTTGGGCTTAAAATGAAGCTTTTAAACTAATTAGGTTATTTTTGAAAGTGTTCGGTCATTCTTTAATTTAACAAATTGCCAGATTTGCAAAAGGTTTCCATATTTAATTCAAAGCTTTTAAAAATCAAGTGGGCCATTTCATGTAAACGCCAAGTCGGTCGAGCCCAGGCCAAAAAGCCCAAGACCCGGTCCAAATCCACACTTTTAGGAGTGACATCATCAAACGCCCAACTCTCTTTTGTTATTTACGATTCAGGGGTTCCTTGAACCCTAGCCATACTCTACATCTTTTTCTTCTCTTTGCTAAGAATGAAAAATGCCATCGGTATGAATGCTCGTGTAGTTGGTATGGCCGGAAGGGGTAAGACATTAATTTCCCACCCTTCTCTCACCTCTCCACGCCGTCGTATCCCATTCCCCAAGGAGAGGTTATCCTTATCCTTTGTTGCTTTTTCTGCGATTCTTAATTAGATTTGTCCATTTCTGATTTCAAACAATCAAATTGCATTAGTTGAGAACCTTTTGGAGTGATTTCCCCCCTAAAACTTGTTCCCCCCATCATTGCTACTGAGGTCAGCTAGGGTTCATGAACCTCTATAAATTGAGACTTTGGCTCTTCATTTCAGAGGTTGAGAATTCGAATCCTTGGAATTCATATTTTTGATAGCCATATTCGATTTAAATCCAACTAATTTTGCTTAAGTTGGGATCCAAACCCTTTGGTGGAACCCAGAATTGGTGTAACCCAGAATTGGCATAACTAGTCATCACAATCTAAAACCCTTTTCTTTTCATGTTATTTGCGAGTGTCGAGGCTCAAAGTAAAGATTCAAGTCCCCTTCGACCTTTCTGTTGCCACCACACATGGTAAATCAATTTCCATTCAATCTTACCTATTAAATTCATGTTCTACAACAATAATAACATACCAAGTGTAATCCCGCATGTGGGGTCTGGGAAGGGTATGATCTATGCAGACCTTACCACTACCTTTTCAGGGTAGAGGGGTTGTTTCTGATAGACCCCGGCAAAAAAAAACATAATCATTATAGGGTTGCATGAAAAATAAGGTAGCAAAATATCATGATACAAAACAAATGGTACAACAGAGTAATACACAAAATACATCTAAGAAAAGGAGAAGATAAGATGGAAAGTCTCACATACAACACGCCAAAACTCGAATACCTACTACCTTCTAATACAAAACTGTTAAATCTTTCTATCTAAGGTCATGTCCTCAGTCAACTAGAGTAGAGTCATCTCCCCCAAGTTCTTCTTTGGTGTTCCTCTACCTCTCCTAACTCCTACAACCGGCAATCTCTCACACCTCTTGATTGGTGTATCCTCATACCTCCTCTTCATATGCCCAAACAATTTTAATCTCGCTTCTCTCATCTTGTCCTCTACAGGGGCCACTCCGATGTTGTCCCCTATATCTTCATTCCTAATCATATCTCTCTTAGTATGACCACATATCCATTTGAGCATATGTATCTCCACTACTTTCATCTTTTGGACATGGACGTTCTTGACTGGCCAGCACTCTGCCCCATACAATAGTGTTGTCTAACCATAACTCTATAGAAATTACCTTTCAGCCTAGGTGGCACTTTTTTATCACAAAGCACCTCAGAGGCAAACCTCAATTTCATCCACCCTGCTCCAATACGGTTGGCGTCATCATTGTCAATCTCCCCGTTCCCTTGTATAATGGACACAAAATACTTGAAACTCCCTCTTTTAGGTATAACTTGTGCGTCGATCTCCACTTCCAAATCCATCTCTTGTGTCACGTCACTGAACTTGAATTCTATGTACTTCGTCTTAGTCCTTCTTAACCTAAAATCTTTAGATTCTAAGGTCATTCTACAAACTTCCAGCCTATCATTAATTCCACTATGCATGTCGTCAATCAAAAACTATGTCGTCTGCAAATAATATACACCACAGAACCTCCTTCTGAATTTGATGCATCTATTCATCCATCACTAAGGCAAATAGAAACGGGCTAAGGGCTGACCCTTTGTGCAACCCCATCACTACTAGAAAGTGTTCGGAATCACCTCCTACTATCTTAACCTGAGTCTTGGCACCCTCATACATGTCCATAATTTCCCTCATGTAGGCCACATGCACACCTCTAGACTCCAAGCATCTCCAAAGGACCTCCTGAGAAACATTATCATATGCCTTCTCCAGATCAATAAACACCATGTGAAAATCTCTCTTTCATGTTCATAGCTTGTATTATGTGTTAATATGACCGATTAACCATGTTTAGTTGAAGTAATATATCATGTGGTTACTGTTTGAAGTGTTATGATTGCTTATATGACTATTAAGCTATAATGCTTATTCAAGAATGTATATTTAGTCCTTAGGGAACATATGCTAGTTTCTTAGGGATTATGTTAGCCAAATTATATTATGTTATGCCTGCTATGTCATCTAATAGTAGGTTAAACCTAGAAGTGAACTAAAATATGTGATATTGTAGTATGTTTATGTTAATTTGAGGTTGTATGATGATTATGAACTGCTTGAATTAGGTTGCTTAGTTAACATAGTGTTATGTATTAGTTTGAAATAGTCTTTAGTTGTGTAGTGTCTCACCCCAAAACCTGAGTGGGACGGACCATTACATCATTTAGTTGTGTAAATGACGTAATTATAACACAAATGAATTTTGTGAACAAAAATGTTTTTGTACATGAATGTGGCCACTGGCTCATAGTATGCAATTGAATATAAAATAACCCACTGACTCAATCTATGAAGCCTCTATGAGTACCGGTTATTCAATGACTAATACAAGTGTTGGGACAGAGCTCCGAGCTACCCATAATCCCTGATATCAATCCAATTACTAAACCTGACTCGGCTCTAGGTAAAATTAGAGCTTGGAACTCTTCCGTTGATCATCTGCAATATCTAGCAAACCAGTATACCAACTTATACAATTCGACCTGCAATGCAAAATATAACAAATGCAGCGGCCCCGGTAAAAAGGACGTCAGTACAGAAAGATTGTATCGAATACGTAAGGCAGACTGAAATAATCATATGAAAGAACATCAAGTGTAAGGAGAGATAGGGAAGAATAAACTTGAAACTCTGAATTTCCAATGATCCCCATGATATGCACATGTATATTGTAGAGGTATATATAACGTTGTCATACATATATATGTGTAACGCCATGGACCTCATTGGGCATCTTCCTTATCATAACAGCCTTTGTGGGCATAATCATCATCATATAACTAGTTGATCAGGTGGTGGTGCCTATATAACGCCATAACCTTTCCCGTACCCCATATAAATATCGTATAGCATACGCGTATATAATGCATGTGAGGTCATGGTATATATATGTATATAATGAATGAATGATACTAAGATACTTTGAGTCTATCAGAGTGACGTAAGGTCGTTGCCTCTCCGATTAACATTATGGAACTAACATCATGAACATAACTTAATTTGAAGAATCAACAAGCCATACGATAAGATCACTATCATTATATAGAAGTTAAGAACATCAGCCACTAACATATCTAAGAGTGGAGCCGTTATGGATATTGTTCGTTTCATTCTGATCATGCCGTAAGAAGGAAAGTAGCCTTAACATACTTACTACTCTATGATTATTTACCTACGAACCTTGGAAACATATGAGATTCGTAACAATGAGAGTTGGATCACTGTCGAGGACTTCATACGACACAAATAATATCACACAGGGGGAACAACTTTGTAGAAGTAGAAGACTTGCGATACTTCATTTTTTGGAACTCACATTAAAGGAAGGAATCAAATGATAAGACTTTATGTCGTTGGATATGATAGGAATATACCTACTATTCTACGATCCTATTATGACACCTTCGTAATCCATTATGTAGTCTTGTGGACCATTCTACCTTGGATAGACTATGATCGTCTACGTCAATGTGGTTTATATTAAAAGAAGCTTTATACCCCACAATGGTAATTTGGATGCTTACAACATAATTCATCTTATGTTACGTTCTATGACCCCTTTAACGATCATCTGAACTCTTAACCATATATTGACTTATTACTATACAAATGACATCACGTGAAAGGAACACCTGAGCATGAACAAGAGAGTGGCGATACTTTACCCTTAGGAACTCAAATAGGAAGGGAACATCTGATAGGACTTTATCTCGCTAAATGCGAGATGGACATGCGACTCATTTTACTATATTCCTTATTGGTGCTTCCAAGACCTGTATTCTAACTCCCTATAACATTTTATCCTTAAGAAGGATATAACGTTTATATTAACTTATTTGTCATATAATTCATCTTACATAGCAATCTATCATCCATAAGTGATACTCCGGAAGCCAACACCTAATTCATCTTAAGTAAGATACTACAATCCGATAACGGTATTTGGATATTTTCAATATGACTCATCTTAATAACAAACTAGAATCCATTAAAGATAATCTAGAACCCATCCATATAATTCATCTTCACTAGGACCTATAATCCATCGAAAACCATTTGAAGCTAATAAGTGATTCACCTTACTTTACGCTCTACACCCCATGACACTTAGACGTTAGCTATGAGATATCGTCTACCTTGAGCAACGTGCTGTAGTCCCATACATATATCTCGTAGATTGATACGTACCACCGTTCCTTAGCCTTAGATTCATAATTCCCTAACTTCATGTAAAAATCATCTTATAGTCATCCTACACATCACCCATCTTAGAGAACATTCTATAACCTCTTTAACTATACTTTTAAGCTATTACTATATCACGACCCAAACCAGAGTGCCATGACGAGCACTCGGACCTTACTTGCCGAGCACTACTAGACATACATTCACCACATAATCGTAAACAAGCATGGGCCACGAAGGCCATCATGAGGTAACTTGCTGACTCATAAAAATAATAAGATGAAAATGTGTAGGACCGACAAGGTATATATGTATATACATAGATGTTGGACATGACTGTACGAGCCGACAAGGCTACCATAGATGACTATACAACAAAAACATAGGCCCAGCAGGCCACATAATATCTGATTGCATCATAACTATCTTCAAGCCTCTACTGGAGTATGTGACATCATAAGGTCAGGATAGGGCCCCGCCATACCCATGTGCATATCAAAAATACTGTACCAAGACTAGACCGCAACTTTGGGAAAAGTTGAGTGCTCCAATATCAGCAGAACAGGTAACCTACTGGTGCAGACCGTCGCCTTATCTACCAGAGCTTATGGGGATGAAACACAGCGTCCCCTAAGCAAAAGGGACGTCAGTACGAATAATGGCATGGAGGTAACCTAAGACAAGAAAAAATCAACCTGTACAGAATGCCTTTGAGGGCCATAATATGCCTAAGTATTGTACATGTGCATACATAATGCCTGGTCATACATATACATATGCGTATATAACGCCATCAAGCCTATGTGGGCATCCTATCATATCATGTCGGCCTACGTGGGCATAATCATCATATACCAGTTGATCAGGTGGTGGTGCATATATAATGTAATATCCTCTCCCATACCCCATATACATATCATATAGCATAGCGTATATAACGTTTGTGAGGTACATGTATATAATGCATGAATGATACTAAGACACTCTGAGTCTATCAGAGTGACGTAAGGTCATTGCTCCTCCGATTAATATTATGGAACTAACATCATCAACATAACTTACTTTGAATAATCAACAATCCATAAGATAAGATCATTATCATTATATAGAAGTCAAGAACATCAGCCATTAACATATCTAAGAGTGGGGTCGTTATGGATATTGTTCGTTTGATTTGTTTCATTATGATCATCCCAAAAGAAGGAAGAGTATCCTTAACATACATTTGTTTCTAATGACTCCACATACTGTCCGTAGTACTTCAACCTACATCAAGGTATTAGAACTATGGTTAATTCAATGGAAGGACTCAAAACACATTTCTAAGCTAGTAGATCTCTTACGGGAAATCGGGCAGCACTTCCCCTACATTTCCTCACTTTCCCAAATTCAAAACAGCACCAAACAACGATATTAACAATATCTGTAACCAATCCAATCCATTCAGCCCCTCAACAACGTAAGAAAAAATTTGACAATTCAAACAATAGTATAACGAGCGGCAAACTTGATTTGTGATTAAACAATTATAGTTTTAAACGCTTTCTTCTTTCTAGAATTTATCAACAACATTAACCCTACTTATTTTCAGCCACAATACCACTTTAAAATGACCCATAACAGTCCCACAAGTTCAGCAACTCAAAACTGATTTTCAGATTATTTCTTCATCGATTCTTACTTCCAGAACTTAGTTAAGGCACCAATAATCTTTACCACAACATATCCAAGCCGATACCCACATGTGACAGCCATATAACAACATGAACTACTCCAAAATAGTCCATAACAACACAACAACTTCCACTCAATTCCCAGCCCCTACTTCACAAGTTCTTTACCAAACAACCTAGCTAGAACTTAGATAAACTCAAATACATGAAGAAGGAAGGATTTCCTTACCTATATCAGATCTTGTAGGGATGAACCAATAGTAGTTATCTTTTCCTTGATGACCATCAACTTGCTCCACTTCAAATCCTTTAAGATTGGAGATTACCCTTTAACTTGAATTGAAAGAAGAAGAAGATTATTGGTAGCTTCTTAAGGGTTTGGAGTACAACAATTTGGAAGAAGATTATTCGCAGCTTCTCTACTAACTTGCACATCGGATTCGCAGTCTTTGAAAAATCCTGATAATCTGCCGATAAAAACTTGCATGACCAAGAAAATTGCAGACCCCCCTAACGCGGTGGAGATTTTTTGATTGCCTCTACTTTCTCCTTGTCGAGCTCAATGCCTTTGCTTGATACCTTATGTCCGAGAACAATGCCTTCCCAAACCATGAAATGACATTTTTCCCACTTAGCACCAAGTTCGTTTCTTCACACCAAGCCAATATCGCGTCAAGATGTCGCAAACAATCATCAAAACAATCCATGAAGACCAAGAAATTATCCATGAATACCTCCACATATTTTTCCACCATATCGGTGAAAATAGTCATCATACATCTCTGAAACGTACCTGGAGCATTACATAACCTGAAAGGCATCCTCCATAATATGAAAGTGCCATAAGGACAAGTAAAAATGGTCTTCTCTTTGTTACATTTCACTTTTACGTGGAGGCATAAAAGCTACTAGGAGGTTGTTGGTGCTTTAAGTCGGATAATGTTTTTAGAGTCGTCACCTAATTTATAGGTAAATTAGGAAAACCAATTTTAGAGGGTTTATTCAATATGAGAAATCCTTTCTAAACTAGAATCGAGGTAAGGGTTCTAGTGATCTCCGGGGAAGGTGTTAGACACCCAAGTATTAAGGATCCGTAGAATACAATTGACCTTTGGGCTCTATTAGCATATTTAAACTTTACAAATTGCTTGAAGTGTTTAAATTCCCACAAAATTCATGTCATTCCAAACCCAAAGACTTTTTGAAAATCAAGGAGTTAAACTTCCTCTCAAAATGGTCGGTGTAAGGGTGATTTAGTTAATTTACTTTCAGACTAAGAACATTCAGGAATTAACTTGAATAGAACTCTACATTTAGTCCAATAAATTATCCATATCACTTTACACACTTCGAAAACCTTTTGTAATTTGAAAAGAGTACAACCCATTTACAATGTCAAATTTTGATTAAAATAGGTTTCCTTTTATCTTTCCATGCTATAGTTTCCAAGGTCATCACATACATAATATACCAAAATCCATATCTTAACCCAAGTCCAAGAAAGTGTTTTAGGTCCTTAAAATCATTTGAGTTGGGCTTGACCCAAAAATCAACTTTTAGAAATGTCAGTTGGGCCCAAACTTAGCCCATAAAATATTTTCAGCAAACCAGATATTAATGTTTTCTTAAATAGAATTATTTTAAAGCCCAAATTTAAAGAGAAAACACTACCCATTTTAACATATCTTTTAGTCCATTAAATTGAAGTATGAAAACAGTTTCGATCAGTTCCAATTTCAACACAAATTGGTTTTTGTGGTCCAAAATAGTCCGTCTTAAGTTCAAAATTCATTTGGTTCTGATTTCTTTAATGTACAAAATAGTTCGGTTTCTTTGAAATTTGAAGCTAACACATTTGAAAATCATTTGTGGCGATTCTATTCTAAATGATATATGTATCGTTTGCCTATCCTATGTCATGACCTTACGTTCTAATATATGAGTAAAGTATTTTTTAATACACAAATATGAATTGAAAGAGATGAATTTAGGATGGTGGACTCTAAGCCCACCAGTTACGGCCTTCATGCTCAGTTACATTATCGGACACGATAAAAAAGGTTTAGTTAGGCCTCAGCCCAACTGGTTGGACAAGCCTAGAGGCCCATATCGACATGCACCGACAGTGAGAGAAGAAAAGGGGAAAATAAAGACCTAAGTTAGAAAGTATCTAACACTTATCAAATTAAATACATTAAAGGCAAAACAAAGACCTAAGTTAGAAAGTATCTAACACTTATCAAATTAAATACATTAAAGGCACATAGGCAGTCCCAAATTAAACTCAAATTAAAACACTTACGACGACTCAAACAAAAACATTGCGCAATGGCAAGAAGAGAGAACAAACAAGTAGGCTTAGCCCAATAAGTAGTCCACATGTAAGGGAATAAAACAAGGAAAGAACAAGGCAAATGGGCCACGACCAATTGTTCCAGTCATGACGAGAAGGAAAAGGGGGTTAACGCAAATGGGCTAAGCCCAATAAGTCACTCATGATGGCAATACAAGTGATATATAGGGATATACATATCTTCTACACCTTATATACTAAGTATAAAACTTATATATACCAGATGTGTATACCAACATATATAACAAGCTAATAACAAAGAAGGGACAAAAGATAACAAATGCCAAGAAAGAGACATGTGTAGTGTATAGTGAAAATATTCTTCTTTTTAACATTGTTCTATATATTCTACCTAAAATACATGATAGCAACATCCTATGCTTAGACATGATGAATGCAATATCTATGTTATCCTGGTGACCTTGTTTTGACAGGTAATCAAACATACCCAAGGCCACAAATTATTTGCCAATTCAAATAAAGAGAATGTGGTATATCCCAACTTTATACAGTAACTAAATCAAGTATCAATCATAACAAAAATAGAACTCATAGGTTGAACAAATAAGGGATAGAGGTTGAGTCTCAAAACTTCGATTAAATTAGGATCCTATTCATGCTATCATCTTTGTAGGTTTTGTCAAGACCCAAATCGGAATGCCATGATGAGCACTCGGACCTTATTTGTCGAGCACCACTAGACATACATTCACCACATAATCGTAAATAAGCATGGGCCACGAGGGCCATCATGAGGTAACTTGTTGACTCATTGAAATAATAAGATGAAAATGTGTAGGACCGACAGGGTATATATGTATATACATAGATGTTGGACATGACCGTACGAGCCGACAAGGCTACCATAGATGACTATACAACAAAAACATAGGCTGAGGAGCCCACATAATATATGATTGCATCATAACTATCTACAAGACTCTACTGGAGTACGTGACATCATAAGGTCAGGACAGGTCCCCTCCATACCCATGTCGAAATCAAAAATATTGTACCAAGACTAGACCGCAACTCCGGGACAAGTAGAGTGCTCCAATATCAGCTCAACAAGAAACCTACTGGTGTGGATCGTTACCCTGTCTACCTCGGCCTGCAGGCATGAAACGCAGCGTCCCCCAAGAAAATGGGACATCAATACGAATAATGTACCAAGTATGTAAGGCATGAAAAACATAGCATAATAAAGGCATGGAGGTAGCATAAGATAAGAAACAATCAACTTGGACAGAATGCCTCTGAGGGCCATAATATGCCTAAGTATCATATATGTGCATACATAATGCCTAGTATATGCGTATATAATGCCATCAAGCCTCTGTGGGCATCCCATCATATCATATCGTCCTCTGTGGGCATAATCATCATCATATACCAGTTGATCATGTGGTGGTGTGTATAACATCATAACCTTTCCCATACCCCATATACATATCATATAGCATAGCGTATATAACGTCCGTGAGGTACATGTATATAATGCATAAATGATAATACGACACTCTAAGTCTATTAGAGTGATGTAAGGTCGTTGCTTCTCCGATTAACATTATAGGACTAACATCATCAACATAACTTACTTTGAAGAATCAACAAGACATAACATAAGATCACTATCATTATATAGAAGTCAAGAACATCATCCACTAACAGATATAATAGTGGAGCCGTTATGGATATTATTCGTTAACATTCGTTTTATTCTGATCATCCCAAAAGAAGGAAGAGTAGCCTTAACATACCTTTGTTGCTATCCACGTACTGTCCGTAGTACTTCAACCTACATCAAGGTATTAGAACTATGGTTAATGTCATGGAAGGACTCAAAATACATTTCTAAGCTAGCAGATCTCTTACAGAAAATCGGGCAGCACTTCCCCTACATTTCCTCACTTTTCCGATTCAAAACTACATCAAAAAATGATATTAACAATATCAATAACCAATCCCATCCATTCAGCCCCTCAACAACGTAAGAAAAAATCCGATAATTCAAACAATAGTATAACGAGCGGCATATTTGATTTGTGATGAAACAACTATAGTTTTAAACCCTTTCTTATTTACAGAATTTATCAACAACATTAACCATAACATATTCAATTATCCCTACTCATTTTCAGTCACAATACCACTTTAAAACGACCCCATAACAGTCCCACAAGTTCCACAACTCAAAACTGATTTTCAGATTGTTTCTTCATCAATTCTTACTTCCAGAACATAGTTAAGGCACCAATAAGCTTTACCACAACATATCCAAGCCGATAATCACATGTGCCAGCTATATAATAACATGAAACTACTCCAAAATAGTCCATAACAACACAACAACTTCCACCCAATTTCCAGCCCCTACTTCACAAGTTCTTTACCAAACAACCTAGCTAGAACTTAGATAAACTCAAATACAGAACAAAGGAGGATTTCCTTATCTATATCAGATCTTGTAGGGATGAAACAATGGTAGTATCTTTCCCTTGATGACCATCCACTTGCTTAACTTCAGATTCTTCAAGATTCGAGATTACCCTTTAACTTGAATTGAAAGAAGAAGAAGATTATTAACAGCTTCTTAAGGGTTTGGAGTAGAACAATTTGGAAGAAGATTATTGTGGCTCTCTTTTATGTTCCTACTACTTTGATATTATAAGGAGAGTAGACTTGATTCAGCCCCTAAAAAGGCCCTCTTGGCTGACCTACACATGTTCATTTAGGTGGACAAATTTGGGCCTTTCCTTTTAGCAAGTAGGTGAAACACCTACTTGTCACCTACTTGGTTAACTAATAGGTGTCACATGCTGACCTTGTTAACTTAGACACGTGTCTTGTTTCCATTTAATAACCACGACATGTGTTAAGTAGCTCAAGCTAGCAGGACGTCTAAGCAAGTAAGAAAGAAAATCAATTTTCTTTGCCTGAAATCTCATTCCTCATATTTAAGTGCATTCGTCAACCTCAACTTAGTCGTGTATATGTTGAATGGAAGTATAGTATGTAACAATAGGCATGCCTAATAATGTATAACATCGAAGATAATCTTGATGTAAAGACTAGGAGGACTAACATACGATGAATCTCAACATACAAAACTACGAGGTGTAAGATCCTTCCCCCCATTAGAAGCATTCATCCTCGAATGGGAAGTGCACATAAGGGACCAATTAATCCTCAAGGTTTTCCAAAATATTTTGACTGAATATCCCCTATGAATTGGACTATCTGAACCCTGTCAACAAGTAAAAGATATTCAAACTTGCATCATACGGCCATATAACAACATATACATATCACCAGCCTCATATGTCCATCAAATATCAAACATAACTATCTGAAGTGGGAACTCACCTCGTGTATGCATATGTCAGCTCTTGGTCAGGCTATGCTTCACTCGGAACATCGACTTTAGTCTAAAATAAGTGAGGATACTTATACTTCATCTCCTCTTCCGCCTCCCATGTCATCTCTTCTACATTCTTATTTCGCTATATAACCTTTACGGAGGCTACTTCCTTAGTCCTTAGCTTGAGGACTTGTCGATCTAACATAGCCATAGGAACTTCTTCATATGATAAGTCCTCTATAACCTTCACATTGTCAATCGGTATAATCCGGGAAGGATCCCCAACATACGCTCTCAACATAGAAACATGGAAGACTGGATGAACAAACTCTAACTTGGGAGGCTGTCCAATTTGTAAGCCACTTGACTTATTCATCGAATTATGCGATATGGCCCAACGTACCTTGCACTGAGCTTTCCCTCTTTCCTAAATCTCATTACACCCTTCATAGGAGAAATATTTAAGAAGACCTTATCATCCACTTGGAACTCTAAGTCTCACCGTCGCACATCTAAATACGACTTATGATGACTCTGAGTGGTTAACAGTCATTCTTGGATAAGCTTCACCTTATTTATGGCTTGGTGCACTAGGTCAGGCCCAAATAATTTTGATTTGCCTACTTCGAACCATCTAATAAGAGATCTACATTTCCATCCATACAAAGCCTCATATGGAGCCATTTTGATACTAGCATGATAACTGTTATTGTATGCAAATTAAATAACAGGTAGATGATCATCCCAACTTCCCTTGAAGTCCAATACACAAGCTCGTAGCATGTCTTTGAGCATTTGAATCGTACACTCGGCCTGCTTGTCCGTCTGAGGGTGGAGAGCTATGCTAAGATTAACCTGAGTGCCCAACCCTTTTTGAAATGACCTCCAGAAATTAGCTATGAACTGCGCACCTTGGTCAAATATAATAGAAATAGGCACACCATGAAGTTGAACAATCTCCTTAACGTACAACTTCATGTAGTCCTCGACTGTGTAGGTAGTTTTGACCACCAAAAAATAAGCTAATTTGGTCAGTCAATTAACAATCACCCAAATTGAATCAAACTTATGATAAGAGCGAGGTAAACCCGTAATGAAATCCATATCAATCATTTCCCATTTCCACATCAGGATCTCAATGTTATGAGTCAAGTCGTCGGATTTTTGGTGCTCTACTTTTACTTGTTGACAATTAGGACACTAAGCTACAAACTCCGCAATGTTCCTCTTCATGTCGTTCCACTAATACATACTTTTTAGATCATGATACATCTTAGTAGATCCAGGGTAAATGGAATATCGTGAGCAATAGACCTCCATCATAATCTTTTCTCATAATCCCACAATATTTGGAACACACAAACAACCCTGGTGCATGAGAACCCCATTTTCATCAATCTCAAAGGTTGTGGTCTTCTTTTGTTGAATACCCTATCTAATTTTACCTAAAATGGGGTTTTCCCACTGACGCTCCTTAACTTCTGATATGAGGGATGACTCTGATGTATCCTGAATCACAAAGCCACCATATTCCCAACCCATTAATTGGACTCCCAACCTAGCTAACTGATGGAGCTCTCTTATCAACTCTTTCCTCTCGGCCTGCACCGGCATCGAGCTGACCCTAGACTTGCGACTAAGTGCATCCGCTACAACATTAGCTTTACCGGGATGGTATAAGGTGTCCACATCATAATCCTTCAACAATTCAAGCCACCTTCTTTGTCTCAAGTTCAACTCTTTCTGCTTAAATATATATTGTAGACTCTTATGATACGTGAAAATATCTACATGAACACCATACAAGTAGTGCCGTCAAATTTTCAGTGCATAGACCACCGTGGCTAACTCCAAATCATGCGTTAGATAATGTTTCTCATGTTTCCTCAACTGGCCTAAATCATAGGCAAATACCTTACCATGTTGCATCAACACGCATCCTAAACCCATTCTCGAGGCATCACAATGCACATCATAGCCTTCTGGACCTTCTAGGAGAGTAAGAACTAGTGCCGATATTAGTCTGTCCTTTTACTCCTGGAAATTTTGTTCACAGGCATTAGACCACTGGAACTTTATGGCCTTTTCTGTTAACCTTGTCAATGGTACTGATATGGTAGAAAATCCTTCTACAAACCTCCTATAATAGTCGGCTAAGCCTAAAAGCTATGAACCTCTGATGGAGTCGTGGGCCTCGACCAATTCTTCACCGCTTCTACCTTATGAGTGTCAACTCTTATATCTTCATCTGACATAATATGACCAAGGAAAGCCACTGAATTCAATCAAAACTCACACTTGGACAACTTCGCATACAACTTATGATCCTTAAGAGTCTGTAGTAATACCCACAAGTGATCCGCATGCTCCGCCTCCGAGTGAGAATAAACCAGAATATCATCTATAAATACTATCACAAATATATCTAGAAATAGGTGAAAATGATGTTCTTTAGATTAATGTTGTTAGCGCGATTGTGAGCCCGAATGACATTACTAAGAACTCAAAGTGCCCATACCTTGTTCTGAAAGTTGTTTTAGGAATGTCCTTCGCCTTGACCCTTATCTGATGGTACCCTGACCTTAACTCAATCATTGAAAAATATTTTGCACCCTATAGCTAATCAAACAAGTCATCATTTCTGGAAAGAGGATAATTGTTCTTAATAGTGACTTTATTCAGTTGCCGATAGTCAATACACATTCGCAACGAGCCATATTTCTTTCATACAAACACTACCGGTGCACCCCAAAGGGATATGATGGGCCTAATGAAGCCTTTCTCAAACAGATCATTTAATTGCTCATTTAATTTTTTCAATTCAGCTGGAGCCATCCTATAAGGAGGAATAGATATTGGTTGAGTGTGTGGCAACACATCTATACCGAACTCAATCTCCCTTTCGGGAGGAAGGCCTAGAAGTTCGTATATAAATATATCAAGAAACTCATTAACCACCAAAATCTATTGAAGAGTAGGTGGTTCAGCATTAGCATCTCTGGCCCGAACAAGATGGTATATACAACCTCTGCAAATCATCTTTCTTGCCTAGGTATAAAGTAAACCTACCCTTTGGCATCACAGTATTACCCTTCTATTCAAGGACTGGCTCGCTTGGAAACTGAAATCTAACAATCTTTGTTCGATAATCAACATTAGCGTAGCACGATGCCGGCCAATCCATGCCTATAATAATATTAAAATCAACCATTTCTACCTCTACCATATCCGTTAGAGTCTGATGGCTACAAATTAACACTGCATAATTTGATTAGACTGGGCTAGCAACTACCGACTTACCAACTACTGTAGATACCGCAAATAGATCTCTTATTAACTCAGGCTTCATACCAAACATATAAGCAATGAAAGGGGTGATATATGATAAATTGGAGCCTGGATCTAACAACGTATATACATTATGTGAAAAGACTGATAATATACCTGTAATAACATCAGGTAAAGACTTATGATCCTATCGACCCATCAATGCATAAATGAGGTTATGGCTACCACCAAAGCTTATTGCTCTACCCCTACCTTTGCCTCGACTGGCTGATGTCCGATGACCTTTCCCTGATAGGCGTGCTGAAGATGATGAAGCTATTACAGATCCGGCCGACTGGGCCCTAACAATTCCTCCTCTTGTCGGACACTTTTGCATGATATGAATGGGATAACCATAAGAATAACACACCTCTGATCCTCATTGGCACGATCTCGGATGGGCCTTACCACACTGCTCACATCGACTCAAAGGCGGCCTCATCTGACTAGAATCCCCTCTATAATAGGACCCTGATATTCGTGAACACTGACCTGGTCCAGTTTGAGCAAACCGATCAACCCGCAACCTGAAAAACTATGATGGTCCACTAGCTACCGAGTAGGATGGGCGCCGATAAAACTGTGGCCTAGACCCACCTCTGAACTCTCCTATGTCACCTACGGACTGGGCCCTCTTGTGCTGGCCCCTATCACGCTCTTGATATACCCATTATTGTCTCTTATGATCCTCCATATTCTATGCATAAGCCTGAATGCAAGCAATATCCATATTTGGATTCAGAGAAGTCGTAGTACACTCATTAAGCAAGTGCGGTCCCAAGCTAGTAACAAACCTATATACCCGGTCACTCATCTCAACTATGATCGTAGGAGCATATTTGGCCAATGAATTAAACTACAAGCTATATTCTCAAACACTCATATTACCCTTCTGAAGACGTAAAAATCTATCCTACCTGGCCCGTCGGAACTCTATCGTCCGAAAATGTTGTAAGAAACCCTCTAAAACCTCTCTCCATCATGTTGTGGGGGCATGAGGTCCCTTAGAATTCTCCCATGTCTTATAATAGGCCACCGCGATATCCTGCAATCTATAAGAAACATATTTTACCAACTCAGTATCGGTGGCATCCATTACCCGCAAGGTACGCTGCATCTGATCTAAAAAATTTTGCGGGTCCACATTCAGGTCTGATCCGGTGAATACTGGAGGGTCAATGTTTATGAAATCCCGAGCTCTCGCACTAAATGCTCTATCAGAAGGACCGGTAGTCTGACGTTAGGATTGAGTGGCACCCAATTGAGTCAATAACTATGCAGAACTTCGCATATCAAGATCCTCATCCGGAGTATCAAGTGGAGGAACTAGGGGTACTATAGCCCCACTAAACTCCTATGTAGGTGGTTGAGTCGGAGAATCATGCGGAGGAGTCACACTATGGACCTCACTCTAGCCCTCACTAGCAAGTGGCACTCGACTAGTACCCTCATCCGCAGCCGTATTCAATGCCCTCTTACTCTAGGACTTCTTTCTTGAAGTAGGCATTGCTGAGATTATAACCACGAGACAAATTATGAGTGGAATGCTTATAAATCGGCTCTACTGCACGATCTAGAACAAGAGTACAAAACTTCTAATAGATATATGATACTCGTATTACAGAGGCGACACCAAATAGGGAGTACATAAAACTATTAAATGCATACGTAGAGCACCTCTAGAATTTTGTTTTGGAATCATACTCTATAGGCTACTAGTGTGGTCCCACCTAAGGGGAAATTCTATCCTCTTCGCGACAGATCGTAACTTTATTAATGAGATGAATACGCTTGAGTAACGACCATGCGTGAGCACATAACATCTATTTCATTTCACTTTGTGTGCTAGGAATGTCATCATACTTAAGGGGAATTCTAATCCCATCATAGAAACTTGAAACTCAACTCTTAGGATTACACACTTAAATTGATTACGGACATATAGCTTTTCTTAAAAGATTCATAAGACGTGGAACATGGAACTACTACACTTGGAAGCTTTAAACTTCATGGTTTACATAAGAAGAAAATATTGTATATCGTGCCGTAGTGGCGAGTCAAGAAAATAGCCTTACATACCTTTAAGTAGACGTTCCAACTGAGAAGGCAAGACCAGGCTTCCTTCACAAGTCCAACTACAACCAGGAAAAGAAAACTAGAATCAACAAGAAGAACACACCAAGTAGCTAATGAGCGACAAGCTCGTTCTACAAGCATTTCTACCAGATTATCCAAGACTATCTCCTTTCTAATCCTTGTAACACCATCAACAAAACATAACTATAATTATATCAATCTCCATCAACTTAAATGATAGGACCAGCCCCACATACCCCGAGATCAGTCCCAATATGTCAACATCACTAGCAGCGCAACTATGTCATTCAACCATCCATGACAAGTTCATCTTACATCTTACATCTCCCCCATTTCTTCCACATCCCACTGGTTCAATTCACAACAATAACAACATCTAACCAGCATATGTACAACACCTAAAAGGATAACAAGAATAGCCCCAAAACTACATAACAAGTCCACCAGCTTATTTATAACTTTAACCATCAACCCATGAACTTGTAGCAAGTAAAACACATCTAAATCTTAAACTAACTTATACATATGAAGTAGAATTAGGGACTTACCATGATGTCCAATTTCCATCCCTTCAATTTCATCTCTTAAGGATTTCTTTAAGTAACTAAAGTGGAAAGGACGTCAATACAATACCTAGAACAACCCCAAACTCTTCTTGGCTGGTTGGGAGAGTTACTTAGGGTTTTCCTTCAAGTTCAAACATACAAAGGTAATATTGCATAATTTGTCATAAATAATCCATCCAAACCCATGAAAATAATCACTTACCTTAAGCTTAAGAAGAAAGGAAATACTTGAAAGCTATGGAGGATGAAGAATCTATCGTGGCTACTTATAATTCTGAGAGAGAAAGAAGATTACTTTGAGTTTATGAAGGAGGAAGGGAATCTTCCAGGGCTTTCATAAGAGCTTGAAGTTCACATGAATAAGAGGAAAATAGTGGACATTCATGGCTTGTTCTTTCTGGTGGGAGAACGTAAGAGAGAGAGAGAAGGGAGAAGTGCTGCTGAATTATTTTGGAGAGAGGAGTTGAATGACAAATTACAAGGGGATATCTATATATATCAACCCTTAAATAGTCCTGGGCAGATTGGGCTTGGATCTGCTCCATATCACATTTTCTTTCCCTTTTATCTAGACCTCTTATTTTAAGTATGTAATGCACCTACTTGTCAATTACTTAACCCAGAAGTTTGCTGATTTTATCTAACACGTGTGTCGTCCTCATTTAATAAGTAAGATGTGAAACAAGAAGAACGGGAAATAAGTAGGTCAAGCAGGTAGAACGTGTAAAGAAGTAGCTTAAGCAAGTAGGATGTGTAAGCAAGTAGATCGAGTAAGTTGGATGGATAAGTATTAGTTCAAGCACGTACGAAATCTAATACAGTAGGTTAAACACAAAGGTGAAATTAGTAGGTTGTCTTATTCATTTATGAATCTCAATTACTTTAACTAGGCTTAACATAATACATACACTTGGACATTATAACCTCATTCCTTCATATTCAAGTAACTTCATCGACTTCAACTTAGTCGTAGACATGATGAGAAGTACGGGGTGTTACTGTAGACTACTTAAGTCATGATACCTATCTAAAAACATGTATTAGTGATTAGGAATGATGTTTAAGTTAAATTGTTAACATATCATGCCTTTCGTATCATCTAATATTTGCTAAAAACCTAGAAAATAAACTAATTAGGTTGGTATTTCGATTAGATATCCTGTTTTTGCTCCTAAGAATGGATACCTAGTGTTATCACTCGTATCATGACTGTTAAGACCTCTCAATGGTTAATAAGGGAAGAAAATACCTTTTTCTCAACAAGTTGTGTGTGTTCAATACCTTTAGGATGAATATAGTGCCTAATTTTGCACATTTGATGTATTTAAATGAATATATGAAGTTAACAGGACATAGAGATGATCTTAACATGACTTAAGGGGAAATGTTTAGGTTTTAAATCTAGTTAAAAAGGGGTATCTTAATCACCTGACTGTTTCGATGCTCCTAAATGCCACATAAGGTTTGTTTAAGTTAACTCGAGGTTGAATAGATCTAAAATGATGTTATCTTGACATAAGGTAGGAAGAAAATGTTTGAACTTATAAATTTTGGCATATAGGATTGAATGTAGTTTCCTTTTGTTTAAGGATGTATTGCTTCTGTTTGTTCTTGGTTTAAACATGTGGTACATATAAAAGTGTGATTGCACGTGAATTCATGATGTCTTAAAATACTTATTCTCAAACTGCTTGAGTTTGTCTGATGATTTATGGGTATGTTGGGGATATGAGGTTTAATATTTGATAGTTGTAGTTGAATGTGTCCATCATATGCTAACTTGCTCACTGTTTACCTTGCCCCCTAAATATGTTCTAAGTAGGGATGTTCCAAAGGGTTCCTTCACCTGTTTTTATGAATTCTTTTTAGGTCTGCTTAGTATTTGTTAATCTAGATCATCATAGCATGTTGTTTTTGAATGTTGGTTTGTAAGAACCATGTCTAGAATAACTTTTATATGTCTTAGTATGGCCTTGCCCTGTTTGTGTGTTCAGTTCCTTAGATTTTTTCACCAATCTCCTACATCAATATACTTCACTGCATCTTTGTCTAGTATTAAGTAAAGGCTAAATCTTTCTTGTGTTTTAAATCAACCAAATCCTTGTCATCAATGCTTCAAAAATACTATTTGCATATTCTTCGTGTGTGTCAAGTTGTCTCTGCCCATCTATAAGCTTATTCACCTAGTCTAAATGCATGTGTAGGTTAAGAATGAAAGCTCATAAACAATATTCTAGTTTGCTACAAGTTATTAACAATTTCAAAATGATAAAGTATGCGGTTTTTAGTATGCTAGTTTAAGGAACTGACTTATGAGAGACTATTAGAACCTTGCATGATTAGTTAAGTGAAAAGTACAATTCTTGTCCACTTATGTGACTACACCTATTTATATTTAGGTCATTTGGACATCAGTGCATTATAGGAAGTTGAAGGATGATTGTTAATGTGTGCATTTGTGTATCTTCTTCATTGTAAATTAGCTTTTAGGACTTAACACTTGGTTTGATGATCTTGTATGGACTAGGACTGGCCTGAACCTTTCAGTTGTTTCTCTTTCTATTCAGCAAGAACTTAGTAACATCCTGTGTGTCCGAATGGCATGTCCATATACATCTTGCGTAAACTTGTCCTTAGATAAATGTAGCAACATTCAACATGTATCAACATCATTGCTATTGGTTAAAAGGAAAACCTAGTATTATTGGCTAAATGCTTTTACTTATCCATTCTGCTTGAAGTAACTTGACTATTTTAAATGAAGCTTAGTTAAGTTGTTGGTGTGTCTGTTATGCTCAGTGTTAGTTTAATCTGAATCCTGTGTATTTTGAACCATGAGCAATACTTTTGTGCTATCACTAGTACTGAGTTTAAAACTGTTACACCTCATAGTTTTGTATGTTGAGATTCATCGTATATTAGTCCTCCTAGTCTTGGAAACCAGGATTATCTTCGAGGTTATATGATATTAGACATGCCTATTGTTACATCCCGTACTTCCACTCAACATATATATGACTAAGTTGAGGTTGATGAATGCACTTAAATGTGAGGAATGATATTTCAGGAAAATAAAATTGTTCTGCTTTCTTACCCGTTCCACTTGCTTGAGATGCTTGCTTACACGTCCTGTTAGCTTGAACTAATTATCACATGTCGTGATTATTAAACCAGAACAAGAGACGTGTATAAGTGAACAAGGTTAGCATGTCACACCTATTAATTAACCAAGCAGGTGACAAGTAGGTGTGTCATCTACTTGCTAAAAGGAAAGGCCCAAATTAGTCCACCTAAATGGACATGTGTAGGTCATCCAAGAGGGCCCTTATAATATCCAAGTAGTAGGAACATAAAAGAGATCCACGAAATTCTCTCCCAAACTGTTCTAGTCCAAACCCTTAAGAAGTTGCCAATAATCTTCTTCTTCTTTCAATTCAAGTTAAAGGGTAATCTCGAATCTTAAAGGATTTGAAGTGAAGCAAGTTGATGGTCATCAAGGAAAATATACTACCATTGTTTCATCCCTACAAGATCTTATATAGGTAAGTAAATGCTCCCTTTTTCATGTATTTGAGTTTATCTAAGTTCTAGCTAGGTTGTTGGGTAAAGAACTTGTGAAGTAGGGGCTGGAAATTGAGTGGAAGTTGTTGTGTTGTTATGGACTATTTTGGAGTAGTTTCATGTTATTATATGGCTGTCACATGTGAGTATCGGCTTGGATATGTTGTGGTAAAGCTTATTGGTGCCTTAACTAAGTTCTGGAAGTAAGAATTGATGAAGAAATAATATGAAAATTAGTTTTGAGTTGCTGAACTTGTGGGACTATTATGGGGTCGTTTTAAAGTGGTATTGTGGCTGAAAATCAGTAGAGATAATTGAATATGTTGTGGTTAATGTTGTTGATAAATTCTGGAAAGAAGAAGGGGTTTAAAACTATAGTTGTTTAATAACAAATCAAGTTTGCCGCTCGTTATACTATTGTTTGAATTGTCAAAATATTTCTGACGTTGTTGAGGGGATGAATGGATGGGATTGGTTATTGATATTGTTAATATCATTTTTTGGTGCTATTTTGAATTTGGGAAAGTGAGCTAACATAGGGGAAGTGCTGCCCGATTTTTCGTAAGAGAGCTACTAGCTTAGAAATGTGTTTTGAGTCCTACCATGGCATTAACCATAGTTGTAGTACCTTGATGTAGGTTGAAGTACTACGAACAGTGCGTGGATTCGTTCCATAATGTTAATCAGAGGAGCAACAACCTTACGTCACTCCGATAGACTCGAAGTGTGATCATTCATGCATTATATATATGTATACACCATAACATCACGGGTTTTATATACTCTATGCTATATGATATGTATATGGGTTATGGGAAAGGTTATGGCATTATATATAAACCACCACCTGATCTGCTGGTATATGATGATGATTATACCTATAGAGGCCGATATGATATGATGGGATGCCCATAGAGACTTGATGACATTATATACGCATATGTATATGTATGATCAGACATTATGTATGCACATGTATGGTTCTTAGGAATATTATGGCCCTCAGAGGCATTCTGTACAGGTTGATTGTTTCTTGTCTTAGGTTACTTCCATGCCTTTATTATGCTATTTTTTTTCATGCCTTACATACTCGGTACATTATTCGTGCTCATGTTCCTTTTGCTTGGGGGACGCTGCGTATCATTCCCGCAGGCTCAGGTAGACAAGGCAATGGTCCATACCAGTAGGTTGCCTGTTCAGCTGATATTGGAGCACTCCACTTGTCCCGGAGTTGCGGTCTAGTCTTGGTACAATATTTTTGATATGGACATGGGTATGGAGGGGACCTGTCCTGACCTTATGATGTCACATACTCCAGTAGAGTCTTGTAGACAGTTATGATACAGTCATATGTTATGTGGCCTCCTCGGCCTATGTTTTTGTTATATAGTAATGTATGGTGGCCTTGTCGGCTCGTACGGTCATGTCCAGCACCTATGTATATATATATATACCCTGTCGGTCTTGCACCTTTTTAGCTTATTATTTTTATAAGTCCGTAGGTTACCTCGTGACGGCCCTCGTGGCCCATGCTTACTTACGATTATGGTGAATGTATGTCTAGTGGTGCTCAGAAAGTAAGGTCCGGGTGCTCGTCATGGCCCTCCGGTTTGGGTCATGACAAAAACTACATAGATGATAGCATAAATAAGATCCTAATTTAATTGAAGTTCTGAGACTCAACCTCTATCCTTTATTTGTTCAACCTATGAGTTCTATTTTTGTTATGATTGAGGCTTGATTTAGTTACATTATAAAGCTGGGATAGACCACATTCTCTCTATTTGAACTTGGCAAATAATTTATGGCCCTGGGTATGTTTGATTAACTATCAAAACAAGGTCACCAGGATAACATAGATATTGCATTCAACATGTCTAAGAATAGGGTATTTCTATCATGTCTTTTAGGTAGAATATATACAACAACGTTAAAAAGAAAAATATTTGCACTATACACTACACGTCTCTCTAGGCATTTGTTATCTTTGTCCCTTCTTTGTGATTGTTATAGGTGTTGGTATACACATCCGGTATATATAACTTGTATACCTTGTATACTTAGTATATAAGGTGTAGAAGATATGTATATCACTTGTATTGCCATCATGAGTGCCTGATTGGGCTTCTCCCATTTGCGTTAACTCCTTTTTCCTTCTCTTCATGACTGGAACAGTTGGGCCTGGCCCATTTTTCGTGTTTTTTCCTTGTTTTATTCCCTTACATACGGACTAGTTATTAGGTTGAGCCTACTTGTTTGTTCTCTCTTCTTGCCATTGCGCAATATTTTTGTCTGGGCCGTCTTAAGTGTTTTAATCTGAGTTTAGTTTGGGACTTCCTATGTGCCTTTAATGTATTTAATTTGATAAGTCTTAGATACTTTCTAATTTGGGTCTTTCTTTTCCCTCTTCTTCTCTCATTGCTGATGCATGTCGAGATAAGCCTCTAAGCCTGTCGTTTTTCTCTAACCAGTTGGGATGAGGCCTAACTAAACCTTTTTTATCGTGTCCGATAATGTAGCTGAGCATGAAGGCCGTAACTAGTGCTTTTAGGTAGGCCCACCAACCTAAATTCATCTTTTTCAATTCATATTTGTGTATATATATGTAATTAGTTGTATAAAAAATACTTTACTCATATTATGCTCATGACTAAGGATAGGCAAATGATACGTATATCATTTAGAATAGAATCGCCACAATGATTTTCAAATGTGTTAGCTTCAAATTTCAAAGAAACCGAACTATTTTGTACATTAAAGAAATCAAAACCAAATGGATTTTGAACTTAAGACAGACTATTTTGGACCACAAAAACCAATTGGACTGTGTTGAAATTGGAACTGTTCAGAATTATTTTCATACTTCAATTTAATGGACTAAAAGATATGTTAAAATGGGCCGTCTTTTTTCTTTAAATTTGGACTTTAAAATGGATCTATTTAAGAAAAAATTAAAATATGGTTTGCTGAAAACATTTTCTGGGCTAAGTTTGGGCCCAACTAACATTTCTAAAAGTTGATTTTCGGGCCAAGCCCAACTCAAATGATTTCAAGGACCTAAAACACTTTCTTGGACCTGGATTAAGATATGGATTTTGGTATATTGTGGACTATGTGATGATCTTGGGAACTATAGCATGGTAAGATAAAAGGAAACCTATTTTAATCAAAGTTTGACATTTCAAATGGGTTGTACTCTTTCCAAATTACAAAAGGTTTTCGAAGTGTGTAAACTAATATGGAAAATTTATTGGACTAACTATAGAGTTCTACTCAAGTTAATTCCTGAATGTTCTTAGTCTAAAAGTAAATTGACTAAATCACCCTTACACAAACCATTTTGGGTGGAAGTTTAACTCCTTGATTTTCAAAAAGTCTTTGAGTTTGAAATGAAATGAATTTTGTGAGAATTTAAACACTTCAAGCAATTTGTAAAGTTTAAATATGTTAATAGAGCCCGAAGGTCAACCGTATTCTACGGATCCTTAATATCGGGGTGTCTAACACGTTCCCCAGAGGATCACCAGAACCCTTACCTTGACTCTGGTTTAGAAAGGATTTCTCATAGTTTTGAATAATATATTAATAGAACCTGAAGGTCAACCGTATTCTACGGATCCTTAATACCGGGGTGTCTAACACCTTCCTCAAAGGATCACTAGAACCCTTACCTGGACTCTGGTTTAGAAAAAATTTCTCATAGTTTTGAATAAACCCTCTCAAATTGGTTTTCCTAATTTACCTATAAATTAGGTGACGAATCTAAAAATATTATCAGACTTAAAGCACCAACAACCTCCTAGTAGCTTTTATACCTCCGCGCAAAAGTGAAACGTAATAAAGAGCATACCACATTTACTTGTCCTTATGGCACTTTTGTATTATAGAGAATGCCTTTCAGGTTATGTAATGCTCTAGGTACGTTTCAAAGATGTATGATGTCCATTTTCACCGATATGGTGGAAAAATATGTCGAGGTATTCATGGATGATTTCTTGGTCTTCGGAGATTGTTTTGATGATTGTTTGCGACATCTTGACACGATATTGCCTCGGTGTGAAGAAATGAACTTGGTGTTTAACTGGGAAAAATGTCATTTCATGGCTCGGGAAGGCATTGTTCTCGGACATAAGGTATCAAGCAAAGGCATTGAGCTCGACAAGGCTAAAGTAGAGGCAATCAAAAAAATTCCATCGTGTTAGGGGGGTGCGGAATTTTCTTGGTCATGCAAGTTTTTATCGGCATTTTATCAATGATTTTTCAAAGATCATGAATCTGATGTGCTAGTTACTAGAGAAATATATGAAGATCATATTTAATGAAGCCTCTCTGAAGGCTTTTGACAAGCTTAATCTAAGGTTAGTGACTGCACCTATTATCATTGCACCTGATTGGACTCTACCATTCGTTTTAATGTGTGATGCAAGTGATTTTGCTGTGGGAGGGTTGTTCTTGGTCAAAAGCGGGATAAGGTTTTTCATCCCATCTATGATGCCAACAAAACACTTGATGCAGCCTAGATGAATTACATTGTCAGAGAGAAGGAGTTATTGGCAGTTGTCTACACCTTTGTCAAATTCCATTCTTATTTGGTAGGGACTAAGGTGATTGTATACATAGATCACACCATAGTGTGTTACTTGTTAAATAGAAGGATGCCAAGCCCAGACTTATTCGGTGGGTGTTACTGCTACAAGAGTTTGATATTGAGATTCTTGATCAAAAGGGCACAAAGAAGCAAGTAGCAGGTCACTTATCTTGACTTGAGGATCGAGAGCATGTTGATGAAAGTATGGTGATTAAGGAGATTTTCCTAGATAAGCAACTTTTTACTCTTTAGTCAGCTGAACTACCTTGGTACACAGGCATGGTTAACTTTCTAGTAAACGAAGTGTACCCCTCTTATGCTAATTCTGAGAGGAAGAAGCGACTCTTGCATGACAGTAGATTCTATGTTTGGGATGAACCATATATGTATAAAATTTGCTCAAATCAGTTGGTAAGAAGATGTGTCCCATCAAAGGAAGTGCCCGTAATTCTTAAGAGTTGTCATTCGATGCCTTATGGTGGCCATCACGGTGGTGACACAAAAAATAACAAATGTACTTCAGTCGGGTTTCTATTGGCCGACACTATTTAAGGATGCTCATGCTTTCATGAGAGAGTGTGATAATTTCCAAAGAACGGGAAACATCTCAAAGCGCCATGAAATACCATTTAATGGTATCTTGGAGATCGTGAGGTGTTTGATTGTTGGGGTACTGACTTCATGGGGCCATTCATTCCATCAAAGAGGAATAAGTGCATCCTTTTAGCAGTCACAACCAATGATACGAATGTGGTGGTGAGATTGTTAAAAAAGAACATCTTCACACGCTTTGGAACCCCTTGAGCAATTATTAGTGACCAAGGTACGCAGTTTTGTAACCGACTCTTCGATAAGCTTTTTGCTAAGTATGGGGTGAAACACTAGGTGGAGACTGCTTATCATCCTCAAATGAGTGGACAATTAGAAATGTCTAATCGCGAGATCAAGTGTATTATTGAGAAGACAATGAGTGTTAACAAAAAAAATTAGGCATTGAAGCTTTATGACGCTCTCTGGGCATATAGGACTGCATACAAAACACCTATCGGAACCTCTCCTTACAGGTTTGTTTTTGGTAAAGCTTGTCACCTTCATTTCGAGCTTGAGCATAGAGCATACTAGGGCAATCAAGAAGCTGAATTTAGTTATGGAAGTAGCGGG
Organism: Anisodus acutangulus; assembly: GCA_029783415.1. NCBI lineage: Eukaryota > Viridiplantae > Streptophyta > Magnoliopsida > Solanales > Solanaceae > Anisodus > Anisodus acutangulus. The sequence continues at coordinate 35,037,389 of CM056497.1, forward strand.
TGAGTAGCGGCTGTTGTAGTTGCACAAGCTTGATGAGTTTCATTTTCATGTTTATGAGAATGCAAAGCTCTACAAGGACAAAGAGAATGAATGACAAACCTATACAACGTCATGAGTTTTAACCAAGAAAATTAGTATTATTGTATAATTTGAGACTCAAAGTGTTTGGGGGAAGCTAAAAGTAAGTGTTCTGGGTTATTTGAAGTAGTTTGTGTAACCGCACATGGAGTAGTTGAGATCAAACCGCTAAATGCAGAGCTAACATTTTTAGTAAACGGGCAGAGAGTTAAGCACTGTTTCAGAGAGAGAGATCCAGTGAGGGTGTCAATTCAATTGGAAGAGGCTTGAGAGAGCTTGTGTCATGCCGCGATGTTAAATCAAGCGCTTCTCGGGAGGAAACTCAAGTTTGTAATAGTAGGATTGAGAAAAATACAAAAAAATATCGTGCCATGACCTTAACTAAGGCACTTGTTGGGAGGCATCCCAAAGTTTTGTACTATAGTATCACATTTGTTCATGTTGCAGGACTAGGGAAGGAGCGGGAATGCAATCCAGGTTTGTTATCTATGTTGCATGCTCGACACACATAGGAAAAATATTTCTGCAAGAGAAAATTGGGCGATGGGTACCTGACGCGCATGCAGCGTGGGTGCTCCAAAAAGTCCTGTAGATTGATTCCTGGCAATGGATCCCTGATATGTATGCAGCGCGGGTACCCCAAAATGTCATGCAAATTGTAAACTAGTGATGGAACCATGACGCGGACCCAACGCACATGGGGGCCCAGTTCAAAAAAATTTTAAAAACTTAAAAGGGAGTCGACCTTCTCTTATTTCACAACTCTCAAACTTGGCTCTCACACTTCTCTCTCTCAAATAACTCTCTCCCAAACCTCCTTTCAACCCCATGAAAACTCAAGAACTTCCATACTTCATCCATACACGTAATCACGGTAAGAAAATTACACTTTCTTTCATTAATTCTACCCTGGTTCTTGAGTTTTAAGGATTGTAAAACCTTGAGTTTTGGGGTTCGGGTGAATTGTGGCAGGGTTTTGGTATTGTGTGACGATAATTGATTGTGCACAATTTGTAAGTCCAGGAGATGATTCCTATTGCAATTTGGAGTGGTTCATCACCCTACATTATTGTCATAAGCATAAGGATGATCCTATGCCCATAAGGTGCTCATAAAAATGCTTGAACCAAAACTTTCATGCAATTGTGAATTCTTGAGTAGCATTGCACCATAAGATGATTAGATAAACCCTTGGGGAACCTAATTGGGCCTAAAATTTGAAAATTTGAATGTGGACACCCCCACCCTAAGTCCTAAAACATGAAGTGTCTTGTTTTGTTTGTTTATTTTCTTTATGTAGTATAGGATTAGATAACTTCTTGTTTTTCCAATTTTGTAACTTGGTTGAAAGAAAGTGTAGGGTTGGTTCACCCCTGGTTTAGAATAAGCGTGGGGTCGTTCCATGACGCCTTAATTTTGAATTGAACTCACTCTTTTGGTATGGTGTTTGCAGGCAACATGGTTAACCCAAGGCAACCACACCCTCCTCATACAAAGGCATGAAGAGGGGTAGAGAGAACCACTCAAAGGCTAAAAAGAGCATCAAATTGCAGTCCAAGAGCAAACAACCAACAACCCCCATTCTTTAGATGGGGAGGCCCTGGGCAAATATTTAATCCGGAGGTCAGGAGTTTTATGATGAGTTTATAAACTTGGCTGAATATGTCCATGAGAAGGTAATCAACCAAACCCCCTTTCAGCATCGATTTAAGGGCTTCTACAACTAGATCCTGGCCATGAGATAGATATATGTTTTTGACATGCCTGGACCAGTCCACATATACTTGGTTCTTGAGTTCTACTCCAATATCCATCTCGAGAGGACAATAAAGGAGCAGTGGTCATATTCAATTAAATTGTGAGGCGTCAGGTCAATTGTGGGGCGTCAGGTCAATGTGACAACAAATACCTTATGTGTAGATCTGGATGTTCCAAATCACCCCATCGAGCCACTAAAGGATTTCATCTACAAGCCTGACTATAAGACCATCCGAGAGACATTGTGTGAGCCTAATTCTAAGGCCTCCTAGGATAGGCATCTGGGAAAATATAGGAAGCGTAAAATCTTGAGGATGGGTAACATCACCGAAGAGGCGTGAGTTTGGTTGCGATTGCTAAATTACATAATCATGCCCCTCGATCATTACACGGATGTGTCGAAAGAAAGAGTAAGCCTAATATACTTCCTCATAACATGGCAACCGATGAATATCTGTTATTAGATGATCTAGGAGATGATCAAATTTTGCGAATTCAAGTCCAAAAGACTCAGCTTTGGCAACACACTAACTTCCTATTTGTTGAGGATTGATGATTGGTTACCGAAGCCTAGTAACAGAACTCTCCCAGGGATAGAGGATATGCTTGACATATCAAATGTCATGGCCCTAAAGTTGAATGCTAAGCACCATTTTACTCCATCCGAGGAGAGGTGCGTCAAGTCCACACTTCTGGCACAGCTTCATAAGATGGCAGTGATTGCGGGAAACCACTATGAGCTGGATTTCTCGAGTGTATTGATTGAGGTCCTACATAATACACACTCCAGAGCTCTTCTCATAGATGAGATTAGGATGTAAGATGATGATGATGTTAACTCGGCGGATCTTGTTAAAGCTGATTTAGCGGCAGGGGAAGGGTTAAGTCCCAAGCCCTTGAGGATGAGGATGAGGATGAAGAGTTGGTTGATGTATATGGTACCGCTGATGAGGACGACTAGGCCCTAGAGGGCCTCAGAGAGTATCTCTCACCTTACCTTTGTTTTATATTTTTATATGCACTGTGGACATTGAATGAAATAAGTATGGGGTAGGAGGTATATCTCGAGATGGAGGATACTTATTCCTTAGGATATTTTTTTTTATTTTGATAGGATTAGTCGTTAATTTTTTCAGAGTAGTTTAGTCATAAAAATTTGAAAAATACAAAAAAAAAACCATAAAGATTTTTTTCTAGTTTATAGGATCTTTGGTAGTGGCATGAAGTATCCGTTAGGATTTTACTTTTCTTTTTCATCATAGGAGAGGGCTAGGTAAAATATTGACAATGTGAGTGATTCTTGGTTTTAAATTAAAAATGTGCCTTGAAAACAAATGACCTTTCTCAAAATACTTGACTTGGATTGTGTTGGCTCATGTATGAGCCATTTAGCATTGTTGGTATGTGTTTCTTGATTCAAGAGATGATATGGATCCTTCTTGCATTGATTATGTCCATGTGGTGTGAGAGATTGTTTGCTATATAATTCATGCTTTATATTAATGTCTAGAACATGCCCTATGTGTTCTTAAAACGAAAAGAAGTGTGTTTTGACTTAGGAAGTGATAGAGGCATTTATTTGTTAGCCTAAAATTTTAACTTGACCCACCAATATATATGTCTCCTTAGTCAGCCCCGTTGAGCCTTTTCCCTTTTTCGTTGATAAATATTGATAAAACCATCCCTTTCGTTATAATTAGCCTAAATTTAATCCAAGTTACTACTTGAGCACTTTAATAATAACTTGATGAAATAGGAGTTGGGATTTGAAAAAAAAGGGGGAGGTATTTTTTGGGTGAAATCTAGTAAAATCTATTAGTGCGCCTAAAGAAATTTTTTTGTTGCTTGTTAAATGGAAAGAAAAGGAAAAATAGAGAAAATAAATCGAAAGAAAAAAGAAAGAAAAAAATAGAATAAAAGGTTTCCTTCTAACATGTGATGTCAAAAGTTTGTGCTTAGATAAACAATTGGGTAATTTTGGGTGAAATAAGTGTTGGTTGGTGTTGGGATTGGTTGACGAAGAAACTTTGAAAAAAATGCTAAGTGTTGTGAGTATTAAAGTGCTTAGGGAGGTTATTCACTATTTTAGCAAAAATATACCCTACCCGTCCCCTAGCCTACATTACAGCCCACTAAGTCCTACTTGATCCTAGGTTCGATACACTTATATTAGTGAAGCGGTTACACTATGGCCAAGCCTATGGTTCATCATATTTGGAATGAGATTTTATTTGGGAGAGTGAGCGTATTTGTTGATTTCATGTCCATTGAAATAAAATTTGATGAAGTATTGGTTTCTTAATTAGGTAGCATAATTGTTTTGCTTTGAGTGTTGTCTTTGAGTCGAATATTATTTTGAAAATAAGTTGTTGATTGAGAAGGTTGTTTGTGGTCTTTAAAAATTTGAAAATCTTAATTGACATGACTATTGTTAGAATCAACTCAATGTTTGTTGTGAAGTGATTTTTAAAGAGTCATATTATCTGAAACCCGAGTAGACCTATTTGAATAGCGTTATTATAAGTTGGTGATAGGTTGATAGTAGTGAGTGTTTGCTCTAGGCCGAGCAAAGTCGAAGTGGGTGTGGTGATATTTGGAATAAATATCAATGTTTTGTGTCACTCTACCTCTTATTCTTAGTACTTTAATCGTCTTAATTATAATGAAATCATTGTATTTGGGTTTATGTTATTATGTTTTGTGTGTGTCGGTACAATGAGGCCAAATGACAGATAACTGAGCATTTTTGATAGAAATTTGAGGTGTTTGCACCAGTACGAGGTGACGAGAGGATGCGCACAATAGTTAGGAAGAAAATTTGAGAACTGGAAGTCCACAAGCGTCACATGTGCGTCGCGGAGGGAGAATCCATATGGTTGGATTTGCGTCATACACCAATCGTACAAATATATCTCTCTGATTCTCCGAAGCCTGAAATCTAAAAAGACACCCACGTCGCATGTGCGACGCGAGTCCAATGCATGAGTCGTGCAATTTTTCCCAATTTAGTTGGGATTTGTTTTCCTCAATTTAGATTCTTACCCTACGTTATAAATAGACATTTTTATTATTATAGAGGCATGCTAGGATTTATTTTAAGACTTGTTTGTCGTCTTCTCTCATTCTTGTTATCTTTATTTTATTTTTCTTCATAGAACTCTAGTTTTTTCTCATGAATTCATTCGTCGGTCTTCGAATCATGGGTAGCTAAACTTCACTTTTCTAGGTTGTGGCAAAGACATGAAAGTTATTTTAATGATAGTTTTTGCTTATTAGATTTCCGATATTAGGTTGCTTATTTATTCTTGCACTTAATTGTTTAATTACTTGACCACTAGTTAAACACTATCTTTCACGTGTGAATTGAACTATTGATAGGGAATTTGCATGCATAATATGAATAAATAGGGCTTGTTGATATTAATACGTTCCGCTAATGAGAATAAGAATATACCCTTTATCCTTGCTTAGTTGAATACGGAGATAGAAATGTGTTCTTGTTATTTTCTGGCGACCATAGGGATATAGCCGTTATAGTAGCATCTACAGGCTTGTGAGCAACTCGGAAGATACTCATAAAATTAACATCAACCCGTCAACTACTAACCTAGGAAATTGAATAAGTAGAACTATTAGAAGACATAACTGGATTATCGAAAGCCATGACCCTGAATTCCATTTCATATGTTAAATCTTACAGTCTTAGTCGTAATTGTCTCAGTCACAAAATACTCAGTTTTCTTTATGTCACACCTTAACCTTGGGGGTGTGGCCGACACCAGTTCCCGAAGGCTCGAGCGTACCAACAACATCTGGTCGGGACAGGGCCCCACAATACCAAACTATGTACATATATGCAACAACTATACCTAACAACACACTGGACAGTTCCAAAAGAAATGAGCGAGATAACCTCCTACTAAATTGAGTCACCTATTGTGAGGGATCATCTGTACCTTTATCTGCAGTTGCGGGCATGAAATGTAGTGCCCCAGAAAGGAACTTCAGTATAAATGATGTACTGAATATGTAAGGCGAATAAGATATGTAAATAAAAGATATGTAATATCAGAAGAAGGTTATAGAATCAACCTGAAACTCAAGAGATGGGTCACTGAGGGCATATTACTGACATAACTATGAATATATGCATGCAAGTAAAAATCGGACCACTCTACGGGGCCATTTAATATAGTATTCAACCACACTGTGGGGAAAATCATACATATCCTATCATACCCGGCCTCGTGGAGGACACAATCATACCCGGCCTTAATAGGACTAGGTAATGTAAAACCAGTTGTAGTGGTGTGCACATATAAGCACCGTACCCAGCTGACTATAACGCAACTCGACAAGAAAATAAATACATATATATAAGTGCAATGCAATACCTTAAAGACACCAAGACCAGAGTTGAAGTGACCTATCATCGATATCCTCCGACTATCCTTATTATCGCTACGTTCTTCAGTCTTAACATCATTTGGGAACATATAGATTCTAGAGGAGGATATAGATAAGGAACATACAAGGATTACGATCAATTTGTCAAGGAAAACACATAGTTATTCAATTTAACGAGATGGAATTTAATTCAAAGAAATGTTCACATTGAGTCATGCAAAGAAGTAAAGTTACCCTACATACCTTGTTGATGAAGCTAGCTACGTCCTACGAAATCTTGTACCTCCTACGGTAATTATCTACATCATATGGGGAATTTGGATCAATAGCAAGCTCATACCTTATAAGATATTTCACTTAGAAAATTCATTGAACAACTTGTATACGTGAAGGTCTTGAGCTATTCTACCTTGGATTTCCTACTCAATTTAGTTCCACCATATTCCACAACTCCTTTTCTTAACTTCACAACCTCACTAACATGATTCAACACTTATATTTGCTTTCAATATCACTCAACGACCCAAACAACAAGTTAACATAACTTCATATCATAAGAGTTAATTCTTCAAAGCCATGCTTACAACATCACCATAACTTTCAAGTTATCTTCACTAATCATTTAATCCAAGCTAAGCGAAACTAAGGAACACATAGGGGTGATAGAACATTACATTAATCAGCAAAAGAGGTCCCCCACAACAACCTTCAACTCAATATAAAAGGATCTCACAAGCTTGCCAAGTCAACTAGAGAGATTATCAAGGTGTTCTTGATTATTGGAAGAGGAAATCACCTTAAAATACTTGTAGGAGTGTTCTTCAATGATGGAGAAGGCTTTGGAGAGTTTTTGAAAGGTTTCTAGAGCTCAAGGGGTCGTGCTAATGAAATGAAGTGAGGCTGGATGACTTTTAACTTATATAAGCCAACCCACCGCTGCACATATGTGGCTCTATATACAGCTACATGTGGCATATGGTGGCATTGAGGTGGTCGAAAAGAGGCCTTGGTCTGCGGGGTCACTACCCAAACTAAAGGGACATGACGAGCACCCGAACCTTACTCGCCGAGCACCACTAGTCATACATTCACCACATAATCGTAAATAAACATGGGCCATGAGGGACGTCATGAGGTAACCTGCTGACTCATAGAAATAATAAGTTGAAAAGGTGCAAGATCGACAAGGCATATATGTACATACATAGATGCTCGACATGACTGTACGAGCCGACAAGGCTACCCTATGAATATACAACAAAAATATTGGCCAAGGAGGCCACATAAAGTCTGACTGCATCATAACTATCTACAAGCCTCTATTGGAGTACGTGACATCATATGGTCGGGATAGGGCCTCGTCATACCCGTATGCATATCAAAAATATCATACCAAGACTAGACTACAACTCTTGAACAAGTAAAGTCATCCAATATGAGTTGAATAGGCAACCTACTGGTGCGGTCCATCACCCTGTCTACCTGAACCTGCGGGCATGATATGTAGCATCCCTTTGAGGGCCATAATATGTATAACTATAATACATGTGCATATATAATGCCTGATCATACATATATATATGTATATAATTCCATCAAGCCTCTATGGGCATTCCATCATATTATGTCGGCTTATATGGGCATATTCATCATCATATACCAGCTGATCAGGTGGTGGTGCATATATAATTCCATAACCTTTCCCATACCCTATATACATATCATATAGCATATCGTATATAATTCATGTAAGGTCATGGTGTATACACGTATATAATGCATGAATGATACTAAGACATTGAGTCTATCGGAGTGACGTAAGGTCGTTGCTCCTCCGATTAACATTATGGAACTAATATCATCAATATAACTTACTTTGAATAATCAATAAGCCATAAGATAAGATCACTATCATTATATAAAAGTCAAGAACATCAACCACTAACATATCTAAGAGTGGAGCCGTTATGGATATTGTTCGTTTTATTCCGATCATTCCAAAAGAAGGAAGAGTAGCCTTAACATACCTTTGTTGTCTACTTAACCACACAACGTCGGTTCATCCCGCTAGAAATTCAATCTACAAAAAAGGATAAGGGACCATTACTAAGCTTACGGAAGCTAGAATTCAACACAAATGAGCGACTAGCTTGTTTACGAAAATTTGGACATCACCTCCCCTTATTCTTTTCACTTTCCTCAAATCAAACAACAAGACCAACCTATCGAGAATGTCAAAAAACATATTAAATCAATATCCAACCTTATATCCATCACAATACATCACCAAAACAGTCCATACCATCCCCCACAACAACCAAGTGCTAATTTGCACTTTTTCATTCATACAACTTAGCTAGAACTTGAATACACTTCAATAATGAAAAGCACAATATACTCAGGTTATACATACTGATTTTAAGCCATAACATACTATCAAAATGACCTCATAATAGTTTAACAAGTTGCAACAACCTAGAACTCATTTCAGGCCATTTCACAAGTTCTTATTTTCACAACTTAGCTAAGACTCCAATAAACTCAAACACATGAAGAAGAGAAGATTATTTACCTTATACTGCAAGAATAAACCCTACAACAGGTCTACTTTAACTTGATAATGCTCACAACTTAGCAACAACGTCAAACAAATGACCTCCACTGATTAACATTATATAACTAACATCATCAACATAACTTACTTTGATGAATCAACAATCCATAAGATAAGATCACTATCATTATATTGAAGTCAAGAACCTCAGCCACTGACATATCTATGAGTGGAGCCATTATGGATTTTGTTCATTTACGTTCGTTTCATTCCGATCATGCCAAAAAAGGAAGAGTAGCCTTAACATACCTTTGTTGTTTACTTAACCACACGACGTTGGTTCAGCCCGTTAGAAACTCAATCTATAATAAAATGATAAGGGACCATTACTAAGCTTACGGAAGCTAGAATTCGACACAAATGAGCGACTAACTTGTCTATGAAAATTTGGACAACACCTCCCCTTATTCTTTTCACTTTCCTCAAACAAAAAATAAGACTAACATGCATAGAATGTCAGAAAACATATTAAATCAACATCCAACCTTGTATCCATCACAATGCATCACCAAAATAGTTCATACCATCTCCCACAACAACCAAGCGCTAATTTGCACTTTTTCATCCATACAACTTAGCTAGAACTTGAATACACTTCAATAATGACAACCACAACATACTCAGGTGATACATACATATTTTAAGCCATAACACACTATCAAAATGACCTCATAACAGTCCAACAAGTTTCAGCAACCTAGAACTCATTTCAGGCCATTTCTTCACAAGTTCTTATTTTCACAACATAGCTAAGACTCCAATAAACTCAAACACATGAAGTAGAGAAGATTTGTTACCTTATACAGAAAGAATAAACCCTAGAACAAGTCTCCTTTAACTTGAGAGTGCTCACAACTTAGCAACAACGTCAAACAAATGACCTCCACCACTTCTACAATACTATTAATGAAGAGTAAGTGGTTTAACCTTGGAGGAGAGGGGCTTCCTTGGGATGTTTTGTATAGAAAACATTTGAGATCTTAGGTGAGAAGATAAAATACCTGAAAATCATGTCATACCATGGGAAAGGAATGAAACTTAAAGCCCTTTTTCCACTTAGAACCCTAATAGAAAAAAAGGGTTGTTTGGGGTGAAAGAGAGAGAGTGTTGATGAGATTTCTTTGGATGAAGATGGTGAGAATGTCCAGATGTTTATCCTTATCTTACCCCTTATAGTCGACTACTCTTGCCCCAATGGGCCTCTCTTTATCTTTTAATTTGGGCTACAAAACAACCCTTTAATTTCGACCACCCATTGCCTTTTAATTTGGGCCTCTCATTTCAAGTAGGTATATCACCTACTTGTCAGTTTCTAGCTTCATTAGTACATGATAGATGCTGGTCCTTTCCTCTTGACAAGTGTCAGGTCCGTACATAATAATCAAGACGAGTGTTAATTAGCCCAAGCTAGTAGGACAGAAAGTAAGTTGGTGAAGCAGGCACGTCGAGTAAGCAAGCTGCTCATCCATTCATTTTTTAACCGTCTTATTTCCCACGTTTCAGAGCATCCGTGAACCTCAACTTAGTCGTGTATATGTTGAATGGAAGAATGGGATGTAATAATATGCATGTCTAATATTGTATAACCTCGAAGATAATCCTGATGTCCAAGACTTGGAGGACTAACATATGACGAATCTCAACATACAGATCTCTGAGGTGTAATACGCGGCCTCATCCGCGAGGCTGAAGGGCATCCGCGATGTGAAACATTTAGCGTATCATCGAAACTTCATCTATCTTCGTCGAGTTGTATTTCCTTTGGTCCTATTGACTTCCAACCTTCCAAAACCATTTATTAACATCCTTACATTCATTCGAACCCTCATATATGATCTTAAGTTCTCAAGGCTCAAGTTGGATAACTACGCCCTTATTTGGGTGCGAAACTATAGAGCATAACATCCTTCTCCCTTAAGAACATTCATCCTCGAATGTTGAATGATGTTATAAATCTTAGGATTTCAGAAAATTATGATAGATTTTCCCCTATAAACAGGACTATCTAAAACCTGCCAAATAGACCATACATACAACCTATGACACACAGGGATACAATATGGCATTACAACATTCAATTGGCCTCACAAAACCATCTATCTATACCAGAATAGAGAAAGGTTAGACATAACTCACCTCCACTATCCTCGACTGCAATTTGAGTTATGCCTGCCATATTGTCTCATTATTATCACCTAAACAAGATATACAAATTACAAATTATACCTAATGTTGAATTAGGAGTAATGGAACCATATTGCACGACTATCGATATAAGCTTGGTGGAGCTCTTTTGTACATATGGCTATCTCGATATGATGTGCAATCAGATACCTTAACTATTGCTTCAAAAGGTTACATAAGCACAACAATATCAGTACATCATCGATCCTACACGGCTATACATCTCTTAAACAATATCGCTAAGTGAACTGTAACTTATTCGAACCATTGTATCTTATGCCTTTTAGTCCTTTTTACAAGTTCCATCTTAAGATAGAATACATGTGATAGAAATTCACAGGTACAAAGCATATGTAAGGTTCCATCTAAAGATAGGCCTCTGTGGGCATAATCATCATCATATACCAGCTGATCAGGTGGTGATGCGTATATAACGCCATAACCTTTCCCATACCCCACATACATATCATGTAGCATACACGTATATAACATATATAAGGTCATGGTATATACATGTATATAATGCATGACTGATATTAACACACTCTTAATCTATCGGAGTGACGAAAGGTCATTGCCTCTTTGATTAACATTATGGAACTAACATCATCAACGTAACTTACTTTGAAGAATCAACAAGCCATAAGATAAGATCACTATAATTATATAGAAGTCATAAACATCAGCCACTAACATATCTAATAGTGGAGCCGTTATGGATATTGTTCATTTACGTTTGCTTCATTCTAATCATGCCAAAATAAAGAAGAGTAGCCTTAGCATACCTTTGTTCCTAACTACTCCACATACTTCATGTAGTACTTCAATATACATCAAGGTATTAGAACTATGGTTAATGCTATGAAAGGACTCAAAGAGTGAAACTACGCGCTAAAAGCAGGCGAAAACACATGTCTAAGCTAGTAGCTCTTTACGAAAAATCTGGTAGCACTTCCCCTACATTTCCTCACTTTCCCAAATTTAAAACAACACCAAACAATGATATTAACAATATCAATAACCAATCCCATCCATTCAGCCCCTCAACAACGTAAGAAAAATTCCGACAATTCAAACAATAGTATAACGAATGACATGCTTGGTTTATGATTAAACAATTATAGCTCTAAAACCCCTTTTCTCCTTCCAGAACCTGTTAACAACATTAACCACAACATATTCACTTACTCCTACTGATTTTCAGCCACAACCCATTATTAAAATGAAGTCATAATAGTCCAACAATTTCCACCCAATTTCCAAGCCCTACTTCACAAGTTCTTCACCAAGCAACCTAGCTAGAACTTAGATAAACTCTAATACATGAAGAAGGGAAGATTTTCTCACCTAAATAAGATATTGTAGGGATGAAACAACCTTTCTATTTCCATGGATGACCATCAACGTGCGTCACTTCAGGTTCTTCAAGATTGGAGATAACCCTTTAACATGAATTGAAAGAAGAAGAAGATTACTTAGAGCTTCTTAAGGGTTTTGGAGCTGGTTATTTTGGGAGAATTTCATGGCTCCTCTTAAGTCATACTACTTGGAAAATGATGAGGAGAGATGAAGAGGATCAGCCCCTAAAAAGAGCCTATTGGCTGACCCACACATGTATTTTTGGGTGGCTTAATTTCGGCCTTTCCTTTTAGCAAGTAGGTGATACACCTAGTTGCTTAACTAATGGGTGTCATATGCTGTACTTAATCTTTTAGACGTGTGTCCCATCCTTATTTAATAATCATGACAAGTGTTACATAGCTCAAGCTAGTAGGACAGAAGGAAAGTTGGTGAAGCAGGAATGTCGAATAAGCAAGCAGCTCATTCATTTTTTTTATATGCCCAAATATTATTTCCCACATTTCAGAGCATCCGTCAACTTCAACTTAGTCGTGTATATGTTGAATGGAAGCACGGGATGTAATAAAAGGCATGTCTAATATCATATAACTTCAAAGATAATCCTGATATCCAAGACTATGAGGACTAACATATGACGAATCTCAACATACAGAACTACGAAGTGTACACAGAAGGGAGCAATTAATCCTCAAGGTTTTCCAAAAAAATTGACCGAATTTCCCCTATAATTGAGACTATCCGAACTCTGTCAACAAGTAGAAGATATTCAAACTTGCCTGATACGGCCATACAACAACATATACATATCACCGGCCTCATGTGGCCGTCAAATATCAAACATAACTATCTGAAATGGGAACTCACCTCATGTCTGCATACATCAGCTTTTGGTGAGGCGGAAGAGGAGATGAAGTATAAGTATCCTCACTTATGTCAGGCTAAGTTTATGTTCCGAGTCAAACATAACTATCTGAAATGGGAACTCACCTCATGTCTGCATACATCAGCTTTTGGTGAGGCTATGCTTAACTCGGAACATAAACTTAGCCTGACATAAGTGAGGATACTTATACTTCATCTCCTCTTCCGCCTCTCACGTCATCTCTTCTACATTCTTATTTTTCCATAGAACCTTTACGGAGGCTACTTCCTTACTCCTTAGCTTGCAGACTTGTCGATCTAAGATAGAAATAGGAACCTCTTCATATGATAAGTACTCTATAACCTTCACATCATCAATCGGTACAATCCGAGAAGGATCCCCAACACACGCTCTAAACATAGAAACATGGAAGATCGGATAAACAAACTCTAACTCGAGAGGTATATCCAATTCGTAAGACACTTGGCCTATTCATCGAATTATGCAATATAGACCAACGTACCTTGGGCTGAGCTTTCCCTTTTTCACAAATATCATTACACCCTTCATAGGATAAATCTTCAAGAAGACCCAATCATCCACTTCGAACTCTAAGTCCCGCCGTCGCATAACTGAATACGACTTCTGACGACTCTGAGCGGTTAACAGTCGTTCTTGGATAAGGTTTACCTTCTCTATGGAATGGTGCACTAGGTCAGGCCCAAATAATTCTGATTCTCCTACTTCAAACCAACCGTTAGCAGATCTACATTTTCGTCCATACAAAGCCTTATATGGAGCATTTTAATACTAGCATGATAACTGTTATTGTATTCAAATTCAATAAGGAGTAGATGATCATCCCAACTTCCCTTGATGTCCAATACACAAGCTCATAGCATGTCTTCGAGTATCTGAATCATACACTCGGCCTGCCCGTACATCTAAGGGTGGAAAGTTGTGCTAACTTGAGTGCCCAAACCTTTTTAAAATGACCTCCAGAAATTAGCTGTGAACTGCGCACCTCGGTCAAATATAATAGAAATAGGTACACCATGAAGGCGAACAATCTCCTTAACGTACAACTTCACGTAGTCCTCGGATGTGTAGGTAGTTTTAACTGCCAGAAAATGCGCTAATTTGGTGAGTATATCAACAATCACCAAAATAGAATCAAACTTATGATAAGAGAGAGGTAAACCCATAATGAAATCCAAATCATTTCCCATTTCCACATCGGGATCTCAATGTTCAGAGTCAAGCCTTCTGGCTTTTGGTGCTCTACTTTTACTTGTTGACAATTAGAACACTGAGCTGCAAACTCCGCAATGTTCCTCTTCATGTGATTCCACCAATACATACCTTTGAGATCATAATACATCTTAATAGATCCAGGGTGAATGAAATATCATGAGTAATGGACCTCCGTCATAATCTTATCTCGTATTCCCACTACATTTGGAACACACAAACGGCCTTGGTGCCTGAGAAGCCCATTTCCATCAATCTCAAAGGCCATGGTCTTCTTTTATTGAATACCCTCTCTGATTTTAACTAAAATAGGGTCTTCCCACTGACATTCCTTAAATTCCGATATGAGGGACGACTCTGATGTATCCCGAATCACAAAGACACCATCTTCCGAACCCATTAATTGGACTCCTAACCTAGCTAACTGATGGAGATCTCTTATCAACTCTTTTCTCTTAGCCCACACCGGCATCGAGCTGACCATAGACTTGCAAATAAGCGCGTCCGCTACAATATTAGCTTTACTGGGATGGTATAAGTTGTCCATGTCATAATCCTTCAATAATTCAAGCCACCTTCTTTGTCTCAAGTTCAACTCTTTATGCTTAAATATAAACTGCAGACTCTTATGATCCGTGAAATTGTCTATATGAACACCATACAAGTAGTGCCGCCAAATTTTCAGTGCATAGACCACCGCGGCTAACTCCAAATCGTGCGTCGGATAATTCTGCTCATGTTTCCTCAATTGCCTTGAAGCATAGGCAATCACCTTACCATGTTGCATCCTAAACCCATTCCTGAGGCATCATAATACACAACATAGCCTTCTGGACCCTTTGGGAGAGTAAGAACTGGTGCCGATATTAGTATGTCCTTTAACTCCTAGAAACTCTACTCACAGGTATCAGACCACTGGAACTTTATGGCCTTTTATGTTAACCTTGTCAATGGTACTGATATGGTAAAAAATCCTATTACAAGCCTCCTATAATAACCGACTAAGCCTAAAAAGCTACCAAACTCTGATAGAGTCGTGGGCCTCGGCCAATTCTTCACCGCTCTACCTTCTGAGTGTCAACTCTTATACCTTCATCTGACACTATATACCAAGGAAAGCCACTGACTTCAACCAAAACTCACACTTAGAGAGCTTAGCATACAACTTACAATCCTTGAGCGTCTGAAGTTCTACCCACAAGTGATCCGCATGCTCCGCCTCTGAGTGAGAATAAACAGTAATATCATCTATAAATACTATCACAAATACATCAAGAAATTGGCGAAACACACTGTTCATTAGATTCATAAATGTTGCTGGACTGTTTGTTAGCCCGAATGACATTACTAAGAACTTGAAGTGCCCATACATTGTTCAAAAAGCCATTTTTGAAATGTCCTTCTCCTTGACCCTTAACTCATGGTACCCTGACCTTAGGTCGATCTTTGAGAAATATTTTGCACCCTGTAACTGATCAAACAAGTCATCAATTCTGGGAAGAGGGTACTTGTTCTTAATAGTATTCAGTTGTCGATAGTCAATACACGTTCACAACAAGCCATCTTTATTTTGTACAAATAATACTGGCGCACCCCAAGTGGATATGTTGGGCCTAATGGAGCCTTTCTCAAGCAGATCTTTTAATTGCTCATTTAATTCTTTCAATTTAACTGGAGCCATTATATAAGGAGGGATATATATCGTCTGAGTGTCTGGCAACACATCTATACCGAATTCAATCTCCCTTTCCAGATGAAGGCCTGGAAGTTCATCTGTAAATACATAAAAAAACTCATTAACCACCGAAATTGATTGAAGAGTAGCTGGTTCAGCATCCGCATCTCTGGCCCGAACAAGATGGTACATGCAACCTTTGAAAATCATCTTTCTTACCTTATGGTATGAAATAAACCTACCATTTAGCGTCGCAATATTTCTCTTTCATTCAAGGACTGGCTCGACTGGAAATTAAAATCTAACAATCTTTGTTCGACAATCAACATATGCGTAGACCGACACCAACCAATACATGCCCATAGTAATATCAAAATTAACCATTTCTAACACTACCAGATCCGCTAGGGTCTGATGGCTACAAATTAACACTGCACAATTTCGATAGACCCGGCTAGAAACTACCGACTCACTAACTAGTGTAGATACTGCAAAGGGATCTCTTATCAACTCAGGCTCCATACCAAACTTACAGGCAATAAAAGGGGTGACATATGACAGATTGGAGCCTGGATCTAACAACGCATATACATTGTGTGAAATGACTGATAATATACTTGTAATAACGTCAGGTATATACTCCTGATCCTGTCGACCCATCAATGCGTAAATATGGTTCTGGCCACCACCGAAGCTAGTTGCTCCACCCCTACCTCTACCTCGACTAGCTGACGTTTAATGACATTTCCCTGATGGACGTGCTGAAGATGATGAAGCTGCTACAGATCCGGTCGGCTGGGCCCTCACACCTCCGCCTCTTGTCGAATATTCCCAAATAGTATGACTTGGATAACCACAAGAATAGCACACATCTGATCCTCATTGGCATGGCCCTGGATGGGCCTTACCATACTCCTCACATAAAGTCAAAGGCGGCCTCATTTGACTAGAATCCCCTATATAATAGGACCCTGATGCTCATGAACTCTAACCTATTCCATATTGAGCAAACTGATCAACCCTCGACCTAGAAAATAGTGATGTGCACTAGCTGCCGAGTAGGATGGGCGCCTATAAAACTGTGGACTAGACTCACCTCTGAACTCCCCTATGTCACTTACGGACTGGGCCCTCTTGTGCTGGCCTTATCACGCTCTCGATCTACCCGTTGTTGTCTATTACGATCCTCTAGATTATGTGTATATGCCTGAATGTGAGCAATATCCATATTCGAATTCAGAGAGAAGCCGTAGTATATTCATTAACCAAATGCGGCCCCAAGCCATTAACAAACCTATGTACCCGGTCGCTCATCTCAGTTATGATCGTAGGAGCATATCTGGCCAATGAATTAAACTACAAGCTATATTCCCAAAAACTCATATTACCTTGCTCAAGACGTAAAAAACTATCCTGCCTGGCCCATCGGAACTCGATCGGCAGAAAATGCTATAAGAAAGCCTTTGAAGTCTCTCTCCATCCTACTGATGGGAAATGAGGTCCCCTAAAATGCTCTCATGTCTCATACTAGGTCACCGCGACATCCCGCAATCTATAAGAAATAAACTTTACCGACTAAGTACCAGTGACATCCATTACCTTCAAGGTACGCTGCATCTGATCTAGAAAATTCTGTGGGTCCACGTTCAGGTCTGATCACGTGAATACCGAACGGTCTAGGTTGATGAAATCCTAAGCTCTCACACTAACTGCTCTATCAGAAGGACTAATAGTCTAACATTGGGCCTGAGTAGCCACCAATCGAGTCAATAACTGTATAGCACTTCACATATCAAGATCCTCATCCAGAGTATCAGGTGGTTGAACTAGGGGTATTGTAGCCCTACTAAGCTCATCTGGAGGTGGTGGAGTCGGGGAATCATGCGGAAGAGCCACACTATGGGCCTCACTAGCAGGTGGCACTCGGTTGGTACCCTCGTCCGCAACCGTATTCAACTCCCTCTTACTCTCGGATATTTTCCTTGCTATAGGCATTGCTGAAATCATAAACACAAGATGGATTAGGAGTGGAATGCTTACAAATCAGCTCCACTGTACGATCTAGAACAACAAGGAAAGGTAACTATCTTTAATGCCTCGTAACCTCATGGTTATAAGTGTGGTGCACAACACACTTATAAACAAAACTCTACTAGGCATGACTTACAGACTCCGTAGGACAAACCTGCTCTGATACCAAGTTTGTCATGACCCAAACCGGAGGGCCATGATTGGCACCCAGACCTTACTCATTGAGCACCACTAAACGTACATTCACCACATAATAAAAAATAAGCATGGGCCACTAGGGCCGTCACGAGATAACCTGCTGACTTTAGAAATAATAAGTTGAAAAGGTGCAAGACCGACAAGGCATATATGTACATACATAGATGTTGGACATGACCGTATGAGCCGACAAGGCTACCATAGATTACTATATAACAAAAATATAGGCTGATGAGGCCACATAACATCTGACTGCATCATAACTATCTACAAGCCTCTACTGTAGTACGTGACATCATAAGGTCAGGACAGGGCCCCGCCATACCCATATGCATATCAAAAATATTGTACCAAGACTAGATTGTAACTCTGAAATAAGTAGAGTGGTCCTATATGATATAAATAGGCAACCTACGGGTGCGGTCCATCTCCTTGTCTACCTGAACCTGCGGGCATGAAACTCAGCATCCCCCAGGCAAAGGGGCGTTAGTACGAATAATGTACCGAGTATGTAAGGCATGAAAATAGCACAATAGAGACCTGAGCAACATGAGACAAGAGAGAATCAACCTGCACAAAATGCCTCTGAGGGCCATAATATGCATAAGTATCATATATGTGTGTATATAACGTCTGGTCATACATATATATGCGTATATAACACCATCAAGCCTCTGTGGGCATTCCATCATAACATATCGGCCTCTGTGGGCATAATCATCATCATATACCAGTTGATCAGGTGGTGGTGCGTATATAAGGACATAACCTTTCCCATACCCCATATACATATCATATAGCATAGCGTATATAACTTATGTGACATCATGGTATATACATGTATTTCATACATGAATGATACTAAGTCACTCTGAGTCTATTAGAGTGACGTAAGGTCATTGCCCCTCTGATTAACATTATAGAACTAACATCATCAACATAACTTACTTTGATGAATCAACAATCCATAAGATAAGATCACTATCATTATATAGAAGTCAAGAACATCAGCCACTAACATATCTAAGAGTGGAGCCGTTATGGATTTTGTTCGTTTGCTTTTGTTTCATTCCGATCATGCCAAAAAAGGAAGAGTAGCCTTAACATACCTTTGTTGTTTACTTAACCACACGATGTTGGTTTATCCCGTTAGAAATTCAATCTACAATAAAATGATAGGGGACCATTACTAAGCTTACAGAAGCTAGAATTCAACACAAATGATCGACTAACTTGTCTATGAAAATTTGGACAACACCTCCCCTTATTCTTTCACTTTCCTCAAATCAAAAAATAAGACCAACATGTATAGAATGCCAGAAAACATATTAAATCAACATCCAACCTTGTATCCATCACAATGCATCACCAAAACATTTCACACCATCTCCCACAACAACCAAGTGCTAATTTGCACTTTTTCATCCATACAACTTAGCTAGAACTTGAATACACTTCAATAATGACAACCACAACATACTCAGGTGATACATACATGTTTTAAGCCATAACACACTATCAAAATGACCTCATAACAGTCCAACAAGTTTCAGCAACCTAGAACTCATTTCAGGCCATTTCTTCACAAGTTCTTATTTTCACAACATAGCTAAGACTCCAATAAACTCAAACACATGAAGTAGAGAAGATTTCTTACCTTATACAGAAAGAATAAACCCTAGAACAAGTCTCCTTTAACTTGAGAGTTCTCACAACTTAGCAACAACGTCAAACAAATGACCTCCACCACTTCTACAATACTATTAATGAAGAGTAAGTGGTTTAACCTTGGAGGAGAGGGGCTTCCTTGGGATGTTTTGTATAGAAAACATTTTAGATCTTAGGAGAGAAGATAAAATACCTGAAAATCATGTCATACTATGGGAAAGGTATGAAACTTAAAGCCCTTTTTCCACATAGAACCCTAATAGAAAAAAAAGGTTGTTTGTGGGTGAAAGAGAGAGAGAGAGTTGCTGCACTTTCTTTGGATGAAGAAGGGTGAGAATGGCCAAAGTTTTGGCCCTATCTTACCTCTTATGGTCTACCACACTCTTGCCCCAATGGGCCTATCTTTATCTTTTAATTTGGGCCACAAAACAGCCTTTTAATTTGGGCCACCCATTCCCTTTTAATTTGAGCCTCTCATTTGAATTACGTGGATCACCTACTTGTCACTTTCTAGATTCATTAGTACATGATACATACCAGTCCTTTCCTCTTGACAAGTGTCACTTCCTTACATAATAATCATGACGAGTGTCAAGTAGCTCAAGCTAGTAGGACAGAAAGTAAGTTGGTGAAGCAGGCACGTCGGGTAAGCAAGGAGCTATTTCATTCATTTTTTTACCCGTCTTATTTCCAACTCTTTAGAGCATCCATCAACCTCAACTTAGTCATGTATATGTTGAATGGAAGCACGTGATGTAACAATAGGCATGTCTAATATCGTATAACCTTGAATATAATCTTGATGTCCAAGACTAGGAGGACTAACATATGATGAATCTCAACATACAAAACTATAAGGTGTAACATGCGGCCTCATCTGCGAGGCAGAAGGGCATCCGCGATGTGAAATATTTAGCGTATCATCGAAACTTCATCAATCTTCGTAGAGTTGTATTTCCTTTGGTCCTATTGACTTCCAACCTTCCAAAACCATTTCATAACGTCATTACATGTCGTACGAACCCTGAAAAATGATCTTAGGTTCTCAAGTTGACTAAATAGGCCCTTATTTGGGTGTGAAACTACGCGGCATAACATCATTCTCCCTTAAGAACATTCATCCTCAAATAATGAATGATGTTATAACTCTTAGGATTTTAGAAAGTTTTGACAGAGTTTCCCTTGTAAACAGGACTATTCGAAACCTGCCAAACAGACCAAACATACAACCTATGCCACACATGGCTACAGAATGGCATTGCAACATTCAATTGGCCTCACACAACCATCTATCTATACCAGAATCGAAAAAGGTTAGGCATAACACACCTCCACTATCCTCAGCTATAATCTAAGTTGTGCCTGCCATATTGTCTTATTATTATCACCTAAAAAAGATATATAAATTAGACCCGATGTTGAATTAGAAGTAAGGGAACCATATTGCATGACTATTGATATAAGCTTGGTGGAGCTCTTTTGTCCATAGGGCTATCTAGACTTGTTATGCAATCAGATACCTTAATTATCGCTTCATAGGGTTATATAAGCACAACATTATCAGTACATCATCGATCCTAAACGGTTGTACATCTCTTTTACAATATCGCTTAGTGAACTGTACCTTATCCGAACTATTGTATCATATGACTTTTAGTCCTTTTTACAAGTTCCATCTTAAAATAGGATACACGTGATAGAAATTCACAGGTGCGAAGCATAAGGAAGGTTATAATGAGTAGATGTTGCACAATGATTGGCAGAGGTCGGTTTTGAAAATGATAGGGTTATTTCTTCTTATGATTTTCCATATCATCTCGTTGTTTTGTTCTTATACGTTCCTTTCTTTTACATTTATATCATCACACTTGAAGGCATAAATTATGAACAACGCGTTGGCCTTGGAATTTCTTCCTCTAGTAAGTTACCTTTCACCTTTACATTCCCATTGTGACCATACTTGAAGTTAATATCCAATAAGCATCTATGGTTCAGAATATACCCTGCTTGCCTGTCACTGTATTGTTTTGCTGGGTCCGGGCATTATGATCGCGAATGTTCAGATGAAATCTTCCATTCTTATAACATTATATCCTGATCTTATGACCAAGTCCCTTAAGACAATACCCGCACTAATTCGAGCATTTCTTGATAACTTACTATATCAAATCCGACAGTGCTATTTCGGGTCCCCTCCGTTTTTGTTATTCGATAAGAATCCTACTCCTTCCTCATACATAACACTCTATTCATCGACCTAGTAGTATTTCGCATAATGGTTATTGTTGTTTCCTTCAAAGTTTCATATGTCCATTCACATCTTGTATCCGTTGGTTTTACACCTTAATATCAATTGGTCCCATAAGACGAAGGTGGGGTTAATTATAGACATCTAAATTCCTTTCCGTATTAGTTTTTCAAAAGGTAGTTTGTCGTAGAAAGAGCGCTTGTATAATGGCTTAAAATAACTCTGAGGAACATGCAATCTTCTTAATATGAATTATTGGCCAATCTTCAACCTTATATGCGATCCTGATTACTATGATACGAACTGTCGAGCCATTTGTGTATCATTTTCCAAATCATAATGGTTTACAATGATAATAGAATGAACTTCAACAATTCCCATGCCATCCAATAATCTTTATTAATCCTTCCCGCTTCGAGTGCATATCCTCTCATGTGTTGATAATCAATCTCGGATTTTTTGTAAGGTTTTTCATTATTACCTTTACTTCATGTCATGCTATATCCCCATAGATCCTAGAAGGATGGATTTATACAACACTCTTCATCTTGACGTTCCTTCAGCTCCCAATATAAGATAATATTCTCCCACATTTTGCTTCAGCGAATTATTATCACTTGGCTTCTATTTCTGCTGGCCACTTGTTACGTCACTCTTTCCATTAGTCATCATTTTGGGAGAATTTCGTGGCTCCTCTTATGTCCTACTACTTGGAAAATAATGAGGAGAGATGAAGAGGATCAACCCTTAAACAAACCCTCTTGGCTGACCCACACATGTATTTTTGGGTGGCTTAATTTTAGCCTTTCCTTTGTTTGTCTAAGTATTGGTGTTGAAGACTAAGAATTTCACCACAAGCTAAAAGAAGAAGTAGCTAGAAGGAATGAAGAAGCTATGTTTATGTTGTTGGAAGAAAAAGTTGTTTGGGAGTAATTCTTTGATGTTGGATGGCTGAAAATAATAAAGCATAAGTTTTCTTTATTGTTGTTGTTGTAGATATTGTTCTTGATATGCAAAAGGTAAGGAGATAGGGGATATGTTGTCCGAGTTGTCGTAGAGCGAACTTATCACTCGATAGTTAGCTAGTATGACCTTCTTGTTGACATGAGTGGTGTTTGTTGTTGTAGATGGATGAGGAGGAGACGGATTGCAGTGTCATCGTAGAAGGTTCCTTTTCAAGGTGTGTAAGGTATACCTTTACTTCTTCTTGGTATGAATCCGTAAGTATGTGCTCTTTTCTTAGAAGCCGAAGGGAACTAGTTTGCCCCTAAGTTTCTTTGTGATGGACTGAGACCGTCTAAGAGTTAAGGAGTCGAATTTTAGTAGAGCTCTCGTGTAAGTCCTATGAAGCATAGCTAGTAATGCCTTTAATACATATACATGCCATTGACAAATAAGTTAAGAGTTTCGAATAGAAAGAGATTCAAAAGAACGAGCTAATAAACTAGTACTGGAACATAAGAGAAGTTGGGATTACACTAGCTAGAAGATAAGGTTGTAATAACCTAGCATGATGAGCATCTATGCACATTCAAAAAGGATTAAGAAACTCCTTAACGTCAAGAGCAATAGAGTACCAGGTATGACAGAATAAGTCTCGTAGAAGGGTATAGCACACGAGTATATAAAATACCCCTTAGACCTAAGAAATGAAGAGATATGTGAGTTATAAAATAAATGAATTGAGTAGTATAAGGAGATGCTCAGACGAGGGATAAGATAGTACAAGACTCCCTAAAGCTAGCAGAGTAACTCGCAAGATTATAAGTATGAATTGTAGGTTACAGAAAGTGCTAGACGAGCTCTGGATTATGTACATAGGTACTTAGTTTACAAATAATTGCTTGTTGTGTACATATTCACTTGCATTCGAGGATATTGACACTGCCTTTAGGGTTCTATTGATATGTGCATTGCCTTCGGGGCTATACAGATACAGATTGTATGCTAGGTAACATAATAAAGATAAAAAATCAAAGAGAGTAACGATAGTAGATAGAGTCGAGACAGAATAAATTGTATGGATAAACAGATGGGCCAAGCAGTCCAAGCAACATCGACTAGGTAAGTTGACTGAGAGATTGTGGTCGGTCCACTCCCATCCCTTCATTTCAGAAGAGACTTCCAGCATATTTATTCATGTTCTTCAGCTTCTGAATTTATATATATATACAGATTATTTTCTGCCTTACATACTTGGTACATTTTTTGTACTAACATCCCATTGTTGGGGCACTACATTTTATGCCTGCAGATGCAGGTAATCAGTTCGATGAGTTTGCCTAGCAGAGCAGATTATGATTCAGTGAAGGATCAGTAAGATTCCATCTCTTTTGGAGTGCAGCCGAGTCTAGAGGTCAGGTAGTAGATTTGTTATACAGACTACGGGTAGGCCGAGGCCCTATCCCAACCATATTTGATGTCAGTTATCTTTAGAGACTTTGTAAACACAAGTTCAGTATGTTCAACATGTTAGTAGCCTTGATGGCCCTTGTCTTATGTTTTATTAAGTTTTCTAGTATAAGTGTTTACAAAGGCCTTCTTGTCCCACGGTAGCCTTTAGTAAAAATAGGTCCGGCCTTGTCGGTCTAAGTTGAGTTTGCTTTTACATTATGGCCTCAACAGCCTAGTTTGCCTTCGAGGCTTAAACTGAGAATTTAGCTTGGTATGCTCGGGTCTAGCCAGAGACCGAGTGCCAGCCACATCCCTCCTAGGTTAGGGTGTGACATATATGAATGGTTAGTGATGCAATTTGGCCTCTCTAACGAGCCGAGTCTTACATGAGATTGATGAACCATGTACGTAAACCATTCATAAATAGGTTTGTTGTGGTTTATTTTGATGACATTATTATGTATAGCAAATCTGTGGATGAATGTGTTGATCACTTAAGGCAAGTCTTTGATATTTTGAGAAAAGAGAAATTGTATGCTACTCTGAAAAAGTGTGTTTTTTTGTGTTGAACGTGTTGTTTTTCTTGGATTTGTTGTGAGTGCTAGTGAAGTGGAAGTCGATGCACCAAAAGTAGAAGCTACTAGGTATTGGCCTACCCCATCTAGTGTTACTCAAGTGAGAAGTTTTCATGGGTTGGCTAGCTTTTATAGGAAGTTTGTAAAAGAACTTAGCACCACAGCAGCGCCATTGACCGAGTTGATAAAGAAAGAACAATCGTTTATTTGCGAAGAGTCCCAAGAGAGAGCATTTAAGGAGTCGAAACATAGGCTTAGTTCTGCCCCATTATTACAACTACCCGACTTTAGTATGACCTTTGAGATTGAGTGTGATGCTTCAGGGGTCGGGATAGGTGGAGTGTTAATGCAAGAGGGGAAGCCTGTAGCCCGTGGATTGATATATATATATATATATATGGATTTTATTATGGATTTACCTCATTCTAGGCCTGGTCGTAATAGTATCTATGTTGTTGTGGATATATTTTCTAAGATGGCTCATTTCATCCCGTGTAAAAATTTTGATGATGCGCAGCATGTTGCTTCTTTGTTTATTGTTAATGTGTTGAAATTGTATGGCGTGCTGCATACCATTGTTAGTGACAGGGAAACAAAATTCTTGAGTCATTTATGGAGATGTTTGTGGGGTGCATTGGCACCAAGTAGTTGTTTTTTACTTCTTATCATCCTCAAACGGATGGGCAAACTGAAATTATGAATTGTACTTTGGGAGCTCTACTTAGGGCTTTGACCAAAGGAAAATCTGGAAGTTAGGTTGATCATTTTCTCATCATTGAGTTTGCTTATAATCGTATGGTGCATAAATGATTGGGAAATCTCCTTTTGCGTGTGTGTATGGTTTTAACCCCTTGATTCCATTGGATTTAATCCCTTTGTCTCGACACGCTATTTTGAATGTTGAAGGTACAAGTAGGGCAGATTCGTTGCTTAAACATCATGCTAAGGCGAGACAAAATCTAGAAAAGGAATAAGCCAAGGTAGCATCCAAGGCGAACAAGGGAAGAAAAAAGTTGGAGTTGCAAAAGGGCGACTGGGTTTGGGTGTATTTCAGGAAAGATCAGTTCCCTAACCAAATAAAAGGAAGATGTTTGCGTGAGGAGATGGACCATTTCAAGTTTTGCAAAAGATTAACGACAATGCTTACGTCATTGATATTCCGAGTGAGTATAATTTATCAAATACTTTCAATGTTTCTAACTTGGTTCCTTGTGTTTCAGGTGATGCAGTCAAGGGTGATGATGCGATGATTTCGAGGACGAAATCTTTCCAAGAAGGGGAGAATGATGCAGTCCAAATTGATCAAGGCATGTTCCAGTCATCCAGGCCATTCACTAGGAGTCAGTTTATGGTCTTTCATGATGTTCACGTAGATTTGGAGAAGTAGTTTGCATTTTAGGAGCCGTGGGCACTGCCTAGCCTGGGGAAGTAGCCTATGGACTTATTTGTTCTAGCCCATGGACTCACTTTGGAGTCCCATGCATGTGCAGGATAGCCCATGGACAACCCATGCGTGTGGTAATGATTTGGAGCCTTGTAAGGCCATATTTTAGAAGTCGACTTATGGCTATTACTTTTAAAGAAAGGCGGTAGAGTTCTGATGAGTTATACGGAATTGTTCACACACGTCTTTCATCAAATAACTATTCAAATTTGCTCCATTGTCTGTTATGATGGATTCTGGGATGCTGAATCGGTAGATGATGTTGTTCTGCACAAAGTCATCTACCACTTTCTTCATTATTGACTTGTGTGATGTAGCTTCAACCCCTTGGTGAAGTAATCTATGTCGACCAGAATGAATCGGTGTCCATTGGATGTGGCCTACTTAATAGGTCCAATGACATCCATAGCCCAAGCGACAAATGGCCAAGGTGAGCTCATGATGTTGAGTTCACTCAGTGGGACTCTAATCAAATCTCCGTGTACTTGACATTTATGGCATCTTTGCACAAACTTGCTATAGTCAATTTCCATGGTCATCTTGTAATAGCCTACTCGTAGGATCTTTTTGGCTAAGAGGAACCTATTCATATGAGGACCACAAGCCCCGGCATGTATTTCCTCTAGAAATTTTATGGCCTCTGTGGTGTCTACACATCTGAGTAGCTGAAGATCAGGAATTCTTTTGTAGAGGACTTCCTTGTTCAGGAAGGATCCATTATCCATCCTCCAGCTGGTTTTCTTTTGGTTGCTCGTGATATTTCTGGGATACTTTTTTTTTCCAGATATGTGCTTATATTGGATTATCATGGCTTTCCGTCATGTTCCGCTTCCACATGGGAACATTAAGCATGCTCTTCTCTGAGGCTTATCTCAAGAGGGTCACCATGGACACTATGGTAACGAGAGCATTGGCGAATTCATTTTCCGCCCTTGGTGTGTGCTTGAAGTCAATTTTCCAGAATCTTTTGCACAACCTTTGTGTGAGATTTGCGTACGGCAGGATCTTGGCATTCTTTGTAGCCCATTCTCCCTGTACTTGGTGAATTAGCAGATCTGAGTCACCTATTATTACCAGTAGCTCTCGGATGTCCATGTTAAGATCCATGCGTAGACCCAAAATGCGAGCCTCGTACTCTGCCATATTGTTGGTGCATTAGAATTTGAGCTTTTCATCCATCGGGTAATGTTGTCCTATTTCTAACACCAAAACAACTATAATTCCTGATTCCTTGTAATTAGCTGCGCCATCGAAAAACATTCCCCATCCTGAATAGGGCTCAGCTATGTCTTCGTCCATTCCCAACACTTTCTTTTCCAGGTAATACGTTCTGGTGGATTAGAATATTGGTCGACCGGACTTTCAGCAAGTAGACCGGCTAGTGCCTATCCCTTGATGGCCTTTTGAACCATGTA
Source organism: Anisodus acutangulus (assembly GCA_029783415.1). Taxonomy (NCBI): domain Eukaryota; kingdom Viridiplantae; phylum Streptophyta; class Magnoliopsida; order Solanales; family Solanaceae; genus Anisodus; species Anisodus acutangulus. Next base: position 35,065,553 of record CM056497.1, read on the forward strand.
TCTGATGTCGACCTTGCTTAAAAGCATTTTCCACTTGGTCAACTTCCCTATAGACATGGATAGGAGAAAGATGTACTTTAGACGGTCCAGTTTTGAGATGAGGTGGGTAATGTATGACGACAAGTAGTGCCTCAACTTCTTGCCTGCCCATGTAAAAGCACAACACATTTTTTCCACCAGGGTATATCTTGCCTTACAAGCGGTGAACTTCTTACTCATGTAGTAGATGACTCGTTCTTTCTTGCTAGTTTCGTCGTGTTTTCCTAACATGCATCCGAAAGCATTTTCCGATACTGATAGGTACAACAAAAATGGATTTCTCGGTCTAGGAAGGACTAAAACCGATGGTTGGAAAGGTACTTTTTTATAGGGTCAAATGCCTTCTAACACTCTTCAATCTATTTTGTCGGCGCGTCATTTTTCAACAACATAAGTATAGGTTCCACTATTATCATGGACTGGCACAATATTCGCTAACCATGTCTAGTATGTAGTTACTTCCACCACACTGGACTTGATCTGTTTCTCAATCTCATCTTTGATTTAGATGATTAAGTCTTTCTTGAACTACCTGATTTTCTGCTTAACTAGGGCAAAACCTTCGTTTATGGGAAGTCTATGAGCCACTATGTCAGTACTCAACCCGGACATATCTGTATATGACCAAGAAAAGATATCTGCATATTTTCTCAATAGATTTATCAGTTCTTCTTTTTGGGGTGCTTCCAAATACGCGCTTAATCTTGGTTTCCTTAACTGTCTCCTCATCTGGTAGATTAATTACTTAAGTTTCATCTAGGTAGGGTTTTTGTTTGTTCTCATATTGTTGTACTTCTTCGATGATACCCTCAGGTAAAATGGTTTCTTTGTCATATTCCCTTTATTTCACCTCTTTAGTGTCACTTGACTTACTCATTTTTTGACATGTCATGATATTTAGGGTCATTTTATTATTATTATTGAAAAATAAGGCAAAGCATGGTTAGTACAAAAATCATAAGCGTATGTAAAGAAACTTTCTTTTTCATGTAACATGAGGCTTCATTAATTTGATAAAAAAGAGTACAAATTATGGTCATGACTCGGATCAACGTCGAATCATTTCCAATTTTTAAACATCAAGAGGAAATTTAAAGTGCGTATAGTGAATAACAGAAGACTGACAAAGCCATAAAAGTGTACCAACAGACTATCCAGAGGATGGCAAGGCCATAAAAAGTGACTATACACATAATCCACTAATATACAAGCCTCTAAGAGTAGTACAACATAAAATCAGGTTGGGATAGGGCCCCGCCATACCCAAAATGCATATCAACATATAAACATGCCCAACACTCAACCAGCAACTCCGGAAGAAGAGAAGTGCAGCACCTCAAGCTAAACAGTAATCCTACTAAGGAGGCTCATCAAATTGTCTCCCTGAACCATCTCACTCGACTTATCATCCATTTACAGGACTTTCCTACCTATTTTTAATTATCCCTAGATTCCTATTATCACTTGTCTCTCGCAGGACGTTTTTAGCCAAAGGGTATCTAGAACTATGTCATGCTGCCCAATACGTTAAAAGGTATTGTCAATTCATCATCCATAGCATGCATTGGCTTACTAGCACCGCAGTATGTAGATTCCAATGGTAAGTGACATAATTTCGATATGGCCAAACGAGGGGTTTATGCCTCATTTGATTACCACGAACAAACTAACCCTTATGTGTAGATTAGGGTCACTCTTCTGGATGTGTCATTCTATGCATTCTTCTTAAACATATCCACAGCAAACCCTAATATGTCGTATTTATGGTAATCCATCCTGATTAACAATAGTATGGGATCGTCCCCAACTTCTCTAGCAATGCGTGACCATTTGGGTCGCGCATTCGTAAAGCATTTCCTTATTTACATCGGTGGAAAATCATCATGCACAGGATAGGTCCTCATAACCTTCTTAATTCTTCTAACAATACTTTTTACATTCCATCTTTATAACCTATCTTCATCTTACTATTTTTCTCACAAGGCTTGGGATTTCGTCAAAATCATCGTGGTGACCTAACATCATAAATTTGGAATCCGCCTAGCATAACCATCTAAAAGGGATAATCACATCATATACTCTGCCACTACATCGTGTGTAGTTCCAAATTGATCCAGCTTACCAATGTATACACGGGGATCTAACTAGCGTTTCACCGTCACAGTCATAACCCATCTTCATTAGAAGATCTAATCCCTCAAGTGGTGTCATACAACTAATCCCTACAAATAAGGGTCAAACAAGGCTTCCCACACAAATGGCTGATACTAAATCTACGACGTAAAGATGTTGATAACAATTACAATAATAGCATACCTCAGAAAACATCGAGGCTCGAGGCTCTATCCACTCCCTTACCCTTATCTTTACCAATCAACCTCAGATACTTATGAACCTTGTGGCCTTGACTGCAACACCAGTAACAAACACATGTACCTTTACAACATATCCCAACATGAGTTCGACCACACTGACTGCAAGATGGACGGGGTGGTCTTTTTTGACCTGTAATACTCTAACATCGAGAACCCTGTCTTATCCTTATCCGAGAACTATGATCATACTCAATCTGTCGCGAAGGTCCAACCTGTGGATCATACAACTTTAGATCATTGCCATATGGTCATCCATTGTACTCACCAACTAGCTTGGCCTTCTTGGCCATTTCATCACTCTTAGCCGGGTCAAACTCTGTAACCATCGGTGATCTCAGATCGAAAATCTCCCTAGGCTATGAACTGCCTAACCCTTCAAGGGGACTATCAATATAAATGCTCTGAGATGGCGTCATACCTGAGAGGCAACCAACTGAGTCAGCACCTGCACCACACTCCTAACATCCTCATCAGACAAAGCCTATGGTGGAATTGGTAATATGAGAGTTTCCCTCAGCTCCTTTGGTACTACTAGAGTTCAAGACACCTGTAAAGAAGACTCACTCGCGTCCTCTGACAAATCTATCTCAATAGGGGCGTACTACTCGCATTCCCTCTTAACTCATCCTCAATCTCAATGCTAGTCATAGTTTTACTGGAAGAAGCCATCGCTGAAATCACAAACACGATAAGGGTTACGAAAAGATATCTTACGACTCAGCTCTATAGCACGATTCTAGATCAAGAAGGAAGGTACCTATCCTAAATGCCTTGTAGCCTTTTGTTTATAAGTGTGGTACACAACAAACGCATAAATCGCGTCTATAACATCTTATATAACGTTGTGCACAACAAACCCATAAACCTGTAACTCTGAATGCCACTAGAACCATGATACGAATAAGTATAATATAATTATTTATATAACGTAGTAGGCCTCTTTGGGCAATATCATCTGTGTACCACTTTCTCTCTCGCTCTCTCTCTCTCTCTCTCTATATATATATATATATATATATAGAGAGAGAGAGAGAGAGAGGTACACAGATGATATTTCCCATAGGCCTCTATAGGAAATATCATAATCATATCGTGCCCGACCTTAATGAGACTTGGTAATGTCATATCCAACAGTAGTGGTGTTCACATATAAGTTTCGTACCCACCGACTATAGCGCGACTCTGTAGAAAATAGATACATATATATGCAATGCATGTAGGACCTCAAAATACCAACATGAATCGATCGGAGTAACTTGGAATAACCACCTTCAAGCTTGAGACAGTCCACAACTTAGCCACAACACTATATAAGTGACCTTTTCATCATATAAAAAACTGTAAGAAGAGACACGAAAATCAATATGTATACATATTTCAAAAGGCCGACAAGGCCACAACTAATAATAGAAGACCCAAAGCCATAAAATAGTACCAACAGACTATCCAGAGAATGACAAGGCTATAAAAAGTGACTACACACATTATCCACTAGTCTACAAGACTATAAGAGTAGTACAACATAAAATCCAGTTGGGACAGGGCCCTACAGTACCCAACATCCATATCAATATATAAACATGCCCAAAACTTGACCAGCAATTCCGGAAGAAGAGTAGTGCACCACCTCAATCTAAACATTAATCCTACTAAGGAGGCTCATCATATTGTCTCCCTGAACCATCTCACTCGGCTTATTATCCATTTGTAGGACTCTCCTACCTATTTTCCATAATCTCCAGATTCCTATTATCACTTGTGTCTCGCAAGACTGTATCTAGAACTATGTTATGCTACCCAATACGTTCAAAGGTATTGTCAATTAATCATCCATAGCATTCCTTGGCTTACTAGGACCGCTGTATGTAGCTTTCAACGGTAAGCGACATAACTTCTTTATGGCCAAATGAGGGGTTTATGCCTCTTTTGATTACCACAGACAAACTAACCCTTATGTGTAGATTAGGGTCACTATTCTGGATGCGTCATTCTCTGCATTCTTCTTAAACATGTCCACATCCAACTCTAATATGCCTTATTTATGGTAATCCATCCTTATTAACAATAGCATGGGGTCGTCCCCAACTTCTCAAGCAAGGTATGACCATTGGAGTCGCGCATTTCCTTATTTACGTCGGTGGAAAATCATCGTGAACTGGATAGTTCCTCATAACCTTCTTAATTCTTCTAACAATACTTTTTACATTCCATCATTATAACCTATCTTCAGCTTACTATTTTTCTCACAAGGCTTGGGCTTTCGTCAAAATCATAGTGGTGACCTAACATCATAAATTCGAAATCCACCTAGCATAACCATCTAAAAGGGAGAATCACATCATATACTCTGCCACTACATCAGGTGGAGTTCCAAATTTCTCCAGCTTACTAACGTATATACGGGGATGTAACTAGCATTTCACCCTCACAGTCATAACCCATCTTCATTAGAAGATCTAATCCATCAAGTGGTGTCATACAACTAATCCCTAAAATAAGGGTAAAACAAGGCTTCCCACACAAATGGCTGATACTAAATCTACGAGGTAAAGATGTTGATAATAATACAATAATAGCATACCTCAGACAACATCGAGGCTCGAGGCTCTATCCACTCTCTTACCCTTATCTTTACCGATCAACCTCAGATACTTATGAACCTTGTGGCCTTGACTGCAACACCAGTAACAAACACATGTACCATTACAACATATCCCAATATGAGCTCAACCACACTATGCTGCAAGACGGACGGGGTGGTCTTTTTTGACCTGTAATACTCTAACATCGAAACTATATTCATACTCAATCTATCGTGAAGGTCCAACCTGTGGATTATACAACTTTAGATCATCGCCATATGGTCATCCATTATACTCACCAATAATCTTGGCCTTCTTGGCCCTTTCATCACCCTTAGCTAGGTCAAACTCTGTAACCATCAGCGATCTCAGATCGAAAATCTCCCTAGGCTATGAACTGCCTAACCCTTCAAGGGGACTATCAATATAAGATGCTCTGAGATGGCGTCATACCTGGGAGGCAACCAACTGAGTCAGCACCTGCACTACTCTCCTAACATCCTCATCAGACAAAGCCTATGGTGGAACTGGTACTATGAGAGTTTCCCTCAGCTCCTTCAGTACTACTAGAGTTGAAGACACATGTAAAGATGACTCACTCGCGTCCTCTGACAATTCTATCTCAATAGGGGTGTACTACTCGCATTCCTTCTCAACTCATCCTCAATCTCCATGCTACTCATAGTTTTACTTGAAGAAGCCATCGCTGAAATCACAAACACTATAAGGGTTATGAAAAGAAATCTTACGACTCAGCTCTATAGCACGATTCTAGATCAAGAAGGAAGGTACCTATCCTAAATACCTTGTAGCCTTTTGTTTATAAGTGTGGTGCACAACAAACCCCCAAATCGTGTCTATAACATCTTATATGACGTTGTGCACAACAAACCAATTAACCTGTAACTCTGAATGCCACTAGGAACCATGATATGCATAAGTATAATATAATCATTTACATAACGTCGTAGGCCTCTGTGGGCAATATCATCTGTGTAATTCTCTCTCTCTCTCTATATATATATATATATAGAGAGAGAGAGAGAGAGAAAGAGAGAGAAAGGGTGAGAGAGAGAGGTACACAGATGATATTTCCCATAGGCCTCAATAGGAAATATCATAATCATATCATGCCCGACCTTAATGGGACTTGGTAATGTCATATCCAACTGTAGTGGTGTTCACATATAAGTTTTGTACCCACCGACAATAGCGCGACTCTGTAGAAAATAGATACATATATATGCAATGCATGTAGGACCTCAAAATACCAACATGAATCGATCGGAGTAACCTGGAATAACCACCTTCAAGCTTGAGACACTCCACAACTTAGCCACAACACCATATAAGTAATTTTTTATCATATAAAGAACAGTAAGAAGAGATATGAAAAGCAACATGTATACATATTTCAAAAGGCCGATAAGGCCACAACTAATAATAGAAGACCTAAAGCCATAAAACAGAACCAACAGACTATCTAGAGAATGGCAAGGCTATAAAAAGTGACTATACACATTATCCACTAGTCTACAAGACTATAAGAGTAGTACAACATAAAATCCAGTTGGGACAGGGCCCTACCGTACCCAACATGCATATCAATATATAAACATGCCCAAAACTTGACCAGCAATTCCGGAAGAAGAGTAGTGCACCACCTTAAGCTAAACATTAATCCTACTAAGGAGGCTCATCATATTGTCTCCCTGAACCATATCTCTCGGCTTATTATCCATTTGTAGGACTCTCCTACCTATTAAACATAATCTCCAGATTCCTATTATCACTTGTCTCTCGCAAGACTGTATCTAGAACTATGTTATGCTACCCAATACGTTCAAAGGTATTGTTAATTAATCATCCATAGCATTCCTTGGCATACTAGCACCGCAGTATGTAGCTTTCAACGGTAAGCGACATAACCTCTTTATGGCCAAATGAGGGGTTTATGCTTCTTTTGATTACCACAGATAAACTAACCCTTATGTGTAGATTAGGGTCACTATTCTGGATGCGTCATTCTATGCATTCTTCTTAAACATGTCCACAGCCAACCCTAATATGCCTTATTTGTGGTAATCCATCCGTATTAACAATAGCATGGGGTCGTCCCCAACTTCTCAAGCAAGGTATGACCATTAGAGTCGCGCACTTCCTTATTTACGTCGGTGGAAAATCATCGTGAACTGGACAGGTCCTCATAACCTTCTTAATTCTTCTAACAACACTTTTTACATTCCATCTTTATAACCTATCTTCAGCTTACTATTTTTCTCACAAGGCTTGGGCTTTAATCAAAATCATCGTGGTGACCTAACATCATAAATTCAAAATCCACCTAGCATAACTATCTAAAAGGGAGAATCACATCATATACTCTGCCACTACATCAGGTGGAGTTCCAAATTGCTCCAACATACCAACGTATATACGAGGATCTAACTAGCATTTCACCCTCACAGTCATAACCCATCTTCATTAGAAGATCTAATCCCTCAAATGGTGTCATACAACTAATCCCTACAATAAGGGTCAAACAAGGCTTCCCACACAAATGGCTGATACTAAATCTACTACGTAAATATGTTGATAATAATAGCATACCTCAGAAAACATCGAGGCTCGAGGCTCTATCCACTCCCTTACCCTTATCTTTACCAATCAACCTCAGATACTTATGAACCTTGTGGCCTTGACTGCAACACCAGTAACAAACACATGTACCTTTACAACATATCCCAACATGAGTTCGACCACACTGACTGCAAGATGGACGGGGTGGTCTTTTTCGACCTGTAATACTCTAACATCGAGAACCCTGTCTTATCCTTATCCGAGAACTATGATCATACTCAATCTGTCGCGAAGGTCCAACCTGTGGATCATACAACTTTAGATCATTGCCATATGGTCATCCATTGTACTCACCAACTAGCTTGGCCTTCTTGGCCATTTCATCACCCTTAGCCGGGTCAAACTCTGTAACCATCGGTGATCTCAGATCGAAAATCTCCCTAGGCTATGAACTGCCTAACCCTTCAAGGGGACTATCAATATAAATGCTCTGAGATGGCGTCATACCTGAGAGGCAACCAACTGAGTCAGCACCTGCACCACACTCCTAACATCCTCATCAGACAAAGCCTATGGTGGAATTGGTAATATGAGAGTTTCCCTCAGCTCCTTTGGTACTACTAGAGTTCAAGACACCTGTAAAGAAGACTCACTCGCGTCCTCTGACAAATCTATCTCAATAGGGGCGTACTACTCGCATTCCCTCTTAACTCATCCTCAATCTCCATGCTAGTCATAGTTTTACTGGAAGAAGCCATCACTGAAATCACAAACACGATAAGGGTTATCAAAAGATATCTTACGACTCAGCTCTATAGCACGATTGTAGATCAAGAAGGAAGGTACCTATCCTAAATGCCTTGTAGCCTTTTATCTATAAGTGTGGTGCACAACAAACTCATAAATCATGTCTATAACATCTTATATAACGGTGTGCACAACAAACCCATAAACATGTAACTCATAATGCCACTAGAACCAAGATATGAATAAGTATAATATAATCATTTATATAACGTAGTAGGCCTCTTTGGGCAATATCATCTGTGTACCTCTTTATCTCTCGTTCTCTCTCTCTCTCTCTCTATATATATATATATATATATGTATATATATATATATAGAGAGGGAGAGAGAGAGAGGTACACAGATGATATTTCCCATAGGCCTCAATAGGAAATATCATAATCATATCGTGCCCGACCCTAATGAGACTTGGTAATGTCATATCCAATTGTAGTGGTGTTCACATATAAGTTCTGTACCCACCGACTATAGCGCGACTCTGTAGAAAATAGATACATATATATGCAATGCATGTAGGACCTCAAAATACCAACATGAATCGATCGGAGTAACCTGGAATAACCACCTTCAAGCTTGAGACACTCCACAACTTAGCCACAACACCATATAAGTAATTTTTTATCATATAAAGAACAGTAAGAAGAGATATGAAAAGCAACATGTATACATATTTCAAAAGGCCGATAAGGCCACAACTAATAATAGAAGACCTAAAGCCATAAAACAGAACCAACAGACTATCTAGAGAATGGCAAGGCTATAAAAAGTGACTATACACATTATCCACTAGTCTACAAGACTATAAGAGTAGTACAACATAAAATCCAGTTGGGACAGGGCCCTACCGTACCCAACATGCATATCAATATATAAACATGCCCAAAACTTGACCAGCAATTCCGGAAGAAGAGTAGTGCACCACCTTAAGCTAAACATTAATCCTACTAAGGAGGCTCATCATATTGTCTCCCTGAACCATATCTCTCGGCTTATTATCCATTTGTAGGACTCTCCTACCTATTAAACATAATCTCCAGATTCCTATTATCACTTGTCTCTCGCAAGACTGTATCTAGAACTATGTTATGCTACCCAATACGTTCAAAGGTATTGTTAATTAATCATCCATAGCATTCCTTGGCATACTAGCACCGCAGTATGTAGCTTTCAACGGTAAGCGACATAACCTCTTTATGGCCAAATGAGGGGTTTATGCTTCTTTTGATTACCACAGATAAACTAACCCTTATGTGTAGATTAGGGTCACTATTCTGGATGCGTCATTCTATGCATTCTTCTTAAACATGTCCACAGCCAACCCTAATATGCCTTATTTGTGGTAATCCATCCGTATTAACAATAGCATGGGGTCGTCCCCAACTTCTCAAGCAAGGTATGACCATTAGAGTCGCGCACTTCCTTATTTACGTCGGTGGAAAATCATCGTGAACTGGACAGGTCCTCATAACCTTCTTAATTCTTCTAACAACACTTTTTACATTCCATCTTTATAACCTATCTTCAGCTTACTATTTTTCTCACAAGGCTTGGGCTTTAATCAAAATCATCGTGGTGACCTAACATCATAAATTCAAAATCCACCTAGCATAACTATCTAAAAGGGAGAATCACATCATATACTGCCACTACATCGGTGGAGTTCCAAATTGCTCCAACATACCAACGTATATACGAGGATCTAACTAGCATTTCACCCTCACAGTCATAACCCATCTTCATTAGAAGATCTAATCCCTCAAATGGTGTCATACAACTAATCCCTACAATAAGGGTCAAACAAGGCTTCCCACACAAATGGCTGATACTAAATCTACTACGTAAATATGTTGATAATAATAGCATACCTCAGAAAACATCGAGGCTCGAGGCTCTATCCACTCCCTTACCCTTATCTTTACCAATCAACCTCAGATACTTATGAACCTTGTGGCCTTGACTGCAACACCAGTAACAAACACATGTACCTTTACAACATATCCCAACATGAGTTCGACCACACTGACTGCAAGACGGACGGGGTGGTATTTTTTGACCTGTAATACTCTAACATCGAGAACCTGTCTCATTCTTATCCGAGAACTATGATCATACTCAATCTGTCGCGAAGGTCCAACATGTGGATCATAGAACTTTAGATCATCTCCATATGGTCATCCATTGTACTCACCAACTATCTTGGCCTTCTTGGCCCTTTCATCACCCTTAGCTGGGTCAAACTCTGTAACCATCGGTGATCTCAGATCGAAAATCTCCCTAGGCTATGAACTACCTAACCCTTCAAGGGGACTATCAATATAAGATGCTCTGAAATGGCGTCATACCTGGGAGGCAACCAACTGAGTCAGCACCTGCACCACTCTCCTAACATCCTCATCAGACAAAACATATGGTGGAACTGGTAATATGAGAGTTTCCCTCAGCTCCTTCGGTTCTACTCGAGTTGAAGATACCTGTAAAGATGACTCACTCGTGTCCTCTGACAAATCTATCTCAATAGGGGTGTACTACCCGTATTCCCTCTCAACTCATCCTCAATCTCCATCCTATTCATAGTTTTACTGGAAGAAGCCATCTCTGAAATCACAAACACGATAAGGGTTACAAAAATAAATCTTACGAATCAGCTCTATAGCATGATTCTTGATCAAGAAGGAAGGTACCTGTCCTAAATGCCTTGTAGCCTATTGTTTATAAGAGTGGTGCACAACAAACTCATAAATCGTGTCTATAACATCTTATATAACGGTGTGCACAACAAACCCATAAACCTGTAACTCATAATGCTACTAGAACCATGATATGAATAAGTATAATATAATCATTTATATAACATAGTACGCCTCTCTGGGCAATATCATCTGTGTACCTATATATATATATATATATATAGAGAGAGAGAGAGGTACACAGATGATATTTCCCATAGGCCTCAATAGGAAATATCATAATCATATCGTGCCCGACCCTAATGAGACTTGGTAATGTCATATCCAACTGTAGTGGTGTTCACATATAAGTTCTATACCCACCGACTATAGCGCGACTCTGTTGAAAATAGATACATATATATGCAATGCATGTAGGACCTCAAAATACCAACATGAATCGATTGGAGTAACCTGGAATAACCACCTTCAAGCTTGAGACACTCCACAACTTAGCCACAACACCATATAAGTGATCTTTTCATCATATAAAGAACTGTAAGAAGAGACATGAAAAGCAACATGTATACATATTTCAAAAGGCCGACAAGGCCACAACTAATAATAGAAGACCCAAAGCCATAAAACAGAACCAACACACTATTCAGAGAATGGCAAGGCTATAAGAACTGACTATACACATTATCCACTAGTCTACAAGACTCTAAGAGTAGTACAACATAAAATCCAATTGGGACAGGGCCCTACAGTACCCAACATGCATATCAATATATAAACATGCCCAAAACTTGACCAGCAATTCCGGAAGAAGAGTAGTGCACCACCTCAATCTAAACATTAATCCTACTAAGGAGGCTCATCATATTGTCTCCCTGAACCATCTCACTCGGCTTATTATCCATTTGTAGGACTCTCCTACCTATTTTCCATAATCTCCAGATTCCTATTATCATTTGTCTCTCGCAAGACTGTATCTAGAACTATGTTATGCTACCCAATACGTTCAAAGGTATTGTCAATTAATCATCCATAGCATTCCTTGGCTTAATAGAACCGTAGTATGTAGCTTTCAACGGTAAGCGACATAACTTCTTTATGGCAAAATGAGGGGTTTATGCCTCTTTTGATTACCATAGACAAACTAACCCTTATGTGTAGATTAGGGTCACTATTCTGGATGTGTCATTCTATGCATTCTTCTTAAACATGTCCAAAACCAACACTAATATGCCTTATTTGTGGTAATCCATCCTTATTAACAATAGCATGGGGTCGTCCCCAACTTCGCAAGCAAGGTATGACCATTGGAGTAGCGCATTTCCTTATTTACGTCGGTGGAAAATCATCGTGAACTGGATAGGTCCTCATAATCTTCTTAATTCTTCTAACAATACTTTTTACATTCCATCTTTATAACCTATCTTCAGCCTACTATTTTTCTCACAAGGCTTGGGTTTTAATCAAAATCATCATAGTGACCTAACATCATAAATTAAAAATCCAGCTAGCATAACTATCTAATAGGGAGAATCACATCATATACTCTGCCACTACATCTGGTGGAGTTCCAAATTGCTCCAGCCTACCAACGTATATACGGGGATCTAACTAGCATTTTACCCACACAGTCATAAACCATCTTCATTGGAAGATCTAATCTCTCAAGTGGTGCCATACAACTAATCCCTAAAATAAGGGTCAAACAAGGCTTCCCACACAAATGGCTGATGCTAAATCTACGAGGTAAAGATGATGATAACAATACAATAATAGCATACCTCAGACAACATCGAGGCTCGAGGCTCTATCCACTCCCTTACCCTTATCTTTACCGATCAACCTCAGATACTTATGAACCTTGTGGCCTTGACTGCAACACCAATAACAAACACATATACCTTACAACATATCCCAATATGAGCTCGACCACACTGACTGCAAGACGGGCGGGGTGGTCTTTCTTGACCTGTAATACTCTAACATCGAGAACCCTGTCTCATCCTTATCCGAGAACTATGATCATACTCAATCTATCGCGAAGGTCCAACCTGTGGATCATACAACTTTAGATCATCTCCATATGGTCTTCCATTGTACTCACCAACTATCTTGGCCTTCTTGGCCCTGTTATCACCCTTAGCTGGGTCAAACTCTGTAACCATAGGTGATCTCAGATCGAAAATCTCCCTAGGCTATAAACTACCTAACCCTTCAAGGGGACTATCAATATAAGATGCTCTGAGATGGCGTCATACCTTGGAGACAACCAACTGAGTCAACACCTGCACCACTCTCCTAACATCCTCATCAGACAAAGCCTATGGTGGAACTAGTAATATGAGAGTTTCCCTCAGCTCCTTCGGTTCTACTAGAGTTGAAGATACCTGTAAAGATGACTCACTCGCGTCCGCTGACAAATCTATCTCAATAGGGGTGTACTACTCGTATTCCCTCTCAACTCATCCTCAATCTCCATTCTAGTCATAGTTTTACTAGAAGAAGCCATCTCTGAAATCACAAACACGATAAGGGTAACGAATTGAAATCTTACGAATCAGCTCTATAGCACGATTCTAGATCAAGAAGGAAGGTACCAATCCTAAATGCCTTGTAGTCTATTGTTTATAAGTGTGGTGCACAACAAACTCATAAATCGTGTCTATAACATCTTATATAACGTTGTGCACAACAAACCCATAAACCTGTAACTCTGAATGCCAATAGACACCATGATATGCATAAGTATAATATAATCATTTATATAACGTCGTAGGCCTCTGTGGGCAATATCATCTGTGCACCTCTTTCTCTCTCTCTCTCCCTCTCTCTCTCTCTCTATATATATATATATATATATATATATAGAGAGAGAGAGAGACAGAGAGAGAACGAGAGAGAGAGGTACGCAGATGATATTTCCCATAGGCCTCTATAGGAAATATCATAATCATACCTTTCCGACCCTAATGAGACTTGGTAATGTCATATCCAACTGTAGTGGTGTTCACATAAAAGTTCCGTACCCACCGACTATAGCGCGACTCTGTAGAAAATAGATACATATATATGCAATGCATGTAGGACCTCAAAATACCTACATGAATCGATCGAAGTAACCTGGAATAACCACCTTCAAGCTTGAGACACTCCACAACTTAGCCACAACACCATATAAGTGATCTTTTCATCATATAAAGAATTGTAAGAAGAGACATGAAAAGCAACATGTATACATATTTCAAAAGGCCGACAAGGCCACAACTAATAATAGAAGACCCAAAGCCATAAAATAGAACCAACAGACTATCCAGAGAATGGCAAGGCTATAAAAAGTGACTATACACATTATCCACTAGTCTACAAGACTCTAGGAGTTGTACAACATAAAATCCAGTTGGGACAGGGCCCTACAATACCCAACATGCATATCAATATATAAACATGCCCAAAACTTGACCAGCAATTCCAGAAGAAGAGTAGTGAACAACATCAAGCTAAACATTAATCCTACTAAGGAGGCTCATCATAATGTGTCCCTGAACCATCTCACTAGGCTTATTATCCATTTGTAGGAATCTCCTACCTATTTTCCAGAATTTCCAGATTCCTATTATCATTTGTCTCTCGCAAGACTGTATCTAGAACTATGTTATGCTACCCAATACGTTCAAAGGTATTGTCAATTAATCATCCATAGCATTCCTTGGCTTACTAGAACCGCAGTATGTAGCTTTCAACGGTAAGCGACATAACTTCTTTATGGCCAAATGAGGGGTTTATGCCTCTTTTGATAACCATAGACAAACTAACCCTTATGTGTAGATTAGGGTCACTATTATGGATGCGTCATTCTATGCATTCTTCTTAAACATATCCACAGCCAACTCTAATATGCCTTATTTGTGGTAATCCATCCTTATTAACAATAGCATGGGGTCGTCTCCAACTTCTCAAGCAAGGCATTACCATTTGAGTCACGCATTTCCTTATTTACGTCGGTGGAAAATCATCGTGAACTAGATAGGTCCTCATAACCTTCTTAATTCTCTAACAATACTTTCTACATTCCATCTTTATAACCTATCTTCAGCTTACTATTTTTCTCGCAAGGCTTGGGCTTCCGTCAAAATCGTCGTGGTGACCTAAAATCATAAATTCAAAATCCACCTAGCATAACCATCTAAAAGGGAGAATCACATCATATACTCTGCCACTACATCTGGTGGAGTTCCAAATTTCTCCAGCTTACCAATGTATATACGGGGATCTAACTAGCATTTTACCCTCACAGTCATTAACCATCTTCATTGGAAGATCTAATCTCTCAAGTGGTGCCATACAACTAATCCCTAAAATAAGGGTCAAACAAGGCTTCCCACACAAATGGCTGATACTATATCTATGAGGTAAAGATGTTGATAACAATATAATAATAGCATACCTCAGACAACATCGAGGCTCGAGGCTCTATCCACTCCCTTACCCTTATCTTTACCGATCAACCTCAGATACTTATGAACCTTATGGCCTTGACTGCAACACCAGTAACAAACACATGTACCTTTACAACATATCCCAATATGAGCTCGACCACACTGACTGCAAGACGGATGGGGTGGTCTTTTTCGACATGTATTACTCTAACATCGAGAACCCTGTCTCATCCTATCCGAGAACTATAATCATACTCAATCTGTCGCGAAGGTCCAACCTGTGAATCATACAACTTTAGATCATCGCCATATGGTCATCCATTGTACTCACCAACTATCTTGGCCATCTTGGCCCTTTCATCACCCTTAGCTGGGTCAAACTCTGAAACCATCGGTGATCTCAGATCGAAAATCTCCCTAGGCTATGAACTACCTAACCCTTCAAGGGGACTATCAATATAAGATGCTCTGAGATGGCATCATACCTGGGAGGCAACCAACCGAAGTCAAAGACTGTACTCACTCTCCTAACATCCTCATCAGACAAAGCCTATAGTGGGCGGTAATATGAGAGTTTCCTCGGCTCCTTCGGTTCTACTGGAGTTGAAGACACTGTAAAGTTGACTCACTCGCGTCCTCTGACAAATCTATCTCAATAAGGGTGTATTACTCGTATTCCCTCTCAACTCATCCTCAATATCCATCCTAGTCATAGTTTTACTGAAGGAAGCCATCGGTGAGATCACAAACATGACAAGGGTTACAAAAAGAGATCTTATGAATCAGCTCTATAGCACGATTCTTGATCAAGAAGGAAGGTACCTATCCTAAATGCCTTGTAGCCTTTTGTTTATAAGTGTGGTGCACAACAAACCCACAAATCGCGTCTATAACATCTTATATAACGTTGTGCACAGCAAACCCATTAACCTGTAACTCTGAATGCCACTAGGAACCATTATATGCATAAGTTTAATATAATCATTTATATAACGTCGTAGGCCTCTGTGGGCAATATCATCTGTGTACTTTTCTCTCTCTCTCTCTCTATAGATATATATATATCTATATATATATATAGATATATATAGAGAGAGAGAGGGGTACACAGATGATATTTCCCATAGGCCTCTATAGGAAATATCATAATCATATTGGGCCCGACCCTAATGAGACTTGGTAATGTCATATCCAACTATAGTGGTGTTCAAATATAAGTTTTGTACCCACCGACTATAGCGCGACACTATAGAAAATAGATACATATTTATGCAATGCATATAGGACCTCAAAATACCAACATGAATCGATCGGAGTAACCTGGAATAACCACCATCAAGCTTGAGACAGTCCACAACTTAGTCACAACACCATATAAGTGATCTTTTCATTATATAGAAAAACTGTAAGAAGAGACATCAAAACAAACATGTATACATATTTCAAAAGGCCGACAAGACCACAACAAGTAATAGAAGACCCAAAGCCATGAAACAGTACCAACAGACTATCCAGAGAATGGCATGGCTATAAAAAGTGACTATACACATTATCCACTAGTCTACAAGACTCTAAGAGTAGTACAACATAAAATCCAGTTGGGACAGGGCCCTACCGTACCCGACATGCATATCAATATATAAACATGCCAAAAGTTGACCAGCAATTCCGGAAGAAGAGTAGTGCACCACATCAAGCTAAACATTAATCCTACTAAGGAAGCTCATCATATTGTCTCCCTGAACTATCTCACTCGGCTTATTATCCATTTGTGGGACTCTCCTACCTATTTTCCATAATCTCCAGATTCCTATTATCACTTGTCTCTCGCAAGACTATATCTAGAACTATGTTATGCTACCCAATACGTTCAAAGGTATTGTAAATTAATCATCCATAGCATTAATTGGCTTATTAGCACCGCAGTATGTAGCTTTCAATGGTAAGTGACATAACTTCTTTATGGCCAAATGAGGGGTTTATGCCTCTTTTGATTACCACAGACAAACTAACCCTTATGTGTAGATTAGGGTCACTATTCTGGATGCGTCATTCTATGCATTCTTCTTAAACATGTCCACAACCAACACTAATATTCCTTATTTGTGGTAATCCATCCTTATTAACAATAGCATGGGGTCGTCCCCAACTTCTCAAGCAAGGTATGACCATTAGAGTCGCGCACTTCCTTATTTACGTAGGTGGAAAATCATCGTGAACTGGATAGGTCCTCATAACCTTCTTAATTCTTCTAACAATACTTTTTACATTCCATCTTTATAACCTATCTTCAGCTTACTGTTTTTCTCACAAGGCTTGGGCTTTAATCAAAATCATCGTAGTGACCTAACATCATAAATTCAAAATCCACCTAGCATAATTATCTAAAAGGGAGAATCACATCATATACTCTGCCACTACATCAGGTGGAGTTCCAAATTGCTCCAGCTTACCAACGTATATACGAGGATCTAACTAGCATTTCACCCTCACAGTCATAACCCATCTTCATTAGAAGATCTAATCCCTCAAGTGGTGTCATACAACTAATCCCTACAATAAGGGTCAAACAAGGCTTCCCACACAAATGGCTGATACTAAATCTACGAGGTAAATATGTTGATAATAATAGCATACCTCAGACAACATCGAGGCTCGAGGCTCTATCCACTCCCTTACCCTTATCTTTACCAATCAACCTCAGATACTTATGAACCTTGTGGCCTTGACTGCAACACCAGTAACAAACACATGTACCTTTACAACATATCTCAACATGAGCTCGACCACAATGACTGCAAGATGGACGGGGTGGTCTTTTTCGACATGTATTACTCTAACATCGAGAACCCTGTCTCATCCTATCCGAGAACTATAATCATACTCAATCTGTCGCGAAGGTCCAACCTGTGAATCATACAACTTTAGATCATCGCCATATGGTCATCCATTGTACTCACCAACTATCTTGGCCATCTTGGCCCTTTCATCACCCTTAGCTGGGTCAAACTCTGAAACCATCGGTGATCTCAGATCGAAAATCTCCCTAGGCTATGAACTACCTAACCCTTCAAGGGGACTATCAATATAAGATGCTCTGAGATGGCATCATACCTGGGAGGCAACCAACCGAGTCAGCACCTGTACCACTCTCCTAACATCCTCATCAGACAAAGCCTATAGTGGAACTGGTAATATGAGAGTTTCCCTCAGCTCCTTCGGTTCTACTAGAGTTGAAGACACCTGTAAAGTTGACTCACTCGCGTCCTCTGACAAATCTATCTCAATAAGGGTGTATTACTCGTATTCCCTCTCAACTCATCCTCAATATCCATCCTAGTCATAGTTTTACTGAAAGAAGCCATCGCTGAAATCACAATCATGATAAGGGTTACAAAAAGAAATCTTATGAATCAGCTCTATAGCACGATTCTTGATCAAGAAGGAAGGTACCTATCCTAAATGCCTTGTAGCCTTTTGTTTATAAGTGTGGTGCACAACAAACCCACAAATCGCGTCTATAACATCTTATATAACGTTGTGCACAGCAAACCCATTAACCTGTAACTCTGAATGCCACTAGGAACCATTATATGCATAAGTTTAATATAATCATTTATATAACGTCGTAGGCCTCTGTGGGCAATATCATCTGTGTACTTTTCTCTCTCTCTCTCTCTATAGATATATATATATCTATATATATATATCTATATATATATATAGATATATATAGAGAGAGAGAGGGGTACACAGATGATATTTCCCATAGGCCTCTATAGGAAATATCATAATCATATTGGGCCCGACCCTAATGAGACTTGGTAATGTCATATCCAACTATAGTGGTGTTCAAATATAAGTTTTGTACCCACCGACTATAGCGCGACACTATAGAAAATAGATACATATTTATGCAATGCATATAGGACCTCAAAATACCAACATGAATCGATCGGAGTAACCTGGAATAACCACCATCAAGCTTGAGACAGTCCACAACTTAGTCACAACACCATATAAGTGATCTTTTCATTATATAGAAAAACTGTAAGAAGAGACATCAAAACAAACATGTATACATATTTCAAAAGGCCGACAAGACCACAACAAGTAATAGAAGACCCAAAGCCATGAAACAGTACCAACAGACTATCCAGAGAATGGCATGGCTATAAAAAGTGACTATACACATTATCCACTAGTCTACAAGACTCTAAGAGTAGTACAACATAAAATCCAGTTGGGACAGGGCCCTACCGTACCCGACATGCATATCAATATATAAACATGCCAAAACTTGACCAGCAATTCCGGAAGAAGAGTAGTGCACCACATCAAGCTAAACATTAATCCTACTAAGGAAGCTCATCATATTGTCTCCCTGAACTATCTCACTCGGCTTATTATCCATTTGTGGGACTCTCCTACCTATTTTCCATAATCTCCAGATTCCTATTATCACTTGTCTCTCGCAAGACTATATCTAGAACTATGTTATGCTACCCAATACGTTCAAAGGTATTGTAAATTAATCATCCATAGCATTAATTGGCTTATTAGCACCGCAGTATGTAGCTTTCAATGGTAAGTGACATAACTTCTTTATGGCCAAATGAGGGGTTTATGCCTCTTTTGATTACCACAGACAAACTAACCCTTATGTGTAGATTAGGGTCACTATTCAGATGCGTCATTCTATGCATTCTTCTTAAACATGTCCACAACCAACACTAATATTCCTTATTTGTGGTAATCCATCCTTATTAACAATAGCATGGGGTCGTCCCCAACTTCTCAAGCAAGGTATGACCATTAGAGTCGCGCACTTCCTTATTTACGTAGGTGGAAAATCATCGTGAACTGGATAGGTCCTCATAACCTTCTTAATTCTTCTAACAATACTTTTTACATTCCATCTTTATAACCTATCTTGACTTCTTGTTTTTCTCACAAGGCTTGGGCTTTAATCAAAATCATCGTAGTGACCTAACATCATAAATTCAAAATCCACCTAGCATAATTATCTAAAAGGAGAATCACATCATATACTTGCCACTACATCAGGTGGAGTTCCAAATTGCTCCACTTACTAACGTATATACGAGGATCTAACTAGCATTTCACCCTCACAGTCATAACCCATCTTCATTAGAAGATCTAATCCTCAAGTGGTGTCATACAACTAATCCCTACAATAAGGGTCAAACAAGGCTTCCCACAAATGGCTGATACTAAATCTACGAGGTAAATATGTTGATAATAATAGCATACCTCAGACAACATCGAGGCTCGAGGCTCTATCCACTCCCTTACCCTTATCTTTACCAATCAACCTCAGATACTTATGAACCTTGTGGCCTTGACTGCAACACCAGTAACAAACACATGTACCTTTACAACATATCTCAACATGAGCTCGACCACAATGACTGCAAGATGGACGGGGTGGTCTTTTTCGACATGTATTACTCTAACATCGAGAACCCTGTCTCATCCTATCCGAGAACTATAATCATACTCAATCTGTCGCGAAGGTCCAACCTGTGAATCATACAACTTTAGATCATCGCCATATGGTCATCCATTGTACTCACCAACTATCTTGGCCATCTTGGCCCTTTCATCACCCTTAGCTGGGTCAAACTCTGAAACCATCGGTGATCTCAGATCGAAAATCTCCCTAGGCTATGAACTACCTAACCCTTCAAGGGGACTATCAATATAAGATGCTCTGAGATGGCATCATACCTGGGAGGCAACCAACCGAGTCAGCACCTGTACCACTCTCCTAACATCCTCATCAGACAAAGCCTATAGTGGAACTGGTAATATGAGAGTTTCCCTCAGCTCCTTCGGTTCTACTAGAGTTGAAGACACCTGTAAAGTTGACTCACTCGCGTCCTCTGACAAATCTATCTCAATAAGGGTGTATTACTCGTATTCCCTCTCAACTCATCCTCAATATCCATCCTAGTCATAGTTTTACTGAAAGAAGCCATCGCTGAAATCACAATCATGATAAGGGTTACAAAAAGAAATCTTATGAATCAGCTCTATAGCACGATTCTTGATCAAGAAGGAAGGTACCTATCCTAAATGCCTTGTAGCCTTTTGTTTATAAGTGTGGTGCACAACAAACCCACAAATCGCGTCTATAACATCTTATATAACGTTGTGCACAGCAAACCCATTAACCTGTAACTCTGAATGCCACTAGGAACCATTATATGCATAAGTTTAATATAATCATTTATATAACGTCGTAGGCCTCTGTGGGCAATATCATCTGTGTACTTTTCTCTCTCTCTCTCTCTATAGATATATATATATCTATATATATATATCTATATATATATATAGATATAGAGAGAGAGAGAGAGGGGTACACAGATGATATTTCCCATAGGCCTCTATAGGAAATATCATAATCATATTGTGCCCGACCCTAATGAGACTTTGTAATGTCATATCCAACTGTAGTGGTGTTCACATATAAGTTCTGTACCCACCGACTATAGCGCGACTCTGTAGAAAATAGATACATATATACGCAATGCATGTAGGACCTCAAAATACCAACATAAATCAATTGGAGTGACCTGGAATAACCACCTTCATGCTTGAGACAGTCCACAACTTAGCCACAACACCATATAAGTGATATTTTCATCATATAGAACACTTTTTGTGAAATATGTAGATGATTTGGCCTTGGTTTTACTTGAGAACCAGAAGGAACTTGTTAGGGAGAGTATATAGGTTCTTAGGTTAAGTCTTGGTTGAAAAATTAAGAGAAAGTATGAGCCAATTACTTTATTAACCCCAAAAAGTCGGCCACTTCCTCAAGTCTGTGGCATGATATGTGAATCGCAGAGACTGTCTATGTTTCGCAGACTATGTCACATGTCTTGCACTCAAATTGCAAGAGTCCTATCTCAATCTGCGACTTTATCTGCAATTCACAAACATGGTCTGCGATTCATAGATCATGTTTTACAATTCACAGAGTACTCTGCACGATGACATTTTGTTGAACTTTTGTCGAAACTTACTTTCGTTGATCTGATTAGTCTTAAACCTTTCCAAAACATAGTCAACACTTCCATGAACCTTTATTAGTCTTTTGAAAGATTCTTACCATCTCCGAGCATCTGTCTGCTAACATTACGAAAATGATGACGTACGAAACATGGGGTGTAACAATTCGGGCCTCATCTAATTTTCACCGACTTAAAAGAAAAGTTAAATTCATAATCTCTACCGAGTAGTTAGAAAAATCAGCAAAAGTCTTAGAACACGGATCCCCAAAAACATTTAACATCACAAAGTTGTGCAGCGAAAGCACAACCTGCGAATCGCAGATTGTGTCACATAATATATTTGGAATCGCAGTTAAAATGCTGACTACGACAGAGATTTCTCAAGAATTTGGCGGCATATGCGAATCGCATATCAAGATCAAGTCATGCTTTTGTACCACTATTGAATCGCATGCTTTTGTACCACTGTTTAATCACAGATCACGTCGCAGATCACGCTTTTCAGGTTTTGTGATTTCAATTCTATTCTGAATCTATTTCTTTTCACTTATTTGATTGTCCAAACTATTTAACATCAAATAATTGACCTATTTGATTGTTGATTAGTTCTTGTGTCCGTATTTTCTTTCGTGCTATTTCTTTTCATTCTTTTCTCATTTTACTTCATAGTTAATTTCTTGATTCAAGTCCATTAGTTTGAGTCGAATCATTTCTTTATCGAGTCAAAAAATAATCTATTCCAGCCAAGAGTAGCAACTAAATTCTTTGTGACTAATCAGAATTAAACAAGGTATAATCATACCGAGGTAATTTGTGAAACAATCAAAGGTGCGCACAATTGAGTGATTGTGAGATTTATTTTCACTAACTTAACATGTTTGCTTGTTTTGTTGATTGTTATAAATAGGTAACCATGGATTATGATTCATGTGATGGCGACTTTGATAGTTGTAATGATGAGAAATATGGCTATAACAATAAGGACTATGCGTACAATGAAGATTGTAGTACTTCTAATGAGGGTTGTGAATACGACTATGGTCATAACAATGATGAACATGAGGCAAGGAGTACTGATGGACCCTATGGGGAGGCTAATGATTAAGAAGAGCCTTATGATGACCATCATAGCTTTGAATGTACTTCAATGTACAACCCTTACTCTTCTTGTGATGAACGTAATAATCAAGATAGTGATCTTGAGTATGAAGATAGTGAAATATCAAGTACATATGATGAATGTTAATCTCAAGGTCATGAGAAGCCCACTTATAGAAATGTTATGTTTTCCGGTGGTGGTTGTTCTTATACTTCTACTTCTAGAAATGCTATTTCTTATACTTCTTATCCTAATGCAAAGGTGTCGTGTTCTCGATATAGAAGTAGTGTTGGAGGTAGGATGGGAGCATCACTAGGTAGTGGAAGTGGAGGTAATTCAATGAGTCGAATGAAGGTTGAACCAAAGAAGCGGATTCTTGAAACCCAGGCGAATATTTGTGGTTATACGAGATTCTCCCTTATACTTGATGATGATTGTTACACAAATATCATCACCCCTCATGTGGTTGAATGGTTGAGGATACCTTATGTGATGATATGGGATCCTTACTATGATGAGGGAGGATATTGGTTGATAGGAGCGTGAAGGTATTATTTTCACATGGTGAGTACCAAGAGAAAGTTTGGTGTGATGTGCTTCTCATGGATACTTGTCATATGTGTTTCAGAGACCGTTGGTTTCAAGGGAATGGGATACCATATGAGCAAGATTGGCGTAGGTATGTAGTGGATAAAATAGGGAAACTTCTATTTCCATATGTACCTCCGAAGAAACCTCCAAGTATGAGAGTGTGTCAGCCATCTTGTGTATGGAAACTAGTTGTGAAGAGTTTTACAAATGGGGACTCATGATGGATGAAATATTTGCTAGCTACAACTATTCACAAGAAAGGAAGATGGATTTAGCCCTTAGCACATTTGAAGTAAGACTTGCCAACTTTTGGAAGTACATGATCAAGAGCTCAAAGGAGATAGGAAGCCTAATTGAGACTTGGGAGGCATTGAAAAGGAGCTTGAAGAACTTTTATCCCGAGCCACATGAAAAAGGGAATAGAATCAATGAAAATTCTCAAGTGAAGAACAAAAAGAAGGAAAGCAAAATGCTCCTTGTGAAGCCGTTCAAGCCCTTCCACAAGAAGAGGAGATTACCGTACCATTCCATATGGTGAAGAAGAAAAAGACTCCTCGTGGAACCATAAAATCTAATGATATAGAGAGACAAAAGATTGAGAGGCGTAAGGGATTACAAAGTGGCAACTCATGAGAGGAAAAAGGAGAGGATGTGAGGAGTGATATCAGGGAGTTTCCACAAATTCAATCTAACCTTTCTACTTCTTCATCTTGTTGTGAAGAGGTTTTTGTAGGTAATCAAGGAAATGGAATATTAAAGGAGTCTTCACGTGAGGAACTCCATGCTTGAAAGAGAGAATGGAGGCCAAGACCGCCTAACCACTTGGTCAAATAAGCTTGTAATTGAGAGGTCAAGGTAAAGTAGATCCTTCATATGAACTTCAAGGTATAGTGGCTAAACAAAACACTTCTAATTCTTTGATTGAACAAGTTTGTGATGTGAGTGTGAGTGATAGCTTGATTTTGTGTTAGCGTAGTGATTCTTTGCCATGTAATGATAGTGTCTTTATTGAGAGTTTTCATACACTAGTTGATCCTTTTAATGACCGAATTGACTCTTCTTGCAAGGTCAATTTATGTCCACCTAGTGTTGACACTTGTGATTTGAATGAAAGTGTATTATCATGTGATCAACTTGAGTGTAATGTTAGTCCACTAGTCGAGGAATTTTGTGATGTAATTAATGAACCTTTGATTAGTGATGATGTAGTTGTAGTTGATCATTTGAATGAGTGTGGCACCTCACCCATGTTTGATAAATGTGAAAATGAGTCTCTTGGTCTTGTCTTTGTGTCAAGTGACGAGTCCCAAGAATGTGGTGGTGATGTGTGTCGTATGGATAGTCATAGAGACCTTACATGTTTAAATTCTTCATCATTGATTGATTGCTTTGTCATTAAAGATAATATCTTATTAATGATGGCATGACTATTGAAGAGGGTGTACATAGTGGCATGTTTTGTGATATTGAAAATATAGCCAACTTTGGGGAATACAAGATCTATGGGAACCCACTATGGGAGATTGACACCCTTCCCTTAGATGGAAGCCTCGTCTGGAGGGATTGTAATTCAATCGTAAGGGTGGAATGTTTTGATGTTCTTAAAAAATCAAAAGAAAAGGCATCTATAGTTGAGCGGGAAATTGACTTGCTTGATTATTTAAAGAACCCAACTAGTCATTACCTTTCTCATAATAAACTTAATAGTGAGCCTTTGTATGATTCTCCACCTATCTATGATAGTGATATGCATGCTAGGCTTGAATCAAGTTACCTCTATGGATTTGATTCGTACTTTGCTAAATATGCTAGTGATAAGAGTTATATTGGTGATAATGCTTCATTAGATACTTTTCTTGCTAAATTGTATTCTTGTGAGGTCACACATTTTAATATGGAGGCGTGTGTGTTCCCTAAATATTTTCTACTTGACTTTACATTAAGGGACACTTTCCTCTACTACTTGTTTGCTTATGATGACACTCACACTTGTGTTGAGGGTGCTTCTTATGTTGGCAAGGGTCCTCATGGAATATATAGGGGTGTTCTTATCCAATATGTATGGGTGTTCTTCCTTTTTTCCCTGGTAGTGTTATAGATGGTATGACTTGATAAATGCTTGTCATCCACATTATTTTCTGTGGGGTTTCTTGTACATGTGATGAGGCTTTTGTGTCTAATGTGGATTTTAAACTTGAAGTTGAATTAAGAGACAATTTCCTCTACTATTTGATTGCTTATGATGATTTTCATTGTGAGATGATTCTCGCGGATCTCTCTAGTACTAATGAATCTTGTAGTGGTGGCATTTTGTCTTCTTGGTTGATGTGTGTAGGTGACCCTTTAAATTTGAGGACAAATTTCTTTCAAGAAGGGGAGAATGATGCAACCCTTGTTTCCTCGAGATCGTCTATGTGGAGTCAAGACCATGAGCTCCAAGCTTCGCAAGGGTTGCATATAAGGATGGACGTTAGAAAGTATACTTTAGCGCAATCCCGAGGATTTCGAGTGTGGATGATTTCATGGGAAGGTGAAAGGCCAAGAATGTCAAGGATGACACCATTTGCAAACCACACATGACACCACAAATAGTGTCTGCGAGCTACAAACCAAATGCATAAGAGCACCACTTGTGATTCCCAGATGGTGCCACATATGATGCCTATGAATCGTAGGTCTTCAACAGATCATGACAGCTTAGCATTTTAGGTTACTTTTGCAATCCAAAGGTGTCACTTTTGGGTCCTTTTTGTAATAATTTGGCCTAGCATTATAAATATGAAGCTTAGGTCATTTCATTACTTATATTATGTTGAATTTTGATATTGTATACTCTATTGAGAGTTAGAGTGATTGAGGGCTTTTGAAGCCATTAATTGAACCTTGTTTGGGAAATATGGGTTGCTTGGGACATTGTTTCCCTTGAGGTCTATCTCATAGGTTTAGATGCTTTTGTATGGTTAATTCAATTGAGGTCCTTAGTTTCATATACTTTGGATTGTTTTTTATTCCATCTCTTGTGTCTACCTCTTTATCTTTCAATTTCCTGTTGTTTTGTTTCGCTTCCGCATTCAATATTGCATCACCTCCCCAATTACCCCCATTGAGGATGTTCAGGTTACCAAATACCTAACATATGAGGAATTCCTAAGTTGCGGACCAAAGAAGTCGCTTCGGTTAAAGTACTTTGGAGGAATAACATACCCTCATTTGTTTCAGACTTCAAGTTTATATTGATAATCGTGTGATACGATTCTCTTATCCACACTCTATCTGTCGAACTTACTCCATGTACCTTAATTAGGTGATATTGTTGACGCAGATGTGGCATGTACAAAATAGATTTCAGCAGATGACAGTTGAGGTAAGTTATGGCTAACTCTTTTTGATTAATGCATAAATAGATGGTCATGTGGAGCCGATTTAATGTTGTTATATTATTATGTGCCCTGTGTGGCGTTGGATATGTGTTTGGGTTGCTTGACAGGTTTTGGATAGTCCTATTTATAGAGGAAACTCTGTCCAAATTCTCAAAAAAACTTAAGAAGTTAGAATATTCCTCAACATTCGAGGATGAATGTTCTTAAGGGGGAAGGATGTTACACCTCGTGTTTTCATGCATCATCTCTATCATAATGCAGACAATATAGACTCAATTATTTTTAAGACCCCTCCATAAGGGTTATGAAGGTTTATGGATGTACTACGTAAGTTTCGGAAAGGTTTAAGACTCATCGGATCAAAGGAAATAAGTTTTGATGAAAAATCGATAAAAAAAAGGATTTGTGTGGAGCATTCTGCAAACCATAGAATGGGAATGCGGACCACACTGTGGGGTGCAAAAATGAATAGAGAAATTGAACTTTTTGGGCAATTCTGCGGCCCATTCTGTGGACCATTACGCGGACCGCAGAACAGGCCGCAAAATGGAGGCGGTGGCCGACCTTTTGAGTTATTTAAGCAATGGTTTCGTCCTTTTCCCTCATTTATCAACCAACCCAGACCCTAGAACACCTCTCACACCCTCTCAAATGTTTTCTAACACCTTGGTGCCAAATTCAAAGGTAAATTACACAAGATCAACGTAAGGAAGCTCGTAGATATCGTACAATCATTTCTTCTTTGATATAGCGATCCTTGGAGACTTCTTAGCCATGAAGTAAGCTCTGTTTCTGAGGGTTTCTTGCACCCTAAGTTATGTTTCATCTTCTATATGATCTTCTCAAGATTCTACAAGTATTTAAGATAGGGTTGTTGAAGGTTTCCTAAAGAATAAGTGCTTGTGAAGTCTTGAAGTATATCTTGTTGTTGTGGACTATTTTAAATGATTTGAAGGAGTTATACGGAGTTGTGGAGTTACGGATGGGATTGTGGTGATTAGTAGAAGTAGTATGAATATTTTTTGTGATATTATGAATAGTGTTTGAGCTATAAATGATCTCATAAACTTATGCACGCAAGTTGCTCGACGAAATGTCTTAATGAACTTTCTTACAAGTTATGAATCCTAAATTGATACAAACGCTTCTTATAATGTAGATAATCGTCTGTAGAATGTGTGAGAGCTAGTGTAGATAATTTCATCGATATGGTATGTAGGGATAATTTTCCTTCATTTGCATGGCTTAATTCAAACTCTTCATTGAAATGATTCTCCAAAAGGAAATCCAAGGCTACTATGCTCCTTATTGTAAAGTTATTCATGTCTCATGTTTATTCCTTGTTAACCATACTTTCTGTATTTATTATATCTCTTGATGGTTAGCTAAGGTTAAATAATATAGCGACAATAATGATAGTCAGAGGATAACGATAATAGGTCACTCTGACTCTGCTTGTGATGTCTTTGGAAGTCGGTCTTGCATTGCATATATATATATATATATATATATATATATATTCTTAACAAGCCGCGCTATAGTTGTTCGGGTATGACATTTATACGTGCACACCACTGTAGTTGGTTTTGATACTACCGAGTCCTATCAAGGTCGGGTACAACCGAGTCTTCTTCGAGGCCGGGTATGATATACTATGATATGATTTTCTCCATAGAGCGACTTGATGCTATATTACATAGCCCTGCTGAGTGGCTTGATTTACAGACATGCATATATATCCGTACTTATGATAGGGTATGCCCACAGAGGCTTCTTGTGAGTTTCAGGTTGACTTCTGGTTCAATATCTTTTACATTATATCTTTTGTTTTTATATGTTATTTGCCTTACATATTCAGTACATCTTTCGTACTGATGCCGCTTTTCTGGGGCACTGTGTTCATGCCCACAAGTACAGATAGATAGGTAGCTCCTCCTTAGTAGGTTGCTTGTTCAATTGTGATTGTCGAACTCATCTCTCTCTCAAAGTTGCTATACAAGAGTCAATATGTACGGTTGTACATAGTCCTAGTATTTTGGGTATGGCAGGGCCCAATCCCAAATGTGGCTATATTATGCCACTCTTAGAGGCTTGCAGACTTGTGGTTATACTATAGTGGTTCGCTTAGGCCCTCTGGTACTGGGTGTCATCCACACCCCCCAAGGTTGGGGTATGACAGTTGCAGATCGCCTGTTGGGTGGTTTGAACCTACCGAAGTAGAGCTATTAGGTCCTGACTAGTTTCACGAAGCAATCGAATAGGTGAACCTCATTGTGCAACGACTGAAGATATCTCAGAGTCGATAGAAGTCTTATACATATATGAGGCGTCATGAGCTAGAGCTTGTTGTGGGTGACAAGCTATTCTTAAAAGTGTCATCAATGAAGGGAGTAATGCAGTTTGGTAGAAAGGGTAAGCTAAGCCCCCGTTTTATTGGCCCTTATGAAATTATGAGAAGAATCGGGAAGGTGGCTTACGAATTAAAGTTACCATCGGAGATGGCTATGGTGCATCCTGTATTTCACATTTCAATATTTATATTGTATAAACCTGATCCTTCTTATGTGTTGAATCATGAAGAGATTGAAATCAATGAGGGGTTGTCTTATGAAGAATAATCCGTGTCAATCTTAGATCGACAAGTTAGGAGGTTGAGAACAAAATATGTAGCTTTGGTTAAAGTCATATGGCATAATCATAATACCGAAGAAGCAACTTGGGAAGCTGGGGAGGACATGAAGAAGAGATACCCTCACTTATTCCCTACGGCAGGTGTGTGTTGAACCTTTTGGTTATTTAATTCCTGCAAAAGTTTAGACTATAGGTATAAATCCATCAGTCTTGTGTTTAGGCTTGATATAATAAAAGATAGGGAAACAAAGAAACTAACTAGGAATTCAAAAAGACAAGGAAATTAAAGGATAGATAAGTTGACACAAAGAGAAATACCAATTGACAACCAAGGTTCTATATAACCAAGACCGCCAATTGAGTAATCACAAGCACCAAACTTCTTACGGTGACCTCAAGGGAAACAAAATCCCCAAGCAACCAACCTTCTCAACAAAGCATTCAACTAAAAGCTTCAACAAGCTCTCATCTCTCAAAATAGTATCAAATATCATTCGTCAAAATAGTCTCCCCTAGGAAAATGTTTAAGTCTACTACTTATACTAGGGAAAATAGAAAGACAAGCTAGCTATTCCATCCTCATATGCGATCTTCCACACTTGGGATCCCCTGGATGGAGCCAAGTCATGCTCTCGGTTCGCTATCTTCATAGATGATCCTCTTGTGACTTGGAGTTCATGGATTTGGATTGCATCATTCTCCACTTCTTGAAAAAAATTGTCCTCAAATTTAAGGGGTCACCTACACACATCCAATAAGAAGACAACAAGACAACACTACAAGATTCACTAGTACAACAAGATCCGCAAGGATTATCTCACAATGACAATCATCATAAGCAAACAAGTAGTAAAGAAAAGTGTCTCTTAATGTAAAATTAAGTAGAAAATCCTCACTGGACACATATGCCTCCTCACAAAACATGAAACCTCACAAGAAAACAATTTGGCAAGGAGAGTATCTACCAACGTAATATCATCAATAAAGCCCAAGTCATTAAAATTATTCACAACGTCAAAGTAAAACTCAAATATTGGCATAGGGCTACTACAAGATGACAACATACTCATATCACCAAGATAACTCTCCTCGTCATACACAAAAAAATAGTAAAGAAAGGTCTTACTTAAAATAACTTGATCAATGGCATCCTCACATATAAGCGTACTATTGCATTCAAGAACAAATTCATGATCAATGTTAAGGTTTGAACGACACCAAGAACAAGTATCAACTAGAAAATAAGCATCACCTTCTTTTTCAAAACACTTCTTCCCTATAAATGTGTTAACATTCTCTAAGGGAAGATCTATTTTCAAACACCTTGTATCTCCCAAAAATGGCTACACTTTCAACCTTACAATACAATCCACTAGACATTTCACTTTCAATAGCCATGTGATCATTAAACAAGACATTATCTTTAAAGAGAGAAAAATCAATAAACAATAAGGAGTCAAGGCATGTAATTTCACTCCCAAAAAGTCAAATGTCATCTTTCAAATCACTTTCATTCACATGACTATCCCCATGACATACATCACAAACACAATGAGCCTCATTGCATGACACTATACCATGAGATTCATTTTTATATGAAGCAAACAAGGGTGGGGTTTCATATTATTTCAAAGGACCAACTACATCAACATCATCACTAAGTAGAGGCTCATTAAGCACATCACACGATTTCTCAATTAATGAATTAACATTACAAACAAGTTGATCAACACAAATATTAACACTAGTTGGTAGCATGAGCTCACAATGTTCACTAACATGATTACCATAATTTAAGTCAATTAGTGTTTGAGCATCTTCATTACATGACAATGTACTATAATTCAAATCACAAGTGTCAACACCAGATGGACACAAATCGATCTTGCAAGAAGAATCAATTCGGTTATCAAAAGGATCAACTAGTGTATGAGTACTCTCAACAACGACATTATCATTAAATGGTAAAGGATCATTAAGCTCACATAAAGACAAGATACTACTCACACTCACATCACAAACTTGTTTATTCAAAGAGTTGGAAGTGTTGAGTTTAGCTATTGTACCTTGAAGTAAGAATCTTCTTTACCTTGACCTCCCAATTGCAAGCTCACTTAACCAAGTGAAGATATAGTCTTGGCCTCTATTCTCTCTTTCGAAAATGGGATTTCTTCACATGAAGACTCCTTTAATATTCCATTTTCTTGGGTACCTACAAGAGAGTCTTCACCACAAGATGAAAAAGTAAAAGGGTTAGATTAAAATTATGGAAATTTTCTCACGTCACTCCACGTCCTCTCTTTTTTCCACTCTTAAGTTGCCACTTTGCACTCCCTCACTTCTCTCAATCTTTTGTCTCTCAAGTTATTTAGAGATGGAAGGGACTCTAAGGATTTCCTTTGAGGGTTTAGGAGGACCCTTCACTTCAAGCTTCCATGTAGACGAGGTGTATCTCCTTTCTTTTCTTTGGTTGACAAGGTTTCCATGGGAGGAGGTTTTTGCAACCTTGCATTTATTGTCTCTTGTGGAAGAGGTTGTGGAAAGAGAAGTCTCCCACATTTGTCCACTACATACTTGTGCCACTCTCTTTCATAGGTTAGCCCATGAATTTCAAACCAATCAAGTTCCAAAAACAAGTCACAATCTTCCAAAGGGAGAACGTCACACCAAACTTCCTCTTTGTAGTCTCCACAAGTAAATGATACCTTCACCATTTTATCAACTTAATTTCTCTTTTGATCATAATAAGTGTGTTTCCTCCTCAAGCAAGGTAAGCCCAACTAATTAATCACATTAGAGTCGATGAAGTCATGGTGATAGGAATCATCAATCATAAGGTATAATCCCATAACATCACATATCCCTACAAGTATTTGTCTACACTTCCCTTTAAGCTCTCTTCGTTGTTCCTCCTTACATTCTGTGATTTCTATCCTACCCTTTAGGTGATCCATTTGACTATTCAATTTGACTAGCATAGCCATCACATCCTTAAGCGTAGCTCCCCTGGTGGGAACTTGTGTTTCTCCGCCTTAATTTTCCATTAGTACCTATTTAAGACACTCAACAATGCAAGCAAACATATTACGTTTGTTAAAAATAACTCACAAAATGCTCTAGTATGCGCACCTTTTTGAATGCCTCACAAATTACTTCAGCTAATGGTTGTATGTTTGTTAATTCGGTTGAGTTTCAAGGTCCCATTTACTACTTGAGTTCAAGAGTGGATCCTTGCTAACTCAAAAAAAGAACGACTCAATTAAAACTAATGCACTTGAATAAAAAAAGTATCGATGAAGTTTCAAAACAAAAAAAGAATGATAAGAATTGGCACAAAAAAAAGGACTAAAGAACTAGTTAACAACCAAGTAATGATTAATTTCTAGTTGTTAATTAGTTAGGAGAATCAAAGAAAATAAATGGAATACAATCGGAAAGGAATTAAAAGTGAAAATCTGAAATTTTGCCTCAGAAAATATTTTTCTCAACTTTTCACTTGAAATTTTGGATCAAACACTCATTTGTGGTCACCTTCTTCCTATGAAGATTGCTCAAGAACACTCAAATTTATAGGTACTTCAATTCCAACTCAGATTTGCTCCAAATTTTAGATCTAAGCTCCTCTCAACTTGGAAAACAAAGCCAACTACAAATTGGAATCAATTGACCTTCAAATCACTAAACCCATTTTGGTGTTATTCAAAACTTGAAGGTCCTTCAATGGTGATTTTTCCAAAACTCTCCAAACACTTTGATACTTTTTGTGAAAACTATGATAATGAAGATACTTTTTTTGAGCTTCAAGGTAAAATGGCTAATCTCAACACTCCAATTAATGTGAATGTTCATGTTGTTGACTTGAGTGTGAATGATAGCTTGTCCTTAGTTGAACTTAATATGTCTTTACCATGTGTTGAGCTTAGTTCTTTAAAGATTGTTGATAATGTTGTTGATGTGGGTGTTCTAACACTAGTTGATCCTTTTGATGACCATATTGATTCTTCTTGCAAGGTCAATTTGTGTCCACCTAATATTGACACTTGTGATACAAATATTTGTGCATTGTCTTGTGATGAGATAGTTCTCACACTAGTTGATCTTATTGATGACCAAGTTGATTCTTCTTGCATGATCAATTTGAGTCCAACCAGTGTTGATATGTGTGTTGATCAATTTGATTCTCATGTTAATCCACTATTTGAGGAACCTTGTGATGTGCTTGATGAACCTCAAATTAGTGATGATTTTAATGTAGTTGATCATGTGGATAGTCATGAAAAAATGCTTTAAAAATAACGTTGTCTTTATGAGAGTGAAATTACATATTTTTAGTCCTCATCATTCATTGATTGTTCACTCTTTAAAAATAATGTCTTATTTGATGATGACATGACTAGTGAAAATGAGGTACCTAGTGGTATGTGTTGTGATATTGAAAGTGTAGACACTTTTGCGGACTACATGATATCTTTCCTTGGTAGATGAAATATACTTGGGGGTAAGGAGTGTTTGACAAAGGAAGGTAATACTTATTTATGAATTGCTACTTCTTTCTTGTGTGTGCCAAATCATAGTACCATACTTGATCTTGTCTTTGAACCCAATAGTGAGGCTACATCTGAGGACACTCTAAAAAAGTTATTTTGTGTGGCACCTTTCTTTACTATCTATTTGCATATGATGACGCTCATATTTGTGTTTTTGATGCATCCTATGTTGAGAGGGGTTCTTATGGGGTAAATAGTTGTGTTCTTGACCACGATGTGTGGATATTCTTCGCTTTTGACCCCGGTGAAAATTTGTGTGACTTGGTCATGGCACTACCTTGGAGCTGTTTTTGTTTGAAAAATGAGGATCAAATGTATTTCGTGTCTTCTAGAACCAATGTAGAATGGCATGCTTCATATTTTGAATCCATTGGTTTCTTTACTTTATCCTCATTCCATAATTCTTAACATGATTACACCTTGGGAATTCATAGATTCTTGCTTGAGTAACAAGAAACCCTAGAATATGAAACTCAAGATTTGGATATCAAAAGGTAAGACCTTCATCCTACACTCAAATATAGTTATGTAATTGTTATTTGGAGACCATAAGTTGTTGAATTATAGTTTGGAAAAATATGATGGGTTTGATAGAAAAACATGAACAATTAGATGTTTGGGTTGTTGATTTAGTTGTTGTTATCTTATGAGTAACGGAGAAGGATGTTGTATCATCATGAGATTGTAGAATCATCTAGAACAAGGGGATGAGTTATTGGGTGTAGAACTCCATTGATGAGAGCTTGTGGAGCTTCATGCCCACCAAATATTTGATAAAATACCTAGATGACCAAATCATGAGTATTGTTACTAATATTGAATCCCTTTGACTTATATTGCTAGAGATCAAATTCAAAAGAGGTGAAGAACATTGTATTACATTTAAAAGAGCGGGATTTGAGGTATGTCTCTTTTCGAACATGCTTTTCAACCTGAAAATGGTTTTGGGGCAAAGTTTCATGTGCATGAGGGACAAGCCCTCATGGAGCCTTAGGGTATTATAATCTATATATGTATTCATGATTTATCCTATCAAAGGGTTATTGAAACTTGTGTATAAAGCTATAAATTTTGAACGTGATTTACCCAGATAAGGGACGCATTGAACTTGATTTTTAAAAGCTTGGATATTTTATGTGTTTGCTTTATGAACGGGTTTGTTGAACTTGAAACTTATTTAATGACTTGAACTTGGTTTCTAAACCCACAAATGATTTGACGTACTCCTTATAACGGGATAATGAACAAAATTCATAATAAGTGATTCAGTTATTTTGTCATGATTCTATTGTATGTGTTTGGACTAGCTACTCGGGAGAAAGGGTAGTCACTATGGATCCTAGTGTGGTTTGTCTAGCTATTCAAGAAGAAGGATAACCATCGAGGGCCAATAGCCCCGGTGTGGTTTGCCTAGCTATTCGGGAGGAAGGATAGCCATCGAGGCCAATAGCTCCGGTGGGTTTTGCCTAGCTATTAATGATGAAGGATAGTCATCGGGGATCAATAATCTCGATGTAGTTTTACCATTCGGGAGGAAGGATAGCCATCGAGGGTGACAACCCCGATGTGGTTCTTCTATGCGGTTTTAGGGAACCTTAATGGTCATCCCTTCATTTCTTTGATTTGTCCTGTATTGGAATGATTGTGATTGTTCGTGAATGACTTGATTGGAAAGTGATTTAATTCTCTCTTAATGGATTGTATTAATGGTTTCTCTAAGTTTGGTGAACTGTTTTATCTCTGGATTTCAAACTTCTTTACTTACATTATTTTACTGCTTTATATTATATTATTTTATATTATTTATTATCTCGAAGACATTCACTGAGTACCCAGTACTCAGACATACTATTATTGTTTTTTATGGTGTGTTAGGTAATGAGGAAGAGCATGTTCGTGATACGTCTATGACTTAGGAGAATTTGTTGCTTTCAAGACTATTCGGTGAGCCAACATGATTGTTCGTGGGACATCATTTTATCTTTATTTTATTGGTATTAGTTTTCAGGCTGCGTCCTGAAGTTAGACTATTT
This sequence comes from Anisodus acutangulus, assembly GCA_029783415.1. NCBI lineage: Eukaryota > Viridiplantae > Streptophyta > Magnoliopsida > Solanales > Solanaceae > Anisodus > Anisodus acutangulus. The sequence goes on from CM056497.1 coordinate 35,102,380, forward strand.
CCTTTTATCATCTTAGAGGCTTCATATATAGACGTTGTTTTATGGATATTTGGTTGAGGTCGTTATTCGACTCTCATGGGCATTGCTACGTTTTGACAATTTATTTATTACAGACTTCCGTTAATTTTATTTCATAAATTATGACCATGACTTTTACTTAGTTATTTATAACTTTAATTGAAATTATTAATGAAAGACAAAACAGGGACTTGATAGTATTAATTCAAAATGTACTTCCGGTGTTGTTCATAGCATCGAATGTATGTTACATCCAGGGTTGGGTTTGAAGCGTAACAGATTTTTCTTTAGCATAATAGACTCCGTTGGCGGGGATGCGCTTCAGCGGAAAAACACACCACCGAGGTGAGGTCACTTAAATTCTGGCTATCTGCTGGGGCGAAAAGAATTCCACAGAGGCGCAATCACCTCTGCGAGGAAATCATCTGCAGACACGAAAACTTAACTCATGGAAATTCTCGCATCTACAAGACAAACCTCCGCATAGGCAGACACGCAGAAGCGGACGGAGGGTCGCTGGTGCGGACACCAGACACCAGCAACAGTCCAAACTCATCAAATTCTTCATCAAACACCTGAAACACTCCCAGGACCTCCCGAATACAAGTCAAATATACAATCCTACCATAAAACAAATTCCAGACTTGATCGCGCACTCGAAATTCTCAAAAAAGGTCTCTAAGGCTCAAGATTACCCAAAGTCAACCCTTACGTTCTAGTTTCACTATTTCACAACCAAACACCCAAAATACACTCGGTTGCCTCAGAAATCGAACCAAAGGCTTGACTAAGTCATAAATGTCATTCAGAGTCTAATGGAATCGAAAAAACCACGAAAATAATGCATTTATCCAAAAGTCAACTATTAATCAAACCACTCTATTCTCTTAACTTAGAAATTTCCAAACTTACCAAAAAGTGTTTGAAACCTACCAGATCACCTCGGGAACCAGGTCACCCATCCCCGCAAGTCACAAAAAAATAAACAAAGACCCTAAGGGTAATTCAGGGATTTCTAAGTAAAATAAGCAAAATGACTTTTCGAGTCGTTACAACTATAAATAGAGAACTTCAGCCATTTCATTCCTGAGATTCTCTTGAATATTGAAAACTTATACTCTTTGAGAGTTTTGAGAGCTTGTGACGCTTTTGGTTGAACTTTACATGGAAAGATAGGTTGCTTGGGATTCAATTCCCTTGAGGTCTATCTCATAGATAGAGTCGTCCTTGGGCGGTCAAGGTGGCACCGCCGCATAGGGGCCCCCGGCAGGCGGGGCCTCCACCCCTGATTTTTTTTTATTGGTTTCAATTATTAAGATATGTATTAAAAATACCTCCAATCTTATTAGTGAGAGTTGTAGCCTAGTGGTTGAGGGATCCCTTCAAAAGTCCTTCCTTAGTGAGAGGTCGCGTGTTCGAATTCAATGAGCAACGAAAGGCTTTTTTTTTTAAACACTAAATCAGATTTGGCCCCAAGTCCCAAACAGTCGCCCCCCCCTCCCCCCCCCCCTCTTTAAACAAAAAATAAACCATTTTTTTTAATTTAAACACAAAAAACCAAATTTGGCCCCAAGTCCCAACTAGTCGCCCCCCCTCCCGCTCTCTCTCTTTAAACAAAAAAACAAACAGCCATTGGGTTTCAAAAAATAGGGAGCATTAAAAACACCACAAATAAATCCAAAAAAAAAAAAGTTCCCCCATTAATTATTGTAGAAATCTCAACTTCCAAGTAAAGATCTTTTTAGTAAGTTATTGTTTTGAGAATTATTCTGTTTTAGTTGTTTTAATTCACCATTAACATGGATTGATTGCATCGATGTTTATTCCATTTTGCTTAGGGTTTCAAATTTATCAAATCTCAGTATTATATTTAATTTAGGGTTCTTTTTTAATTTCATTTTGAATATTTAAGTTATATTTGTTGAATTTTCAACGTTAGCATGATTTTTATCTATATTATTTTTTGATTCCTTAGGGTTTCATTCTTTTTAATCTAAAACAAAACCCTTTTGATTTTCCCCCTAAAATTCTCTTTCTTTTTCTTTCAAAAACATCTTCTTCAATTTAATCAATTTATCATTATATTAAATTAATTGTGTTTAGTTTTAGATTTTACATTACTTTTATTGGTAATGTATGTAATGGATGACTTGTATTTTACATGATTACATTAAATTTGGTTTGTCTTTTTGTTTCAATAGGAGAATTACAAATGTCTCCTACCCGAAAATATCCGTCTGGACATGAAAAACGTAAAAAAGAAGACACGAAGAAGAGTTCATCAAGTCTCAAAGAGGGGCTACAAAGAGGTGGAAGATTCTGATTGATTATATAACGGTTAAGGGTTTTACTCTTAAGCCATTGTCAATTGCTCGATGGGAAAGTCGCATTGAAAGTGTGAAAGCAATAGTTCTTCAACCTCAACAAATTAGAGAAGCTTTACTTCAACGTGCCGAAGAAAGAGATACTGACTCTAAAATAAGAAATGAAGCTAAGTCTTTGGCAACATTTAAACTAAAAAACTTTGAGTTCTTAGTAGGCATAGTTATTTGGTATGACATATTGTCTAAAGTTAATATTATTAGCAAAGACTTACAATCTGAGAATATGCTTATTGATGTTGATATGGCTAAGGTTATGGGGTTAATTGCTTCTTTTGAAGAGTATAGAGAAATTGGATTCAAACAAGCAATCAATACCGCAAAAGAACTTGCTTCATCAATGGAGATTGATCCTATTTTTCCTAAAAAAAATACAAATATATAGAAAGAAACATTTTGATGAGCTCTCTCGTGAGTCTTCCTAAATGCAATAATTTCTATGACACATGACCAGTACAAATGGAAAAATTTGATGCTAAAATTGATGCAAACATATTTCTAATAGCATCATAATAGAGTTTATTTCAATATAATTTGGACACTATCTAGAAACTTTACACTATTGCTCAAGGGATAGAAATATGTATTAAAGTATCGTACTATAACTAATTTAGCAGATCATACTTACTTGAAAACAACATATGTTCAAACCCTAATTGGAAAGATACAACTTTAGAAATATTAGTTTGAAAAAGGTAGTTTTGTGATCGTCAGTTACAACAATTTATCCTGGAATTTTGATTTTGCAAGTGAATTTTAACTGCATATCGAAATTCTTCTTAAAATTCTCATACATGTAGTTATGTTTTTAAAGTTCTTATAATTCATCAATTTATCTTCTGGTTCTTATTTTCATAAGTTTTCGATCTTTAGATTATTTTCACCTGCAATCATTATCTTATAATCTCAAATATTTCAGAATAGTTTTAATAGACATATCTATATATCTGTAATACAATCACTTTTGTTTCAAAATTAAATTAAGTATTTCACCTCTACTTATATCAATATTCGTGGTCATTGTTTCCATTGATACATCTTCTAATAAAAGTTTAAATTTAATGACATATTATATGAAACATTCTATTAGTAATGAAAGGAATTATTTAAAAAAATGCTTTGACTCCTCGAGTTACAATATCAACATGGTATACAGAGAGAAATTGAAAATAGCCTTACCATTGAAAATCTAGCTTATTGCGACATAAATACACCAGTGAACGAGCACACGTACACATATATGTATATGTAGGATTTTGTTGGGTTCAAAACACATAAGTAAGGCACAGCGGAAGTTTAAAGTTTTGTTCTTACTTACCCCAACAATTACTTCTGGTGTGGTTATATGACAATAAAAACCCTGCAACATAATGCATGAACATTTACAGGTTGTATTATCTGGAATCTTTATCAACAGTGGGTCCGTATGCGAATGCCCTTACGATGACAAGCTCCAAGCTTCAATGTATTTCTCTTTTGGAAAGCTAGGAAATCTAGCAAAGGTTCGAGAGAGTGTTTTGATTCTAAGTCTCTAAGACTTAGAATAATAATATGAAATTAGTGTATTGAATAATGAAGTGAATGTCTGTACTTATAGGTGAAAATTAGGTCAAATCGGATTAGGGTTTGACCTTGGGCCTGACCCATAAATCGAGACATATTACGTCATTAGCGTCGCGGCCCTATGGTGTGGGCGTCGCGGCGCTTGACGTGGCCCTACACTGTCTCGATTTATTTTCCGCACATTCTTAATTAAATCCAATATCCAATTTTGACTTAATTAAAATAATCATTATTCATTTAAATATCTCGATTCTAAATCAAATATTTAATACCCTCTCAATACATCCTTAGATCGAAAAGACAATCGACATAGTGTGACCCTACATGCCTTCACATATCGACATTAATTAAATTAAGGTCTACGCAGAACTCCTAGACGGCGTCGCAAGACGAACTCAATATATGAAGTACATTTACACGAATCTAGTAAACTTAACCTCTATATGGTAAGATAAAATCATTTCATTCACGACACACCCGATAAAGCTTAGGATTTGTCAAGTGTCTATCCAAATGGCTTAATCATTATATCTCATCTATATTAGTTGACAACTAGACCATATTCTAAATTTGTCTATTGCGTTGGCCAATGACTTAGTCAACCTAATATCACTGAGAATCTGAGTGTTCTCTCGAATATACATTCGAGAAATAAATCCTAATCTTGTCTCAACTACCACCTTTAATCCACATCGTAATGTATCCAACACAAGTCGTATCTCAACCTATAAGGCATTTGAGCTTAGGACAGGATCAAAGTATATTACTTTGTAGACAAGGTGTGTATTGACCTCAAGTCTAAGAACTTCTATCTCCCACATGTTGATCAAACTTTACACAAGTATAACAAATAGTATATTAGCAGGGTATACCAATACTTTCAAAGTATCCATGTGTCCATCACGAGTAGCCATTACTTGTAGCAGGTGAGACATACTACATCCTCTAAGGATGTGATGCATACCACATGTCGACTTATCACATATCATAGATACCCCATTCTCGATGATCATTAGTCGAGGCTATTTTAAGAGTTACGTTATAATATTAATATCTCACATTATTAATAACAACGTAACCTCTAGGGATGCATATTATAGAATATTATAAACAATCAATTAATAATTCAATAATTGCAAATGCCAAAATATTAATCTCCATTAATAATAGTACGAATGTGTATAAAGTACATTTATCCTAATACAGATTGTCTCTAGGACATAAATATACTTTAAATCTCCCACTTAGCCTAGAGCCAATCTCCAACATATCTAATGCCCATATTCTCAGAATGACCATTATGCTTGACTATGCTTAATGGTTTAGTGAATGAGTCAGCTAGATTATCGTCTGTAGGAACATAGTCTAATATAATATGTTCAGTCTCCACCATCTCCCTGAGTATGTGGTACTTCCTTGGTACATGCTTGTTTCTGTTTGTTGATCTTGGTTCCTTAGCTTGCGCAGTCGCACCAGTGTTGTCATAATAGATCGTTATTGGACAAGTGGTACTTGGAACAACCTCTAGTTCCTTCAGAAACTAAGAAAGCATGATAGCTTCTTTACCAGCTTCCAATCCAGTAATGTACTCAGCTTCTGTTGTCGAATCAGCAGTTGTAGCTTGTTTGAAACTTTTACAGCTTACTGCTCCACCATTGAAAATGAACGTGTACCCAGACTGAGATTTGAAGTCATCAAGATCCTTCTGGAAGCTAGCATCAGTGTACCCAGTGGCAGCTAGCTTTTCTTCCCCATCATAGACTAAGAAGTAATCTTTAGTTCGTCTAAGATACTTAAGAATACTCTTGACTGCCTTCCAGTGTTCTTCCCCAGGATTCTGCTGGAATTTTCAAGTCATACTAAGTGCAAATGCCACATCTGGCCTAGTACATGTCATGGCATACATGATCGATCTTATAGCTGAAGCATATGGGATTCTTTTCATGCGTTCAAGTTCTATAGTATTAGAAAGACTATCCTTCTTAGATAACTTGATGCCTTGTCCCATAGGTAGACTGCCTTTCTTGGAATCTTCCATAGAAAAAACGTCTAAGAACTTTGTCTATGTAGACTGACTGTGACAGCCCCAACAATCTATTAGGTTTATCTCTATAGATCCTAATTTCCAGAATGTAGCAGGCTTCACCTAAATCCTTCATCATGAAGGTACTGGACAACCACTCCTTGACTGACTGCAAGAGAGTCTTATTATCTCCTATTATCAATATATCATCTACATATATAATAATGAAGGCAATACTCCCATCCTTGCGTTTGCTATAAACACATGGATCCTTTTTGCTTCTGACGAAATCAAATAACTTGATAGCTTTGTCAAAGCAAATGTTCCAACTCCTCGAGGCTTGCTTAAGCCCATAAATGGACTTTTGTATCTTGCATACATCATTTGGTTTGGACTCAAGTGAAAAACCCTCAGGTTGTTTCATATACACCTCCTCAACTAGATTACCATTGAGGAAAGCAGTTTTGACGTCCATCTGCCAAATATGATAGTCATAATATGCAGCTATTACAAGCAAAATTCGAATGGACTTAATTTTTGCAACGGGTGAAAAGGTTTCATCATAATCGACCCCCGGCCGTTGATTATAACCTTTAGCCACCAATCTCACCTTATAAATTTGTACCTTGCCATATGCATCAATCTTCTTCTTGAAGACTCATTTGCATCCTATGGGTTTAACCCTTATTGGCAAATCAACCAAGTTCCAAACTTGATTTATGTACATCGAGTCCATCTCAAATTTTTAGCTTCTTGCCATCTTTGCAAATCAAAGTCTAACATAGCTTCGCTGTCGTTTGTAGGTTCATCATCATCAGAAATATCTATCTCATTGTGTATTTCAACAAGGAGATTAAGTCTTTCAGGCCGATGATGAGTCCTAATGGTCCTACGGAGTTGATTATTTTGCGTTTCAATATTTGTTGCATTTTGATTGTGAGAAGGTCTTTGTGTGTTGTACAATCCATCACCTTGAGAGCTTTCAGGAATGTTATTTTCATATATTTTTTGAATGGAATGATGTACAACCATTGTATCATCTTCCATTGGTTGTGTATGAGAGACTTGCATTTCTGCACTATCTCTCACATCACTCCTACTGGCTGAAAGGTGTACTCTAAGTACCCAATCTTCACCAGATACTCCCACTGAATCCTTGTTTAGGTCATTCGACAAGGGTTCAACTTCTGTGTTATCTTGTGGTTCTTGAATTTCTTCAAGTTCTATCTCTGTGCAACTATGTTCCTTGTAGACATATTATTCTTCAAGGAAAGTTGCGTTCTTGTAAATAATGACCTTACGTTCACCAGGAAGATAGAAGTAGTATCCCTTAGTTTCCTTTGGATACCCCACAAAGTAACATTTCTCACTTTTGGATTCCAACATGTCAGTGAGCATCTTCTTAACATATGCAGGGAACCCCCAAGGTCTCATATGTTTAAGAGTTGGCTTCTTGCCACACCATATCTCATAGGGTGTCTTTTCTTCTGACTTGGAAGGAACCCTGTTCAGAACATATATTGAGGTTTGTATAGCATGTCCCCAAAGTTATGTCGGTAGATCTAAGAAGCTTATCATGGATCGAACCATATCTAATAAGGTTCGGTTTCTCCTTTCGGCAACACCATTCATTTTTGGTGTTTCCGGAGGTGTCCACTCTGATTGGACTCTATGTAGCTTCAAGTAATCTAGAAAATCCTTGCTCAAGTATTCACCTCCTCGATTCGATCGAAGGGTCTTGATACTTGTTGCAAGTTGCTTCTCTACTTTCGATTTGTACTATTTGAACTTCTCAAAAGCCTCAAATTTGTGTCTCATAAGATACACATATCCATACCCTGTGAAGTCGTTAGTAAAAGTGATGAAGTATGGGAAACCTCATTTAGCTTAAGTCAAAAATGGCTCACACACATCAGTATGGACCAACTCAAGCACCTCCTTGGCTCGCACACCTTTCCCAGAAAGTGGCTTATTGGTCGTCTTTCCTCTCAAGCAAGATTTGAAGTTACCATAAGACTCCAAGTCAAATGGTTCGAGGTAGTCTAACTTCCTCAACCTTGCTATCCTTAATTCGTTGATATGACCAAGTCTGCAATGCCATAGTTAGGTAGAGTTTCTATTACTTATCTTAGCTCATTTATTTTGTACATTGAATATTATTCGACTACAGTTTAGTGTATCTAATCCATCCACAAGAGGAGCAGTTCCATATATAACCTTATCAAAAGACAGTACTTGACTACCATTATAAATATATGAGGAAAAGCCCTCCATGTCGAAAACAGGGATAGAAATGATATTCCTCGTTAATGAGGGTACATAGTAGCAATCATTTAACACTAGACAATAGCCAGAAGGAAAATTTAATCTATAAGTTCCTACGCGCTCAGCATCCACTCGTGCTCTATTTCCAACGCGTAGGTCTACCTCTCTTGGTTCAACCTTCCTGCTATCAGTTAGCCCCTTCACATTTGTACAAATGTGTGAGCCACAAGCGGTATCCAATACCCAGGAATGAGAGTTATTTATAGACATATTTATTTCAATGACGTACATACCTTGTCCACTAGAGATAAAAGCACCTGGTGCTTTTCCCCCTCCTGGTGCCGTGAAGTCCTTCTTCCAATGCCCCTTCTGGTTACAGTTGAGGCATACATCCTAAGCCGGATTCACCTTCTTTTTCTTCACACCTCACTTAGGCTTCATAGCCGAGGGTGCAGCGACTGCTTTGCCCTTGTTCTTCTGTCATTCCTTACCTTTTTCTTGGGTCGGCTAGTAGAGCTCACCATGAGTACAACTTTGCCTTTGGAAGTGGAAGACTCAAAGGTCTTGAGAATGTTGTGCAGCTCCGGCAGACTCGCCTTCATTCCATTCATATTGAAATTCACTATAAATTTTTTTAAGGAACGAGGGAGAGAGTTCAGGATGAGGGTGGTAGCGACATTCTCTTGCAGCTTCATTCCAATTGAAGCAAGTCTCTCTATCAGCCCTATCGTCTTCAATACATGCTGCGAGACCTGGCCCCCTTAATTGAGCTTACACTTAAAAAGTTCTATAAGTAACTCATATTCCATAGTCTGGGATTGTGAGTCATAGAGACTCTTCAAGTGTTCGAGCATCTCATTGGGACCCATGTTCTCATGTTGTCTCTGAAGTTCCATAGACATGGAAGACAACATCACGCACTGTGCTGAAGTGGCATCATCTAGGTGTTTTTGGTAAGCATCCTTATCAAAAAGGCATATTCAGCAGAGTCTGTCGTAGGGACTGTTGGGAACACCGTGTCCAACACGTATTCTATTTTCTCTTGTCTCAATACTATTCGCAAATTTCTCAGCCAGTCAAGGTAGTTAGGTCCAGTAAGTTTGATCATTTCAATCAACATTTTCAATGATAAGCTCGACATCTTTGATAATCTGAAGAATTAGATAGATTGTAAATCAAACTCAAAATATATTTCCTATTATACACATTCGTTTAGGCTAATCAACATGGCCTTTTGTTTAATTATCTCCCACTATTTTAACATACTTCTTCTACGACTCCATGGTAGAATACAGACCTATATTAATTGAGGTCATAATGGGCCAAGATCCAAGCCTATGCTAACTCCGCGTTTGCTTTGGCTAATAACTTCAATAACACATCTTGGTTGGTTCTAAACCAATTGCAAAACTTATTTACAACTCTTGGTTGATCAAATTATATATTTAATCTTGTGTCCTTAGATTAGTCCGACACTTTGGCACCAAGATTTGTCTAAGCAAGTCAACCCCATTACACGACTGCGTTTATGTATCTAAGTAAATTTGGCCTTTGTGAGCAAACACTTTAGTGTAAATACCCACACCAGTTTATCGTTTACCTTTACATTTAAAATACATCTATGAAAGAGTCTGGGTTCTCGTAGACTTAGAGCAAATGCTTTGGCATAAATACTCGTATCGCCGAAAAGGATTTTGCACTCCAACAATTATAATGGATGACGCGTTTTATTTTACTTGTATTCAAAATTTTGGAGAATATTTTAATTCAGGGTTTTAACCAAGATCAACTCTTTTATGTCCTATCCAATATGACATCTTAATATCATGAAAAACTAATGACACATATAGTTGGGAACCGTCAACCCAATATGCATGATATAAGATGGTTTAATCAAATACTGGGCGCCGCCTGCCCAGACAGTTATAGAGGACGTTATTCTAGTAATTTAAATGACAAATAATTTAACATTTAGCACATAAACAGTATACTTATCAAATAATATACTGTATTATAATAATCTTGGGTTAAACATTCTGAAGTCTAGAAAAAAAATTATTTCTGGACAGGTGGGGTCGCGGCGCTAATCATTAGGGCCGCGGTGCCACTGAGGCAGAAGCCTTTCGGCTTCTGCAAATGCATTAGCGTCGCGGCGCTCCACCATGGAGCTGCGGCGCCAACTGTCCAGTAAAAATTTGAAACGAAGCATTAGCGACGTGACGCCGCCTTGAAAACCCTAGCAAGCGTCGTGGCACCCTACCATAGGGTCGCGGCGCCAACGTCGTAACAAAACGTTTCTGTGTTGATTTTTCAAAATCGTTCGAGCCCTAAATCTAATTTCGGGACCAAACCACAGATTCTTCATCATCACCCACCATTATCAATAACGCACACATCGACCATCATCCGTCTTTACCCGTTCTTTGCCGTGCACCGTGCAATGAGCCGGACATCGCACTTTTGGCTTAGTCCGAGTTAGAGTGGAATGACTTCCTCGAGTTAGCGTAGGAGATAATTTAGGGTGATACTAAAAGGTTAACATTCGGTCAAGACATGTAGGATTTCAAGAAGCCTTGTTTTAATCTAATTTTATGTTTAACCTATATTATTATTTTATTTAATTATTATATAACCATTTAACCAGCCTGAGCTCTGATACCACTGTAGGATTTTGTTGGGTTCAAAACATATAAGTAAGGCACAGCGAAAGTTTAAAGTTTTATTCTTACTTACCCCAACAATTACTTCTGGTGTGGTTATATAACAATAAAAAACCTGTAACATAATGCATGAACACTTACAGGTTGTATTATCTGGAATCTTTATCAACTGTGGGTTCGCACGCAAATGCCCTTACGATGGCAAGCTCCAAGCTTCAATGTATTTCTCTTTTGGAAAGCTAGGAAATCCGGCAGAGGTTCGAGAGAGTGTTTTGATTCTAAGTCTCTAAAACATAGAATAATAATTTGAAATTAGTGTATTGAATAATGAAGTGAATGTCTGTATTTATAGGTGGAAAATTAGGTCAAACCGGATTAGGGTTTGACCTTGGGCATGGCCCATAAATCGAGACAAGTTAGGTCATTAGCGCTGCGGAGCTTTACGTGGCCCTACACTATCTCGATTTATTTTCAGCACATTCTTAATTAAATCAAAAATCAAATTTTGACTTAATTAAAACAATCATTACTCATTAAATATCTCGATTCTAAATCGAATATTTAATACCCTCTAAATACATCCTTAGATCAAAAAGACAATCGACATAGTGTGACCCTACATGCCTTCACATATCGACATTAATCAAATTAAGGTCTACGCGGAACTACTAGATGGCGCCGCAAGATGAACTCAATATGTGAAGTATGTTTACACGAATCCAGTAAACTTAACCTCTATATGGTATGATAAAATCCTTTCATTCACGACACACCCGATCAAACTTAGAATTTGTCAAGTGTCTATCCAAATGGCTTAATCATTGTATCTCATCTATATTAGTTGACAACTAGACCATATTCTAAATATATCTATTGCGTTGGCCAATGACTTAGTCAACCTAATATCACTGAGAATCTGAGTGTTCTCTCGAATATACATTCGAGGAATGAATCCTAATTTTGGCTCAACTACCACATTTAATCAACATCGTAATGTACCCAATATAAGTCGTATCTCAACCTATAAGGCATTTTATCTTAGGACAGGATCAAAGTATATTACTTTGTAGACAAGGTGCATATTGACCTCAAGTCTAAGGACTTCTATCTCCCACACGCTAATCATACTTTAGACAAGTATAACAAACAGTATCAGCAGGGTATACCAATACTTCCAAAGTATCCATGTGTCCATCACGAGTAGCCATTACTCGTAGCAGGTAAGACATACTACATCCTCTAAGGATGTGATGCAGACCACATGTCGACTTATCACATATCATCGATACCCCATTCTCGATGATCATTAGTTGAGTCTATTTTAAGAGTTATGTTATAATATTAATATCTCACATTATTAATAACAGCGTAACCTCCAGAGATGCATATTATAGAATATTACAAATAATTAATTAATAATTCAATAATTGCAAATGCCAAAATATTAATCTCCATTAATAATAATACGAATATGTATAAAGTACATTTGTCCTAATACTGATTGTCTCTAGGACATTAATATACTTTCAGTATAATCATCATACTTATGTTTGTGTACTTCAATTTCTATTTTATAACTCAAATATGTGTGAAATTTTATTATCATGTCTGTTGATGAAAAAGATACAGGTGCAAATTTCTTATTTAGTCATGTCCGTGATTTCGTTTTGTTTATGATTATTGACTACTTTCCGTGTGTGTTAAATGGGAGTAACTTACATTACTTGATATCCGCTTAAGTATGATTTTGAACTTTCTTTAATTCCTTGCATATTAGTTTAGTATCCATAGATCGATCACAATCATAATGATAAGTTTCAGATTTAATTTTTTCTTTAGTCTAATTTGAAGATTAAAAAAGGGAGATGCGTATGATCTTTGTATGATTCTTTTTCCCTTGCATTTGTTCACGTGAAGGAAAAAGATGTCAAATAATCATAAATATTAAATATATTTAGAAATGAAAATATACAAAATTAAAAAGAATGACGAATTTACAAAACTTTAGAAAGATATATGCAACTTTCATAATTTTCAAGGGTAACAGTTGAATCAAGTACCTTGATTAATGGTATGTAGTATATCTACGTTAATTGTCATGTAATTACTTTTGTAATTATGAAGTTCATGAAGGTGTTTATAGGTGGAGTGCAATACATGAATGGATTAGAGTTTGGTCCTTTATTAAAAAAGGGCACCCCGGTGCACTAAGCTTTCCGGTATGCGCGGGATCCGGGAAAGGTCTGGACCACAAGAGTATTGTATGCAGTCTTACCTTGTATTTCTACAAGAGGTTGTTTCCTCTGCTTGAACTCATGACCTCCAAGTCACATGGCAACAACTTTACCAGTTACTCCAAGGCTTCCCTTCAGTTTCGTCCTTTATTGAGTTAGCTAAAAATAATTAACAATAGTCATTTTCATTTAACTTACACTTTTATCTTAGCTTTTATTGTCTCTATCTCAAACAAATTTATTAGTAAGTGTTAAATATACACAATATACATGTGTATATTTAGCTTTCGGTCGACTGACGTTTCGCAGACCATGAGACCAGGTTATTGCCGAGAAACATACAACAACCAGACGTAGACCGTCTGGTGTCCGGACAGCCACCCCAATCAGCATCCGTATACGAGACAAGAGTGGATGTCGAGGAGGGATATAAATGCAACCCATAGTCCAGCGTACCCTGAATATACCGAATGATGCGTTTGAGTGCATTCATGTGCTCAACTCTGGGATCATGCATAAACAAACACACATGTTGTACATCATACGTAATATCTGGCCTCGTGAATGTAAGATACTGAAGGGCCCTTGCAAGATTGCGATAGCGGGTCGGATCCTCATATGGTACGCCGGCCGCGGCACTAAGCTTGGGCTTAGTATCAACTGGAGTGGAAGTGGACTTACAGGATGACATCCCAGCCCTCTCAATGATCTCAGCTGCATACTTCCTTTGAGATAAGAACACCCCCCTGCATGGCGGGTGACAGCAATCCCCAAAAAAATAGCTCAAGGGCCCCAAGTCCTTCATAGCAAACTCAGAGCTGAGCATTGTCAGGATAGACTGGCGTAAGGCATCTGAAGAGGCAGTCAAAATATTAGCATCCACATATAACAGAATATAGGCCAAGGACGAACCACGACGGTAGATGAACAAAGAATTATCGAACCTGCTATGAGTGAACCCAATAGTCGAAACATAGTCTGCAAACTGCGTATACCAGGCCCGTGGAGACTGCTTAAGCCCATATAAGGACTTCTTCAACAAACAGACATGATGAGGATGTTTGGAATCCCTGAATCCTAAAGGCTGATGCATATAGACTATTTCTTTGAGATCACCATGTAGGAAAGCATTATTTACATCTAACTGATGAATAAGCCATGTTTTCGAAAGAGACAAGCTAAGCACAGTGCGAATGGTAGTTGGCTTGACCACTGGACTAAACGTCTCACCACAATCTACACCAACCTACTGAGTCTTACCATCACCCACAAGCCGCGCCTTATGTCGGGCAAATGAACCATCTGAATTATCCTTATGAGCTTGATAATATTAATACCAGATGGACAGGGCACCAACTCCCATGTCTTATTATCAATAAGAGCATTATATTCATCAGTCATAACAATTTTCCAATTCGGGTGATTTAAGGCAGACACGGGATTACGGGGTAAGGGTGATTTAGGGACATTAGAATGTAAATTAAAATGTCTTTTTGGTTTAAACATACCATGTTGACTACGAGTGATCGGTCTATGACTCGAGGAAGAATTGGGCGGATTTCGGGAATTTTCTGGGCTAGGGACGGACTGGCCAGCAGGTAGTGGGTCTGCTAGCCCAACTCGATAAATAGACGCAGGAGCTGGACTAGTTCCAGAATTGGGCTGGACTGGCCCAATCCCTGAAACTCGCCCAGTGACTATACTGGGAATTGCAGTGTGTGACGGACCAGTGGGACAAGCGAGCAGTGGGCCCGCTGGAGATTTTGGGTGCGGGATATGTGTGAAAAATAGTGAATAATATATGGGGATATACTATCATCCAAAATATTATACGAACTAGGCACGTGAGTATTAACTTTAGCAAATGGAAATTGGGATTCATAAAAAATTACATGGCGATTAATGATAATTTTATTAGAGGATAAATCAAAGTATTTGTAACCACGATGATTAGACGGAAAACCCAAAAACACACACGGAGTAGACCGGGCCTGAAGTTTGTTAATTGTGGTGGACGAGAATAACGGATAACACAAACACCCAAAAACTCGAAGATGTGAATATGAAGAAATTTTATTATATAAAATTTGAAGGGGGGAGAATATGTCAAACCTTTGGAAGGAATTATGTTAAAGAGATATGTAGCCATTTGTATAGCATGATGCCAAAAAGACGGGGCTACAGAAGCATAAATTAATAAAGTTCGGACAATATTATTTATGGAACAAATTTTGCGTTCGGTTTTCCATTTTGTGAAGACGTATGAGGACACGAAAAATGAAAATTGATCCCACTATTAGCACAGAATTGCCGAAACACCCCATTGTCATATTCTTTGCCATTATCACACTGAATATTTTTATTTCTCGTTCGAATTGGGTTCTAATGAATGCTCTAAATTTTAAGAAGACGAAAAAAGCTTGAGATTTTTTCTCTATTGGAAACGTCCATAAAAACTTAGAATATCATCCAAAAAGAGAACATAATACCGATGACCCAAAGAACTAAGAACAGGAGACGTCCATAAGTCGCTATGAATAATATCAAATAGCATTAAAGTATGAGAATTTAAGTCTACAAATGGCAACCTAACATTTTTTCCTAAAGAACAAGATTGACAATTTGGAGTACTATTCGTACCCTTACATGAAATAAAATTATTTTTATCTAATGACGACAAAATAGATAATCCCGGATGACCAAGACGAGCATGCCACAAGGAAGGAGAAAGGGCTGCAAATTCGGATGGCAAGGCTTGACTCGATGGACCGGAACTGGGTGTGATAGGATAAATATCTCCCCTACTATCACACCTCATGAGAGGACTTTCAGTTTTGAAATCCTTCACAGAGACCCCAAAAGGATCAAATTCAATAGAAATGGAATTGTCAGTAGTGAATTTACGGATAGAGACTAAGATTTTAATCAATTTTGGGGCATGTAGGGTGTTTTTCAAGATAAGAGGTGGATGAGGGGAGATAAAGTTTTATGACCATAACCACGAATTGGAATAGAATTACCATTACCAATAATTATGTCGCGAGGGTTGCTCAAATTGGAATAAGACGAGAGCATACCTAAATTGGATGTTATGTGGGTAGTGGAACCGGTGTCAATATACCAATTTGGGTCCGGAAGATTTAAACCAAGCGTGTGCATTGCGGCTTCGATGTCGGTAGACGTGGGTGTCGCGACGTGATGGGCCTGTGGGGGCAGAGGCCCAAGTACCCCTGCTTGCTGCCTCGGCCCAGATGACTGACTGTACGTGGACCAACTTGAATTCAACCTGGACTGCTGCTGAGCAGCCTACTGCTAGTTGGGCAAAAATTGACTGGGCCCAAACTGTGGCTGTGGGGCCCACTGCCACTGCATAGGTTCCCACTGTGGGGCCCAGAACTGCTATTGCTGCTGACCACCGCGAGGACCCCCACCGCCACCACCATTTTACCGGCTGCATCCATTGTTGCCGTCGCATTTCTTGCCATTATTTTTCTTATTTCCTCCCTTTTTGCCGCCACAGTTGTTGCGATTTTGGCCTAAGTTGTTAGAACCGGAAGGATGGACAGTGGATTCAGTCATCATAACTATAGTACTAGTACCGGTAGCCGCCTTTTTAGTCATGCCTATTTCTTCGAGTGTAAGCATAGAACGAGCTTGATAAAATTGCGGAAGTGGATTACTTTGATGAAGAAGCGTGCCAACACCACTATAGGCCTCGGAGAGGCCTGAAAGCATTTGGAGGACCAAACAGTCATTCGAAACCAGCTCACCAACATTGCGGAGTTGGTCCGCCAATTCCGTCAATCTTTTGCAATAGGCCGAAACGTTACGGAAATATTCCATATTGACGTGGGAGAAATCCTGGTCAAGAGTAACAGCTCTAGAATTCTAATTATCTTGGAATATATCACGTAGTCTATCCCAAGTCTCCTGCGCCGTAGCGTCAGGTTCAATAATCATTTGCAAAAGGTCGATAGAAATTATGGAATATATCTACTAAAAGACGGTAGCATCAAGAGTCGTCCACAACTTAGGATCATCCTCTCATTTTTGCACCTTCGTATCCTCAGGAGCCGCGGAGATTATGTGATGGATGACTTGATGCGAGCGTGCGTGAATTTTGAACAGTTCGGCCCACGTCGCATATTGGACGTTTTCTATTTCAAGAACAAGATGGATGTTATTCTTGATGTTAGAAACTGTAAGGGCAGAATAAAACGTGTTCCGCGATGTAGACATATTTATAGAACAATATGTGATTGAGGGATTTGGAAGAAAAAATTGAGAGAAAGATGAACCGTCGGCACAAAACCCGAGAAGAAGGGCTCGGATTTTAGAGACTTAGGACGGAAAAGTGCAAGGAATTTTGTAGAGGATTTTAAGACCTACACTTCTGATACCATGAAAGAAATAATCCCTTCATTATTTTCATTGATTGAAAGACTATATATACAAGTTATATATTTCCATAATAGGAGAATCATATTCCTATTCTACTCCTAAAACCTTATTCTACTTGGGATACTAACTATACATTTATGGTAATACAAATATTATGGTAAGTGTACAATACTAATTACATTACAACATTACCTAAACTAGGATACTAAATACTACCTAAACTACACGGTACAAAGGGGAAAAACCAAGAGCCAATCGAGAGCCAAATATACACAATATATACATGTATATTGTGTGTATATTTAACAGTGAGTATTTCCTCTGTCACAATATATGTAACACAGTTCGATTTTTTTAGAGCCAAACAATTTAATTTTTATTGTGAATTCGGTTATGGAATCTTTAAGTTTTTAAAAATATAATTTACATATTTGGAAACTACGTAAAAGTAATATAATTCACAATAATTGATAACTCAAAATATTTAAAGATATATAAAAAGAATTATAATCAAAGAAAGACTTGTTTGAATCTCGAAATCAGAAAGGTGCCACATAAATTGGGATGGAGGGAGTAATATTTATGTGTTTCTTTAAAAAAACCATGCTTATTGAGTTGTGATACACGCGTAATGTGCGTCGCAAAATACTAGTATATGTATGTTGCTTGGGTTGCATTTCATCTCAGTTGGCATGATTGCCCACCTTCAGTTCAGTACGAGTTATGGCCTTAACGACCTATGCTATCAGAAGTAGAAGAAGTTCGCCTTGTGAGCCTAAGTAGTATGGTTATATCCAGTAATTATGAGTTACAGTTTGGTACGCTCAGGGTCAGAGTATGGTATCGGATGCCGGCCACGCATCCCCTGGTTTGGGGAGTGACAGTTTGTACTGGTGATGAGAAAGAAGGCCTTGCATTTACTTAGTTTTTGCATATCATAACATATCATTGATTCTTTAATTGGTTGACTTATCTAAATTGCTTATTGAATCACATTATCATGCTTATTTGACTATTTGAATGAATTCACGCACTTTCTTATATTGAATCTTAAACTTATGATTGTTGATTGAATCTTTATATCGGACTAATAGCGGTCAAGTGTGGAAGTGGTATTCAAAAGACCAATCCTCGTCTCTGTTTTAACTAGGGTCGGTCGATGATGCTGCTAAGTACACGTTGTTTCCTCGTACTCACGCTACACTTGCTGCACTATTTTTGTGTGCAGATTTTGTTCCTAACACGAGAAGATCTCAAGACTTTGCAGGCAGTTGAGGAGGCCATCTGGAGAGCTCGGGGTGAGCTACTAGTGTGATTTTGTGGTACTGGATTCTCCCTCTATCCTTACTTTCTGTCTTTTTTGATTTCCACATAGCTTATGTATTCGGGTTATATCCCAGACTTATATTCTTATTTAGCAAGTCCTTGTACTGGTAACATTAGGTTTTAGAATTTTGGCATATTGTTTTCCGTATTTCTATATTATGAGACTTATTAAAGACTTTAAATTGATTTGCTATATTATTCCGCGCCGCTGGATGCTTCTGCTCAATAGAACACGAAGAGAAGGGGAAAACGGCTTATGATGAGCATCTATTTGAGTCAATCATTTCCATGATCTAATTCCAGCATTGTTTCTTTTAAGACAATTCAATTAATAGTATGCTAATTTTCATCATTCACAAATAAAAAAGTTGTTATTTTTATATGAGTCATCCTTTTATACTTTGATTTTGTGAATTCTAAGTTACTATAAGGTGCATTATGGTTGAAGGAGTGAAGGAGATGGATAAAAAGCAGTGGGTGGTGGACGGTTGATGCAATTAGGAGAAGATCACATAGAAAAATATTTAATGTAATTAATTAGTTTTCCACTTAAAATATGACATGCGTCGATTTTATCAGCTTTTTAACTCGGAATTTTACTTCTTACACGCCACTAGAAAAGTATTTTCCTTTCATTGCCACATCATCAAATAAGAGGGTAATAATTTTACTTCAAACAAAATAAGGGGTAAACGGGTGCCCGCAAAGTTTAAATGTGTAAATGAGTTTTCGTGACAAATTTATGAGGTAAACTATAATATATTTCACATTTATTTTTTCTCAAATTTTTGAATTTTTTCCTTACTTTTGGTCTAAAAATCTATAAAATCTATTAAAGATACATTATTTATCGTTGTTTGTTGTCATTTCCCCTATTTTTGGTATTTATGTTACTTATTATTATAATAAAAAAAAAACTCAAAAGTCATTTCCTTCAAAAAAAAAAAAACAGTGGCGTATGGTTTCAAATAAAAATAATGGTGGCAATTTTAGCGGACGCTTACCTACGTAATGGATAGGCTACAACATTGAAAATCTTTAATACACTTCTACCTACGTAATGTCTATAAAAGTAACAAAAGTAATATGTCCCTCTTTCACCGATCCTCTTGCAATAGTTTTTGTGAATTACTAAAAAGTTCACAATATTCATCATCATGGACATATTTACCACTTTCCTGAAAAAGTTTGATTCTTAGTTAAATTCATTACAAGTTCTTCCTATTGCATCGATCGACTTTCTAACCATTTGATTACATCAATGATAGGTATTATACTGGCGAGATTCCAATAAGTTGTATGTGCGGGGCTTCTATCAAAACTTGCTTGATTAGTCATGATCTAATTTTTAAAAGTGATCAAAAGTAATATTTAATGTCATTTTAAAATCTCTTCGGAATCTGCACATTAAGTGAATTCTTTCCTCATCATAGCTTTCTACAACATCTCATAGAGAGGTATGACAATGTCAACTAGCGGTACTTATCAGTTGATCAGTTCGGTTTAGTATATTACCGGTACGGTTTATCGATTTTTGTTTTGTAAACACGCTAAATCAATAACCAAATTAATAAGACATTTGTTATCGATTTTTGATTTATTGATTTTTGGTCTTTAACTATTCGATTTTCGATTTAACCAATAAGAAAATGCTCCACTAATTTCTTTTGTTTTCTCTTGTTTCAGTTTGTTCATAAACACATTGTCTTCTTGCATAAAAGTCTACACAAATTACAAGATAAGAACTATAAAATGCAAAGTAGCAATCAAAGAGCAAATCATCAAATGATGATGAACTTTCAAATTGTTTAATGCATTAAAATAGTGAAAGTACAAATGATAAGCGAATTGAAAATTGAGAGAATAAGCGCGCCAGCGATAAGAATTTAGAAATAGGGATTGTATTTAAAAATTAAAATTTAAAACCACTATTATATATTTAGGGATAAAAAGATAATTTTAATACAAGCTTATTGAATAATCGGTTTAACCATTAACTAAATCCTTAAAACTGAAAATTGAACAGATAATAAAAAAAATTACAAAATCGTTAACCCAATAATCCGATACCAATAAATCAATAGCGTTTTATAAATTCGGTTTATCGGTTAGACAAATGATTGCACACCTCCAATGTCAACAACGACAAATTATCTAGTCCTAATTGTAATACTTAACACCTGAATGGACATAAAAGATTATTATTTCCTACGCACTAATTTATGTGGCATCTTTAAAATTTTGAAAGTTAAATTTCTTAATTTTGACCGTGAATTCAAATATAAAATCTTTAAATTTTTTGAAATAAAATTTACATATTTGAAAATTATGGTAAAAGTAGTATAACAACTCAAAAAATTTAAAAGGCATAAAAAACCGCGATAAAATTGAGTAATGACACGTAAATTGAGACGGAGAAAGTAAGAAGGATGTGAAACTGGGGTAGTTGAAGTTGATTTTCATGTTTTAAGATATATTGCATTCCAAATTAATATAGGAACATTAAACAGGATTGCACCATAGGACATGTACTTATATGGATATTGAATGAAATAATCCCTTAATTATTTTCATTAATGAATGAGTATATATACAATTTATAATTTTTATAATATGAAAAATCCTATTTCTATTCTACTCCCAAAACCCTATTCTATTTGTACAAGAATTCTACAAATATGGTAAGTGTACAATGCTAATTATATACAAAAACATCTCCTAACAATCCGTGATAAACACGGTCTCTTTGTGGCTTGTGTTTCCATGATATACACGGTATACACAGGGCAGTGTATATAACGTGTATATCATGGATATATTTATCACACCCCCGCAGTCATAGAGGGCGGTCTTCGTACGCTGAAACTGTCCTTTAAATCTTCAAATAGAACCGAGGGAAAACCTTTAGTAAAGATGTCTGCAATTTGATACCTGGAAGGGTCATGGCAGACGCGTACTTGTCCACGAGCTACCTTTTCGCGAACAAAATGGATATCTATCTCTATGTGTTTAGTGCGCTGATGTTGAACTGGATTACCAGAAAGATAGACTGCATTAATATTATCACAATAAACCAAGGTAGCTTTCTGAATGGGACAATGAAGTTCTAAGAGAAGATTACGTAACCAACATGATTTAGATACCACATTAACTACCCCTCGATACTCGGCCTCTACACTAGAGCGTGATAATGTAGATTGTCACTTGGCAAATCATGAGACCAAGTTATTACCAAGAAACATACAATAATCAGACGTGAAGCGTCTGATATCTGGACAGCCACCCCAATCAGCATATGTATATGAGACAAGCGTAGAGGTCGACGACGGATATAGATGCAAGCCACAGTCAAGTGTTCCCTGGATGTACCGTATAATGCGATTGAGCACATTCATGTGCTCAAACCTAGGATCATGCATAAACAAACACACTTGATGTACAACATACATAATATCCGATCTCATAAAAGCAAGATAATGAAGAGCCCCTGCAAGACTGCGATAGTGTGTGGGATCCTCGTAAGGTGAGTCAACCGCAGCACCCAGCTTGGGTTTAGTATCAACTAGAGTGGAAGTAGACTTACACAAGGACATACCAGCCCGCTCAATTATCTCAGTGGCATACTTCCGTTTTGATAAGAATAACCCACTTGCATGACGAGTGACAGCAATTCCCAAGAAATAACTCAAGGGCCCCAAGTCTTTCATAGCAAACTCAGAATTGAGTAGTGTCATGATAGACTTGCATAAATCATCAAACGAAGCGGTCAAGATAATATCATCCACATATAAGATAATATAAGCCAGGGAAGTACCACGATGATACATGAACAGAGAATTATCAGACCTGCTGTGAGAAAACCCAATAATAGATACATAGTCTGCAAATCGTTTATACCAAGCCCGTGGAGCCTACTTTAGCCCATACAATGACTTCTTCAATAAACATACATGAGGATATTTGGGGTCTTGAAACCCCAAGGGTTGATCCATGTAGATTGTCTCCTTAAGATCCTCATGTAAGAAAGCATTCTTCACATCTAGCTGATGAATATGCCATGCCTTTGAAAGAGCCAGACTGAGAACAGTATGAATAGTAGCCGGTTTGACCACTGGGCTAAATGTTTATCCACAATCCACGCCAACCTATTTAGTTTTACCATCACCTACAAGACGAGCCTTATGTCGCGCAAAAGAACCATCAAAATTATATTTATGAGTAAAAATCCACTTAGACCGAATAATATTAACACCAGAAGGACGGGGTACCAACTTCCACATCTTATTTTCAATAAGAGCATCATATTCGTCGTTCATAGCCAATTTCCAATTCGGGCCATTTAATGCAGACACTGGGTTACGGGGTAGTGGGGATTTAAGAACATTAGAATTAAGATTAAAATGTCCTTTTGGTTTAAACAAACTCCGTTGACTACGAGTAACAGGTCGGTGTGTCGGGGGAGAATTGGGTGGATTTTGTGGAAAAGTCGAATGGGTGATGGACTAGCCAGCAGGAAGTGGGCCTGGTAGCCCAAAACTGGAAACTGGGGCAAAAGTAGTGGGTTGTGGTGGGCCAGCAGGCAGTGGGTCTGCTGGCGTTCCATGGTCATTGGATCGGCCTATTAATTGGTGCATAATTTATGGTGAGATTTCATCATTTAAAAAATTATACGAACTAGCCCGGGACTACTTACTATAGCAAACGAAAATTGGATTTCATCAAAAATAACATGGCGACTAATTATGATTTTATTAGACAATAAATTAAAATATTTGTAACCACGATGATTGGATGGATAACTCAAAAACACACAAGCGGTAGAACGGACTTGAAGTTTGTTAATTGTAATGGATGGAAATAGGGGATAGCGTAAACACCCAAAGACCCTAAGATGTGAATACAAATGATTCTTATTATAGAGGACTTTAAGAGGGGATGCATATGCCAATCCTTTGGTAGGAAATATGTTAAGGAGATAAGTAGTCATTTGTAGAGCATGATGCCAAAAGGAAGGGGTACGGAAGCATGGACCAATAACGTTCGGATAATATTATTAATGGTATAAATTTTTCGTTTGGCTTTCCCATTTTGTGAGGACATATGAGGTCAAGATAAATGAAAAAATATGACATTAGCATCACAAAATTCCCGAAACAACCCATTATCATATTCTTTGTCTTTATCACATTGAATATTTTTGATGTCACGTTCGAATTGGGTACGGACGAATGCTCTAAAGTTTATGAATGTGAAAAAAATATGAGATTTCTTCGCTAACAGAAAAGTCCATAAAAAATTAGAATAATCATCCAAAAATAGAACATAATAACGATGGCCCACAAAACTTAGAACTATAGAAGTCCATAAATCGCTATGAATAATGTCAAAAGGCATCAAAGTACGAGAAGTAGAGGCTACAAATGGTAATCTAACATGTTTTCCTAACGGACAGGAATGACAAATTGGAGTACTACGCGTACCCTTACAAGAAATAAAATTATTTTTATGCAAGGAAGAAACAATAGACGACCCTGGGTGACCCAAACGTGCATGCCACAAGGAAGGAGCTAGAGCTGCAAATGTCGATGGCATGGCTTGACTCGAGAAACTGGAGGCGGGTGTGATTGGATAAAGATCTCCCCTACTATTGCATCTCATGAGAGGTATCCCTGTTTTGAAATCCTTCAAAAAAATCCAAAAAGTCACGTGATGGTCCTTATCAATTTAAACACGTATCTCATCCTCGTTTAATAATTAACAAACATGTTAAATAGCTTAAGATAGTAGGACGGGTAACTAATCAACTCATTTTTATTTGCCTAAAATTCCATTTCTCACATTTAAGTTCATTCGTTAACTTCAACTTGGTCATACATATATTGAAAGAAAATATGGAATGTAACATCCTCCCTCCCCCCCCCCTTAGGAACATTTGTCCTCAAATGTGTGGGTATACATGAGGAAACTAACTCTTATGAACTTTTCTAAAAATTTTGACATAGTCTCCTCTGTAATTCTGACTATCCCAAACCTACACGCAACCCAGAAAACATACTGAGTGCCACACAGGGCTATATCATAATACTAGCCTTAATGGCTATCCAACGTCTATATAAAAGCAAGGGTGTTGGAACTCACGTCGTAGTCAAGCTATAGTGCCCCACTTTGGGTTACATCTGTTGTCTGGAACAGGTGAGGGTACTTCTTCCTCATTGCTTCCTCTGCCTCCTAAGTCATCTCTTCTCGGTTCTTATTTCTCCACAATACCTTTATGGATGCTACCTCCTTAGTCCTCAACTTTCGGACCTGACGGTCTAAAATAGCTACTGTGATTTTCTCGTAAGATAGATTCTCAATGACCTTAACATCATCTACTGGAGCAACCCGAGATCGGTCCCCAATGCACTTCCTCAGCATAGATATTTGGAAGACTGGATGCACCGCCTCTAACTCTGAGGGTGAGGCCAACTCATATGCCACTTGGCCTATTCTACGGATAATCTTGTAAGGCCAAACATACCTCGAGCTCAACTTGCCCTTCTTGCTAAATCACATTACGCCTTTCATTAGCAAAATATTCAGGAATACCCAATCATCATGAAACTCAAGGTTACGATGATGAACATCCAAATATGACTTTTGGTGACTCTGAGTTGTTAACAGTCGCTCCTGAATAAGTTTCACCTTCTCTACGGCCTGCTGGACCAAATCTGGTCCCAAAAGCTCCATTTCACCTACCGTGAACCAAATGATGGGGGATCTGCACTTACGTCCATACAAGGCCTTGTAAAGAGACATCTTAATGCTCGAATGGTAGCTATTATTATAGGCAAACTCTATCAGAGGAAAGTGGTCATCCCAACTTCCTTTAAAGTCTAACATGCATGCTCTCAACATATCCTTGAGAGACTGAATAGTGTATTCCGCCTGGTCATCTGTCTGGGGGTGAAAAGTTATAGTGAGATTCACTTGAGTCCCCACACCTTTCTAGAAAGATCTCTAGAAGTTAGATGTAAATTGGGCTCCTCTATCTGATATAATGTACATTGGCACAACGTGGAGCCATACTATTTCTTTGATATATAACATAGCATAATCTTCGACCGCATATGTAGTCTTTACTGGCAAGAAGTGGGTTGATTTTGTCAGCCTATCAACAATCATCCATATAGAATCAAACTTCTAATATGAATGGGGTAAACCTGTAACGAAGTCCCTATTAATCGCTTCCCATTTCCAATATCGTCTATGCCGTAAATTAGCTCATTTTGTTTAAAGATATACTGTAGGCTCTTATGATCTGTGAAAATGTCAATGTGAACCCCATAGATATAATGGTGCCATATCTTAAGCGTATGCACCACCGCTGCTAACTCCAAATCATGGATCGGATAGTTAATCTCATGTTTTTTTAATTATCTCGACACACAAGCAATCACCTTGCTATGTTGCATTAGAACGCATCCTAGCCCGATGCCTGAAGCATCATGATAAACTGCATATCCTTATGATCCCTCAAGAAGTTTTAGAACTGGTGATGACTTCAATCTATCCTTTAACTCCTAGAAGCTCTGCTCACAAGCATATGTCAACTGAAAGTTAGCCATTTTTTTAGCCATCCTATTCAAGGGTGCTGAAAGGGTAGAGAATCCCTATACAAATCTCCTGTAATAACCTGCCAACCAAAAACAACTACGAACCTCAGTAGGCATCGCAGGCCTAGGCTAAGTTTTCACGGCCTCAATCTTCTAAATATCAACTCTTCTGCCCTCATCTGATACAATGTGGTATAGGAATGCCACTGAATTCAACCAGAATTCACACTTAGAAAATTTTGCATACCACTTAGGGTCCTGAAGCATCTAAAGTACAGTTCTTAAGTGATCGGCATGTTCTGCCACCGAACATGAATAAACAAGGATGTTATCAAATTCACAATCAAGAACATATCTAAGAATGGCATGAATATGTTATTCATTAGCTCCATAAACACTACTGGAGCATTAGTTAATCCAAAGGACATTACGAGAAACTTAAAATGACCATATTTTGTCCTGAATGTCGTCTTCAGAATATCTTTCTCTTGCACCCTAATCTGATGGTACCTTGATCTCAAGTCAATATTTGAGAAACACTTAGCACCCTGCAACTGGTCGAACAAGTCATCAATTCTCGGAAGTGGATACTTATTCTTGATGGTGACTTTATTCAACTGCATATAGTCAATGCACATTCTCAACGACCCATCTTTCTTCCGTATGAACAATATTGGCGCACCCCAATGTAAGGTACTAGGCCGAATAAAGTCCTTCTCTAGAAGATCTTTCAACTGCTTCTTTAGCTCTTTTAGTTCAGCAATAGCAATCCTAATAAGGGGGAATAGTTATCGATTGTGTATCAGGAAGCACATTAATGCCGAAATCAATCTCAAGCTCTGGAGGAAGACTTAGAAGCTTATCTAGGAACACATCTTGATACTCATTGACCATCGGAACAGACTGGAGATTCGGTGGTTCAGCTTCAGCATCTCTAACTCGGACAATATGATAAATACACCCTTTGGCAATCATCTTCTTTGACTTAAGGTAGGAAATACACCTACCCTTAGGGGTTACTGCATTACCCTTCGATTATAGGACTGGTTCGCCTGAAAAATGGAATTAGATAATCTTTGTCCAATACTCCACGTTAGCATAACAAGGCGCTAGCCAATCCATGCCCATAATAACGTCGAAATCAACCATCTCTAATTCAATAAGATCTACTGAAGTCTGTCGGCTACAAATCACGACCTTACAGCTTGATAGACTCGCCTAACAATAACTGGCTCACCAACCGATGTGGATACCATAAAAGGCTTGCTTAGCAACTCAGGTACTATACCAAACTTCCTCGCGACAAATGGTCTATCATAGGATATAGTAGATTCAAGATCTATTAAAGCAGAAATGTTATCTGAACAAATAGTCAATATACTTGTCACAACATCTAGTGAATACTTCAAGTCCTGTCAACCTGTCAAAGCACAGATACGATTTTAGTTACCGCCTGAATTAGAAGCTCTACATCTA
Source organism: Anisodus acutangulus (assembly GCA_029783415.1). Classification (NCBI taxonomy): domain Eukaryota; kingdom Viridiplantae; phylum Streptophyta; class Magnoliopsida; order Solanales; family Solanaceae; genus Anisodus; species Anisodus acutangulus. The sequence continues at coordinate 35,130,322 of CM056497.1, forward strand.
CCTAGACATGTACCAGCTGGAGACTGAGACCCATGCCTAGTAGGACACACTGAAGTAGAAGACACTACTACAGAATAAGTCAGTTATGCCATTCCACCCTGACCTCTCTGTGGGCACTCTCTCATCATATAAATAATAAGTGTTCGACCCCAGCTGACATCTCTTGAAGTGTCCCTGACCGTAGTTATCACATCGTGGTGGAGGTGGCTCCATCTGGCCTAAACACCTCTACTGTTGAGATCCTGAAGCTCGAGAGCTCTCCCCTAGATTAGATGGAATATACTGATCAAATCTATATTATTGGGACTGAAATGGTGGCGGCCTGGGTGGTCGTCCAAAAGATCGGGGTCTAAAATCACCATGAAACTCTCCACGATGACTAGTGGATCTCGCCCTCTTATGTTGCTCTCTATCAACCCTCTGTGTAGCTTGACAAAATTATGAGCGTAGGCCTGAATTCAAGAAATATATATATTATCGATCAAAGATGCCATCGTACAATTATCAAGCAAGTGTGGCTCAAGATCGGGCATAAATCAATGAACCCTATCACACATAGTCTCTACCATATAAATGAACATATCTAGCTAAGGAATCAAACCGGAGACTATACTCTCGGACTCTCATATTTCCCTATTTGAGAGCGAAGAACTGATCATCTCTGGACTCTCGAATCTCCAATGGCAAGTAATGATCTAAGAAGGCCTCTGTGAAATCCTCCCAAACTATTGGAGGGGCATCCTAACCTCTAGACCTCTCCCACGACTCATACCAAAGGACATCAATATATCGCAACCTGAAGGCTGCTACCTCTACTGCCTTCGTCTCCGTGGCATGCATAATCCTGAAGATCCTATGAAGCTTGTAACATCCGGAATTTTGGACAATGATTTGAGCACCTAAGCGTAATAAGTAGACTCGGGCCTCGGGGGTTTTATGTGATATCACGTATGCTAATAAAGAGACTAGTATATAAAAGGATTAAACCCCAAAATAATTTTGAACGTAACAAGTGTGGCAATAGGGATTAATAATAACAGTTATATGTCCCTAAAGAGGTTATGGACTAGTGTTATATCACAAAATTATGATATTGAGAATATGAAGGTTTTATAAGTTTTTAAGATTTAAGTGAATTGGGATCACTAAATTAATTATGTGTGTGATTGATAAATTATACGGAGGCATGTCACTTAATTAATTAAGTGAACGTGCATATTTGTGCAATGTGGCGTGATTGAGATAGTTCCACCGCCAAGGTTTGGCTGGTGGAAGACCACATGATGAGTAATCAATAAGAGCATTTAATTACTAGTTAGGTATAGTATAAAAATGGACAAAAATGTGTTAAGAGTAGAGTTCATTTTATTCTTACCTTGGGAGTGATATCGTGGCTCGAGAAGTCATTTTATAGACGAAAACAACGATCAGCAAACTTTTATTTCATAGGAAAATTTTAGTAACAGAACGTGATAGATAAAAGATAAGCTACTACAGTACAGTTCATTCACAATTTAGAATTCCATACCAAATCATTTGTCAAAACACTCTTTCTGTTCACGAAATTAGAGAAAATATTGGAAACAACTTTCTTATTAATCTTAAGCATAGCACAGGGTACGCAGCGACGTGTTTTCTCTATTATTAAGTTTGGATTCGAGGTATGTTAAGGTAAATTATTTCTTTCTTTTGGCATGTTTCATGTAACGAAATATAACTGTGATATTGCTCCATAATTTATTCTACTCCTAGTGGTTAAGAATATTCATGTTAAGGATTCCTATGCTAAAAACATGTCTAAATATGTTCCCAAGTCCTTATTGAGGCATACGAAAAATGTGTTGATATTCACAGTGTTAGCCAAAGGGGCAAGGATATTATTGTCATTCGATAAATTCAAGAAATGTTTTATTGTCATTCATGCATTTTCATTTGCATTGCATTCATATATTACCCGGGACCACTTGTGGTATGCACACTACTATATGATAAATATTGTATATATGTAGGGGATATGTGAAAAGGAAAAGGCTTTATATACGCACACCACCTGCAGTTGGTACAAACTATCACAAAATAACCTTTAGAGGCCACATATCGAGCCTGTGTGGTCAAAGTGGATGCCTGTGTGGCTAAGACGATATGAATGCATGTGTGGCTGATACGATATAACATGATGCCCACAGAGGCGGTTATGAGAGGATTCCTGTGTGGACATTAGTATACCGCATTTGCATTATGCATACATTCATTAATCATTACATGGTATGGTACCCACAGAGGCTGTTTTGATAAGAAAGATGCCCGATGAGCCTAAGGTATATGTATACTGCATTGTGCATAACATTTAGACATATGTATTAGGGCCCTCAGAGTCATTTACTGTTGATCAGCTGTTTCTATTTTAGTATTTGTGATATCCTTGTTATTCTATTATTCATGCCTGACATACTCAGTACATTAGTCGTACTGACGTCCCCTTTGTCGGGGGATGCTGCGTTTCATGCCCGCAGGTTCAGATAAAGAGGGTGACAGTATACGCTAGTAGGTTGCTGATTCAGCTGATATTGGAGCACTCTATTTGTTCCAGAGTTGCAGTCTGGTCGTAATACAGTATTTTTGCATCCACATATGGGTATGGCAGGGTCATGTCCGATCCATGTGATGTCATGTATTCTTTAGAGGCTTGTATACATGTGTCATGTGGTTAGTTGTCATGTGTGGCCTTGTCGGCCTTGGTATGGGTATGTATATATGAAAATTTTAGTTCTGGTTAAGATTTTCTATTATCTTTTTTTGGCTTAGTCCGTATTTAATTATGATTAGGTATTGGATCTACGATTGGTGGTACCCGGCGGGTGGGATCCGGGTGCCTGTCGCGGCCCTACGGTTTGGGTCATGACAAAGCTAATCTATAATATTCTGGTGATCCTCGTCTGCATCTGACCTTATAAACTCTGAATGGTCCAATAGTATAAACTTACAGACTCTCAAACTCACGATCCTCTCAAAAGACCCAGCACTAGCCTGTGCTCTCAACTGTTTCTGTGTAGCCACTATCTGAGTCAGTAAATGCACCACACTCATAATATGTTGGTTAGATGGAATAGGAGGAGGAATGTGGCTCTGGGAAGCTTCTCAAATGGTGGAGGAGTCGAAGATGGTTGACGGGGTGTATCTCCCTGAGACTCAGGATGGTCCACAATCCTAGGTGGTGCCCTGTTAGTACCCTCTGTTGTCGCAACATCAATCCTCTGCCTAGCTGAGGTTCTCCTAATAACAGGCATCTCTGAACAATCAATCAAAAACATAGGTTAGACTTGCACTACTTATACTCAACTATACATCATGATCTAGAATCAGAAAGAAGGGAAACTAATCCTAAATGCCCCGCAACCTCCTATTTATAAATATGATGCACAACATATCCATAAATAAGACTCTACCATAAATGGCTTGTAGACTCCCTAGGATAGACCTGCTCTGATACCAAGTTTGTCATGCCCAAACTCTAAAGGGGTGAAATCGGGACCCGGTGCCTTACTTGACCGAGCGTACCAATTGTAACTCGGAGCTCTAGATGCAGTCAAGCATACTTAGGCCTATAAGTCCAAGATGAAACTCAAACAATACCAATGTAGGCCGACAAGGTCGTACTCAAGATAAACCATAAACAATGACTATTTCAACTGCAATGAAAATAACTCCAAAACTCTTAGTGTCGTCATGAAACAACCAAAAAGACATATACAAGGGCCAGCAAGGCCTCAAAACTGACAATTGTATAATAACAAAATATGTCTACAAGCCTTTAAGGATCATAAATATATTGTGGTCGGAACAGGGCCCCGGCCTACCCATACTGTTTGTACAACAAACTCTGAACTTGGTAACTCCGAATGAAATAGATCTTACCAACAAGCTGGTGCTCGATACGCCTATTGTGGTGATCTATCTCTTTGACCTTCAGAACCGGTAGACATGAAATGCAGCGCCCCCGAAAATGGGATGTTAGTACGAAATAATATACCGAACATGTAAGGCATCTAAATAACTGCAAACTGAAAATGAACTAAAATATGTAACAACTGAAAGTACTAAGAGTCAATAATAATATGAGTATGTACTTACCTGCTCATGTCTCAACTCACACACCAATGCAATGCAATACATATATAGCTACCCAGCAGTATATAGGGCTCGGTAAGTATGTAACTACCCGACCACATAGGCTTGCTAAGTGGCTACCAAACCATGTAGGCTCGGTAAGTGTCTACCTAGCCATGTAGGCTCCGTAAGAGTCTACTTGGCCGTGTGCTGCTTGGTAATGCAGATAACTTTAGATCTCTATTACGACTCGATTGTTTCTTTCATTTATTTTATTATATTGTTGCTATTACTGCTTGTTATTATTGTTGTCTTTGCATCTTTTCTTGAGCCGAGAGTCTATCGGAAACAACCTTCCGACCTTCACAAAGTAGGGGTAAGGTCCGCGTACACTCTACCCTCCCCAGGCCCCACCTAGTGGGATGAATTATACTGGGCATGTTGTTGTTGTTGACTTTTGCAGTTTTTCTGATGTGACCGATTAAACAAAGTTTTCTTGATGTGTTAGTAATTTTGTTTTGCATATTGAGGTTCCATAATCTCATGTTATCCACTTAACATACTTCGCTTAATGCAGAGATTTGGGTCTTCTGGTGGTCTATTATGTGATATTGCAGCTTTCCAGCGCGAAGATTGCTACTTGGATCATTATATACGCGACTTTCCTTGTCTCTCAAAAGGCCATGAAGTATCTCTGACCTCATCCTCCAAGAGAATTCCTCCTAGTTTATTCAGGTGGCTTGAGTCTTGCTTGAAGCATGGGTGTAGTTGTACTAGTATTAGTCATCTCCCAACTTTGATCTTCAAATATGGAAGTTCTGTTGTCAACAGGGGACGGAAAATTGTATCATTCTATAGCCTGTTATGCGGCGCTGAGCTCTTGGGGAAGAGGTTATCTTCTAGTGTTTCTTGTGCTGTTGCATCTGGATCGTTTAATACTCCAGAGGAATTAACTGTCTTGTCAATGGTTGGAGAAAGAGTAGGTCTGCAGCAGTTAGACTTGTTGCTTGCTGGAGTCTCTCTTCCTCTGCGAGATGTAAGTGAAGAGCTAAAAGAAATTTACATCCAAGGTTTCCTATACTGTTTCAATAATTTGGGATGTGCTACATGTTATTTCCAGGACTAAAAACAACGTTACCTTTTCCCCCCAGTGCTATGTAATGATACATTTTTTTCCTTTAAATTGTCATGTGCTTCTTGTTGTCCTCTTCTAGTTGGTTTTAGACCACTGTTCACCTCTTGACCTTGCAACGTATATGTCCATACACCGTCATTGCTTGCTAAATTACTGATTTAATAATATATGTGTTCTTTGTAAACAGTATTTACTTTAAGGGTGCACATTAATTTGGTAGGTGTTGGAAAGCCAGCTAACTGATTGGGGAAGAAAAAAAGGAAACAAACAAGTAAAGGCATTGCTGAGCGACATTGTTAAAGAACGTAAACACTGCACCCTGATTTTTTTCCCAGTTATCAGCTTTTATTGCAGCTCTAAATGCCTCTTAAGGAGGAAATAAAAGCTTGAACTGCAGCTGACTTCCCTGTAGTAAAGACAAATGTAGAAAGATAAAAAGCAGAACCTTGAATAGATTAACTAGAGAGACTGTACATTGTTCCTGTAACATTGATGACCATGTGCATCACTGTATCCTTTACACCTCACACACGCCTGCAACTCTGCAAGTGTTTGTCTGTCACATTGTTTCTCTTTTCTTCTTCTTTTCTTTAGGCTCATTTATGGCAGCTTGCTCAAAGGACTACTGACCTTCCCTTTGGCCGTCGTGCATTTACACGAGCCACAACCTGCACTCTCTTGACGGAGGTACCATCCTTTACTTTCTTCTACATAGTTTAACGTAGTCTTTAATGGACAATATAGCAGTTAGTCCTTGTGGTGTTTTAAAGAAGTTTTAACATCTGCAGGCACTCACGGTACCCAAGCTTGTGTTGGCAGGTTGGTTGCCTGCACAGCAAAATGCAACGGTATATCTTGACAAATTTCAGTGGACATCTATTTCTGTCTATGTATGTATTTATTTATTTAATATAGCAGTTCAGACTTCAGATAATTGATTGGAGCCAGGCTGATTCCTTTTACTTACTGAATGTGGATGGACACATGATTTTGGTGAATACTTTTTATGTTACACCCCGTATTTTCGCGCTCGTATGCAACATAAATAAAGTAACATAAAGTCCAGTGAGGCTAAGATCCCATATTAGGATGAAAATAAGTTTAAACAAGTGTTACGAAAGCTTTGTAAGATTTCGGGGTCAAACGAATCAAAGAAACTAGGTTCGTCGAAACTCGAGGAAAGACAAACGGAATTTCAGACCTGATGTTTGGCCAATATTGTCGGGGGTATATCTCCTAGTATATAAGTTTTTATGGGATGCATAATATATCTACATTCAAGTTCAGTGAGTCTACTTTCCAATGCAATAAATCGTTCATCAATTGGATGTTTATACCAAAAGTTATTTTCATTTTCACGAGACTCCGCAGACAGCCAGTTTGGGGTGATGGCCAGCGCGAAGCGACCTTTATAGCGCCCTTAGGGCGGTGGAAATTTCCAGATTGATAACTAAAGTAGTGCAGTCCCTTTCTCTTTCATATCAAGACCTAACCAACAACAAAAAAAAACTCTCCCAAACCCTCTCTAATAGTTCTCATATGATCCAAGGCCAAAATCAAAGGCAAACCAAGTAAATCTAATGTGAAGAATTATGTGGTCGTCGTCCTATCGCCTTTCTCCTTATTGTGCTGATTTTGGAGACTCCTTAAAAGTGAAGTGATCTCGAAATGTTATTACGAAGAGGTTGTACATCAAATTCTTGAAGGAACTTGAAATTTAGTTGTGTGTTGTGAGCTGCTCGTTTGGGGCTGTTTGGTAATGATTATTTGCTGAAAATTGTAGACTATTGTTGGTTGTTGTATGAGGAAGATAAGAAAGTTCATTTAAGCTAAAGAAATTTCCTTGTTGATTAGTTGCCATTGTTACGAGTTATAGAAGTTCTACGCACATAAGTTGTTTGATAAAATGTCTAAGTAAAGACTACCTTTAGTTATTGATCCGAAATTGATCCAAATCATTCATAATGTAGATACTTGTTCGTAGAGCTCACGAGGACTCGAAAAACTTGAATAGCATTGACGACAAAGGTATGCAAGGATTTTCCTTCTTTTTGGCATAACTCTATGTGTGAAGCATAACCGTTGTGTTGCTACATAAATTACTCTACTCTTAGTAGTTAAGGATGATCAAGTCATCGACTCCTATGTTGAAAGAATATCCAAGCATGTTTCTAAGACCTTAACAAGGCACACCGGAAAAGATGTTGATGTTCCTAATGTTAACCAAAGGTGTAAAGGATATTGTGTCACTCCGGATGTTTTATTATTATTCATGCATTTACTTTGCGTTGCATTCATATGTTATCCTGGACCATTTTTGCTATGCACATTACTATATGGTAAATATTATATATATAAGTATGGTAATTGGGGAAAAGGGGAAAATGTGTTATATACGTACACCACATGCAGCTGGTACAGACTATCACGAAAGAGCCCGAAGAGGCTAATATGATGTGATGATGTGATGCCCTTGTGTGGCGATATAACCTGATGCCCACAGAGGCGGTTATGGAAGGATTCCTGTGTGGACATTAGTATACCGCATTTGCGTTATGCATACATTCATTAACCATGATATGATATGATGCCTACATAGGCTGTTATGGTAAGAAAGATGCCCGATGAGGCCGATGTATATGGAAACTGCATTGTGCATAACATTTAGGCATACCTGTTAGGGCCCTCAGAGGCATTTACTAATGCTCAGTTATTTCTATTTCAGACTATGATATATCTTTGCTATGTTATTTCTTATGCCTGACATACTCGAGACATCGATCGTCTTGGCGTCCCTTTCTTAGGGGATCTTTGCATTTTATGGCCGCAGGTTCATATTGAGAGAGTGACGATTCGCACTAGTAGGTCGTTGGTACAGCTGATATTTGGAGCACTCTATTCATTTCGGAGTTGTGGTCTGGTCATGGTATGTTTAACTCTTTAGAGGCTTGTAGATAGGTGTCCTGTGGTTAGTTGTCATGTATGGCCTTGCCGACCCTAATATATAAATGTGTAAGTCGGGGTTGTTGGGTTAAAACTTCATATTGTCTATCACGGCTCAGTCCGTGTTTAAACATGTTTAAGGGTGGATTGTAGATGTGGCGCCCGGCGGGTAGGGTCTAAGTGCCAGTCGCGGCCCTCCGATTTGGGTCGTGACATTTTATCCTTGAAGTTTGTTCTTTCGCATGATGTTTTGTAGTTTTTCTAGCAAACTAATGTGGTACTACATTTTTCTCTGGCATTGCCCATATTTCAGCATTATTATATATGTTGATTTTCTTTAGGCCCTTGTGAGCAGTACCCTAACCACTCATATACCCTTCCCCAGGTCCATATCTACTTGCAACAGTTGTGCGTTTGTGAAGTTTTTTTGTGCAAGTATTGCCTCTTGTGATTGTTTAGGTTAACTTAGATCCAAATGTTAGGAATGTTCAAGAACTCAAATCTTAGCCCGAGTTTCACAATGCAGTTGCTGCTGGATTAAGGCTTGCTCCACCTCAGGTTCAGTTTTGCTCTTGAAATACTGTATCTATTTGTATGTGGCTTCATCTCGTTGTTGTTGTCCAGTGTCTTATTTAGATACTTCTCTAAGTTCCATTTGCTTACTTGATGTTATTTCCTCACTTTTTGATGCATTTTCATGTGCTTACACAGGGAAAAAAGTCAAGAACATGGATATTATGTAACAACCCGAAGAGCCTAGTGTTGTTCATGCCAGACTGCTTCTTGCTTTGGGATTACATGGACATCTTTGTTTCTTAATTATAACTGATATATACCAATATTATTCTCAGGTTGTTTATTTCTTTCAGGACCAATCTTGTTATTGTTGGAAATTTTCCTTTGGTGGGGAGGTGCGTCCACCCATATTTAATGAATTAAACAATAGGATTCCGTATGTTGAAGGCTTTGTCTCTTCTCATGTGCATAATCTACTAAGTGAGTAGATGACAGGGCCAAGAATCGTCAAATTTCGTTGAGAAATGAAAGAGATATTGATCCACGAAGTAAGGTGTTTGAGGCATGGAAATATGGTGTGTGACAAATCTACCACATCGGTGGGAAAATGAGTCTCAAAATTGGCTAAGGGTTTGGGACCCCAAGGGGTATCCCATGTGTTTAAAGGAGGGATGACCTAGATGTGCTTGGGTTCAAGGCTAAGCCCACACGTGCGCCGCCGCCGCCCGCCCGTCCGGTCTGGTCTCGGGTCTCGGGTCTCGGGTCACGGGTCATGGGTTGTGGGTCTTTCTGATATTATCTATTTGGACTCCCAAATTACTTAATATTTACAGTTTGGTCCCTAGAGTTTCTGAAAAGTTGAATTTGGGAACGACGGTAGGCAGAAAGTTTCTGCCTACCGTTGGAGTTGATTTTTGGGGACGTTCGTATGCATTAACCAGTCATTACTTGGCTGATTAACTCCTCCATAATCAGTCCTCCTTCAATGACCATAAACAGCCTCACTAATGGCCATAAACCTGCCATTAACAGCGCTCTCTAATGGCCATTAACATCCATGTTTTAGCAGTTGAAGAGTCTATCCCTCATGCTATATATTGATGCATTTTGGCTCAATTGTGGAACACGGAACAACACAAAATATACACAGCAGAAACAGAGACAAAACTATATACACAGAGACAAAACAGAAGAGTAAAACACAGTCCAAAACGTGAGCAGTAAAGTTGGGACGAAAACAGAAAACTCTTCCTTCCTTTTTCATTTCTTCAGCAAGTCGATTCGTATTTGTTTTCTTCGTCAGGGTCACCTATTTGCTCTGTAGCGTTGATTAAAGTGTTATTTTATCTTGGGAGACTATTGCCCGTTTAATGTAAAAGCATATATATGGGGCAATCTTGTCTTAAGGACAGAGTGTCATCACTCGACTCAGCACACAGTTGTAACAATCCAGATTTAGTGTTTCTTGATTTCAGGTTATCAAGATTCAAGACTTAACAAGCTTGCGGCAGTTCTGAACATTGGCCTATTTGTCTATCCTTTCGAACACTTGTAATATTTATTTACTTCCCGTACTGCTTTATCACAATATCCAACAAATTTAAGACAAGATTTGTATTAGTGTTCGAAAGATGTCGGTCAAAAGTTGTGCGACCAAATCTGGATATGGTTGTGGTTTTCTGGTAGAAGATAGTGATGATTATGCTGTTGAATGTCAACGGGTTCATGGTGTCACCGCTCCTGAGAGTGGTGGGAACAAGCGCCCACGAGAGGCTGAGGATGCCAATTGGGACAAGAGGAGAAGGCTGAAGATGTGGTTCTATCTTGTAGCAGAAGACCTATATCTGTTCCAGACAAAGGATCCGAATTATGGTAAGGAGGAAATGGACATTCAGTCCGATGAAGTGGGCCAGAATCCGAATTTGGGATAAGTAATTTTCCTTCCTTGTCAAAAATAAGATTAAATGATGTCTGATTAACAATGGCTTAAAGTAAGGAGGAATATGAAAATATTTTCCGAAATAATTTATATTCCTTACGCTTTAAAATCAGAAGTTTAATGTCTTCTTCCTTCCCGTTTAAATATTGGATTTTGTAAACGACTTAAAAAGATCTGTTCTTTTAAGTGTAATTATTAAAAGTGTGTAAAGTATGTTCGCACATATGAGGGAGAAAGATCCACTGACTGTGCGAAAACTGTTACCACTCTTAAGTAAGCGCCAAGAATTGTCTGAGCACCAATCATAAGGGAAGAAGACTAAAAGCTAAAGATGTTGAGTTTGTCACACTATTTGGCAGAAGATCCTTCATAGGATATTGGACACTCAGTCATACAAAGCCTCCGGGCGACTGGAGTGGGGCCAAAATTCCTTTGGTAAGATGATATTGGACACTCAGTCATACAAAACCTCCGGGCGACTGGAGTGGGGCTAGAATTCATTTCATAGGAAAAGTAATGGACACCTAGTGAGGTGGGCCAGAGTATCCAGGTCTTAAATGATCTGAAGGCCTAAAGAAAGGCAGAAAAGAAATTGGACACTCAGTCTGCTAAAACAACTGAAGTGGGCCATGGTATCCAGATCACATATGATCCGGTTATGCCCTAGCCACAAGCAAGAGGTTGTTCATGTGAAGCAACGCCACCTCTAAAGTAGAAGGGGTTGGAGAGGTTGTCCTCAATAGGACTTCAGGGGATGGGATCACTCCAAAAGGAGGTGATACATGTCCCAAAACTTGGTTAAAGGGACGTTGTTGGTCAAGCTGGTTTGAGACTAGTCCAACAGGTCTGTAATAACTAAGAATGGTACAGTGTGTCTGTAGCCAAATGAATGATATATTTGTAATCCGTGCATCTATACCATCATAGATTAAGACACGTTTAATAGAAAGTTATTTTAAAAGTTGACGAAGTTGAAATTGTTGCCTTCTTTCGACATAAACCCTCAAAATAAATGTGAGGTAGGCGAAGAGGCAAAATCACCTTTCCAAATTTCGTCAAAGGAATAGTGAAAGAAGCACCGCTCCTCTAGAACTTAGTCACACCTACATGGGTGATTTGAAGTTTATACAAAATAGAGGGGGGAGACAAGTACTTTGTGATTTTCATTGATGATGGTACAACTTATAGTATCCTTTGTTTGTTGAAAAGCAAAGATGAAGTTGTTGAAGCGGATAAGCGCTATAAAGAAGAAGTTGAAAATCAACTAAGCCTACGGATTGAGGAAGTCGTAGTGATAGATGGGGAGAATGTGAAGCATCGTTCATTAAATGACTGCTCATTACTCACCTCAGTCTAACGGTGTTAGTCAAGCGCAAAGTCGTACGCCCAAATTATGTGGGGTAAGGCGATCCTTACCGCTAATGCGATTCTCAACAGAACTCCGCATAAGGATAAGGATAACTCTCCATGTGAAACATGGAAAGGATCTCACATACAAATGTTGTGATGTGGGGTGGCTTGGTAGAAGTTGGACTACCGAAACAAGTCAAGTTGGACCTAAGACTGTAAATTGCATATCCACTGGAACTGCAAATAACAGTAGTGCTTATCGCCTCTTGGCGTCAAAGAATGCTGAATTCTTTGAAGATAACTTTCCTTGAAAAGGAAAAAGAAGTAATTACTCGAGGTTAACAAGAACTAGCGAGGGCTTGACTTTCCGAAACTAGACGTTCCATATCTACAGGACTCGGAAGTTGATGTCTATCCAGAACTTAATATTCCAGATCTACAGAACTCAGGGATTCTAGATGTTGAACCGAGACGGAGCAAAGAGGGGACAAAGACTTGTTCCAGGCCTTCTAACTTGTATGGTTGAGAACGAACCATGGACAATTAACAAATAATTGTCATCTCCAAAAGCGCTGCTTTGGAAAGAAGCTACAAAGAGAAATAGATTCCATCATATAGAATCATACTTGTGTAATGGTTGATCTTCCTCCAGGAAAAGAACCTTTGGGTTGTAAAAGTGGATACTCAAAAGTGAGTACAAAGTAGATGGATCTACTGACGAGTATAAGCCTCGGCTACTTGTACTTGTGCTTCCCTGTGAATAGATTAACATCCAGGGCCATTGCAGTCTTGCGTGGCGTGGATGTTGAAATAATCTTCCTAACCGGAGAGTTGGAAAGGGAGGATCAGAGTTGGTTTGCTGGAATGTTGAGCCTCTTCCTGAACTTTCATTTTGGTCCCTGAAATGTTTACATTTTGGTCCTAGAAGTTTCAGATAAAACAGAAATAATGAATCTGACCACAGAAACATTAACTCTGAAGTTAGAAAGCCAACAGTTGGAAAACCAACAGGCTGAGAATGGAAGTCATATTGAAACAAAGTCTCGATATGAAAGATATAGGTATCACAGATGACATCTTACGAATTGGATTTCTAAGACATCTAACGGATTGGTCTAACTCCAAACTCAGCTGTGAGATAGTTGACAGTCTCGTTGAAGCCACCAATGGATATGAATCATATAATTGATTGAAATCATGGTGCACCCATATACAAGGAGCGATATTCGCAGGTCACATGTAGTTCAATGTATGTTACACATTACAACCGACCTGGTATCGGCCTACAAAGCAGATCAGTTGAACTAAAGTTCACTAGTGATTCTAAAAATGATCGGTAGAAGACGTTAAGTCGGATATGACGATATCTAAAATATTCGCTTATCTACGGATTATAGTATTCTGGATGTCCACCGGTTCTGGGAGAATATAGTGATGCAAACTGGATATCAGATGTGAAGAACACCAAAGCCATAAGTAAATATGTATGGTGGGTCTTGGAAAAACCTCTAAGCAAACTTGCATCTGTTGACACCCAATTTTGTCCCATCTTTTTGGATTTTATTTGCAAATTTTAATATTTTTGACACTTTAAGACAATTTTAAAATATAGACATACATATGTATATATATCATTATTATTATTATTATTTGCATTTTTATTTGTCATTTGCATTTTTTTATCACAAGCATACTTTTATCCTAATATTATATGTTATTTTATTTTTGCAAAAACGGCATTGCATTTTTATTTTTTATTTAAGCATCAAGCATTTCACAAATATTATATTTTATCATATTATCATCTTTATAATTTATAAATTTTGCAAAGCTTTCTTTTTATATAATAAAACCCATTTTTATATTTTTACCCATAACCCATTTCAATCCTTTTTATATCTTAACCCACTTCATTTCCCCAAAAACAATTTCTACTCAACCCAAAACAATTCCTACCCAACCCAAACTAAAACCCATTTTTCGTCCAAGCCCAACCCATCACCCAGTTTATTTCCCCAACCCAAAAAAAACAATCTCTACCCAAAACAATTCCAAAGCCCATCCGATTCGGCCCATCTCCCCTTCCCTTTATTTCCCCCTCTTTAAACCAAAACCCTATACATACAACATACAAAAAGAAAAATGGGGGACTGCCTTTTCAAAAAATCGCCGCTCATACCCGCGACCCCACACCCCATACCGGCGACCCCACGTCGCCGGTCACAACGACGACACCACTCCGTCGGTCGCCCCTACGCCGCCACCCTCACCACTACCATACCCACAGTCGACGACCCCCATACCCGTGACCCCCACACGCCGGTCACCTGCTCCGACACCAACCAGTCGCCGCCACCCCACACCACTACCCCACCTACGCCAGACACCCTACACCACCCACACCACCGTCGATTTTGGGGGTTTTTGAGGTCCTAAGTCCGAAAATGAATGTTCCGGTTTACTCTTGTTGGTGGTTTCCGATTTGCTTTTGTTGGTGGTTTTGGTACTTTTGTTGGTGGTATCGGGTTTGATTCGTTGGTGGTTTCCGATCTGTTTTGGTGGTTTTATTTCGGTCAGTCACAATCCGGGTCAGTCACCCTTGTCGGACGAAAATCTCCAGGTTTATGTTTTACTTTGTTGTTGGTGTACCTGAAATTTGGAGGAAAATCGGGTCGGGTCACCGATTCGGGTAGGGTCATCGACACGGTCGGGTCGACCGGTTGATTAATTTCGATTTTTGTATGTTTATATTGTGTTGTTGGTTATCTGTAATTTGGAGAAAATCGATTCGGGTCGTGTCGACCCCGTTCGGTTAATTTCCAGATTTTTGTATGTTTATATTGTGTTGTTGGTTATCTGTAATTTGGAGAAAATCGATTCGGGTTGAAAAACATCCGATTCGGGTCAGATCCTGGCAGTGTCGAATCGACCGGTTCGGTTAATTTCCAGATTTTTGTATGTTTATATTGTGTTGTTGGTTACCTGAAAATTTGGAAAGAATTTGATTCGGGTTGAAGTATCCTATGCGGGTCGGGTCACTGTTCCGGGTCGGGTCGACCCGGTTCAAATAAATTTCCGAATTTTGTGTTTTAATATCTTGTTGTTTATTATCTGAAAATTTAAGAAAAAATGTATGATTCCGGGTCGGGTCAACCCGAAATCCGGGCCGGATCACTGTTCAGGATCCGGGTCGGGTAAAATTTCAGAATTCGGGTCGGGCGTTTTAATTGCGAACTGCTGCTGGTTTTTTTTTTTGGCATTTTAAACATCTGTTACACAACTATCTTGCTGTTTTAACTAATATTGCATAGGTCGATGAAATTAAATTCGAGGCCGCACTTTTTTTCGTTTCGTTTCTCTGTTTACTGTTTTCTTTAACATCCGTGCGACGGATATCTTTCTGTTTTACTGTTTTATCGTCTTAACTAATACTGCACATAGGCCGATGAAATTAAATTCGAGGCCGCGCTATTTTTTTCTTTCTTTCGTTTCTGTTTTCTGTTTTAAACATCCGTGCAACGGATTACTGTTTTATTTGTTTTAACTAATACTACACTTAGGCCGATGAAATTAAATTCGAGGTCGCGCTTTTTTTTTCGCTTCTCTGTTTTACATTTCTTGTTTTAAACATCCGTTACAGCGGATATTTCTTGTTTTCTTGTCTTCTTGTTTTAAACTAAAATATCGTGTCTTTTAGGAATTGCTTCTCGATTTGATTTCTTGTTTTGGTTTATATTCTTGTTTTGAATTAAATCTTGCATTTAGGCCGATGAAATTGAATTGAGGCCGCGCTTTTTCGTTTCGTTTCAGCCATCGCTTTTGGCATTTAAACATCCGTGCACGGATTGTCTTCCTGATTTACTGATTTATATAAATATTGCATTTATGCCGATGAAATTAAATTCGAGGCCGCGTCCCTTCGGACATCATTTCTCAATTTACGCTTTTCCTTTGTTTGGTACAAATTTTACTGATTTGAATTAAATACTGCATTGGCCGATGAAAAAATTATCCGTCGATTTTTGAGGCCTCCACAGTTGTAAAGACGGAAAATAAAACTTCTGGGCAATGATGAAACTTAAATCTTTTTCACCCGAGAGACCAACATGTTCGGTAGGCAAGGCAACTAAAATGACCAACGAGTCATATGTTCGCAGCCACGACGTGTGGAATGATCTTTTCAAAATTTAAGTCTGAGTCCTCCGTAATCAAAACATTTATTGTTTTGGATACGGATCCGAAGTTATATATATTCATTTGTTTCTAACCGTTTGTTCTTGACAGCTTGCAAGGGATAAAGTCAAAGAAGGCAAATACCCCTCGGAGATTATCTATTTTGTTGTTTTTACTTTCTTTAATTCAGCTTTATTTCATTCTTTATTGTAATATTATTGTACTCGTGAAATTATTAAAATGTTTAGAATAGGCATACATAGAATTAATTAATAGGGTAGTCTAAAATTGGAAACCCATCGCTAGTTTATTTATTTTAGGCTCGGTTAGTTTTAGAACCAAAAATTGCTAGTTTACCTATTTTTAGGCTCGTCACCCATAAAATTTATATTGCATATATTTTTATCAATTTTCATTCAAATGCATACTTTTTCTAGCTTTACGTGTATATTAATGCCATACAAATGTATACTTGTGCAAATGCATCATTTCATTAAATACTTGCAACATTTTTTTTATACTTGCAAAACATGCACTTTTTAACATAATAATTAACCTGAGTTTGATCGGATAATCGCAAGTTAGCGGATCTTAAAGGATGCCTAACCCCTTCCCTTTAGGATAATAAAGAACCCTTACCTAGAATCTTATTAGTTTCGCAGATCACAAAATTGGAGTTATTTTGCAGCATTTAGTTAGCATTTAGGTGCCCTAATTCACCTTAGAATAATTAGGTGGCGACTCCTCAAAACAAGCATTTTATCCAATCCAGAGGGAATCGACGCCATCGCGTCGCGAAACCCGCAGGTCAAAAACGGGTGCGACAACATCGACCGATTCATGATGGAATCGGAGTTTATCACTTTATACAAAGCATGAAAGAAGTTGAGTAACTTCACAACTCCTTAGAGGACGTCCCTTATTGGGAGAAACCCGTGTCTTCAGCAGTTATACACTATGGCTAGCCGGTCGGCTTCAGTAAGGACACGGATGACGGCGTCTGGGCATATCTGTCATGATTTGTCGGAGACATAAGACCGTATGGAAGTTGATCCTCACGGGTGTCACTTTCTTGATTACTAATAAAAGGATATAGCGGACCCTTTTTAACGAAGGGACTATCCGGAGATCAAGTGTTCTTCCTTTCTAGGGGAATGGGCGTAAAACCCAAACAATACGAACCTTTGCGGTGGTAACCCAACCATACTGATTGGAGATCCCAAGAATTTGGTTCAATTGAAAAACTAAGCTGTGAAAAGGTTTAGTTGAGCGCTTCGGTGGAAGCAAGAGCACCTCGGATGATGATTTCTGTAGGGAAACATGAATCCAAAGTTATTCCCACGATAGACATTAAAGTGCTACCTGCATGGTGGGTAAAGGTTAAGCTTCCAAACCTTTAAACGATCCTCACACGGTTGAGGTTAAGGTTGGGGAAACTTTTAATGATTCCTAACACTTGTGAAGTGGGGTATAGCAGGATACCTTGTAGGAGATCACCTATTTAAGTGCGAGGACAGGCCGCCTCAAATGAATGCACTTAAGAATCCAAGTGTATCCACGGCCACAACGGACAAAACCATAAGAAAAAAATGAATAAGGAGAGTTATTGTGTTGGTATAATTGTCTTGGCTTACCATAAACACTGACGGTTCAAGACATCACGTTCACCACTCAGTAAGTAAGTCCGATGGTATTCAACTAGGGAAGGTTCAAAGCGGAAGCTACCTCTCCTGATGCAATATCTTTTCGCTGAAAGATTGCTGAAAGTAGGCACCATGTGTGTGCGCCAAAATCTATCTTTCATAGAGGGGATTGTTGGAAATTTGCCTTTGGTGGGGAAGTGCGTCCACCCATATTTAATGAATTAAACACTAGGTGTCACGACCCGACCCAACGGGCCATGACTAATCGCCCTAATAACGTCATTATCCTGGCCTGTCACACATAATCTAACTAACACCTAATGAGTCTAAAATCTGGCAGCATAACGCTGCAATAACAACATATGCCAGGGTAGGCAAGCCGACAAGGCTGCCTTTACCCCCGAATGTACCTGCCTCTTGAGGAGACACAACTAACCAACACAATACAACAGCCAAGCCGACAAGGCTGCCACTAGATAATATCATATATACACGGGGACACCCCAACAAAGAGTACAATAGCATGATTGACCAAAACAGAGTTATAACCCTTACATAAGTACAACCCATAATTGTCTACAGCCCTCTATAAGAAGGACAGCGACATATGACGGGACAGGGCCCTGTCGTGCCCCTAAATATACATAAATCAAAATGACACTTTTCCGTACAAAAAATGATAAAGCTCTGGATCAAAGGAGCTTTCCAAACAGCTGTCCAGGAACCTAAACCGGAGGGTCACCAAACTGAGCACCTGTACCTGCGAGCATGAACGCAGCCTCCCGAGGAAAGGGGGTCAGTACGAAATAATGTACTGAGTATGTAAATATGAAATACTGCAAATGAGATCATAAGTAGCCAATGGATAACAAGAGGTCAGTATAAAAATCAGGATCCAAATCCAACTGTGCCATAAACAATAAAAATCAGTTGTGCCTTATAAAAATGAGAGTCAAGTCAAGAAAACATGAATGCATGTCCATATATATATATATATATATATATATATATATATATATATATACCTGTAACGTAACCCGACCCACTAATACGGGACTCAGAGGAATCATATCATAACCCGGCCCATATTGGGACTCGGTGAACTCATATCATAACCCGGCCCATTCTGGGACTCGGTAAAGTCATATCATAACCCGGCCCATTCTGGGACTCGGTAAAGTCATATCGTAACCCGACCCATTCTGAGACTCGATAAAGTCATATCGTAACCCGGCCCATTCTGGGACTCGGTGAAAAATGTAAGGTTGTGCACGAACATAACCCGGCCCGGGACTCGGTGAAGTGAAGTAATAACACTTGACACGAGTATATTTCATGAGTAACCATATGCAATCAAAATTTTCATTTGACTCACGATAAAATCATTATAATAATGTCATAATAAACTCTTTACTGAAAAATCATAGGCACTTCTCATAACTAACATCTTTAGGAATTAAACTGTATAAGAATCATGTACGTCCGCCGTACCTTCACTAAATAAAAACATGCCAAAGAAAGAAGGAATAGTTCACATACCTCTTAGACGAACTAATCAACACAATATTAGAGTACGCCTCATTTTAGAACTTCAACCTATAATAATGGTAATACGTTCTTCAATTCTATGATCACTGACATACTTTATATCGAATAACGACTTCCTATTCTATAAAAATTCGGGCAGCACTTCCCTTGTTTATACATGTTTCTACAACTTCCAAGCGAGGCTAATAACATCAATAACCAAGCACCAATTAAGGGAACAACCAAAACAGCAACAAATGGGATTTACACACCCACGTCTCATGTAAATTTAGCCTCTTAATCCACATTAAAACAGCCCACAAAAGCAGTCCATGTTCCAACAACAACGAGGGTAGAATGTGAAGCCTTTCTACACCTTTCTACACCCTTATTCCTTTAGGACTTACATTAGCAATTATCACACTTAAACATGCATAATGGTAACTAAATTTTCAGCATTATCACACCACAAAACAGTCCCTAAAACAGTCCATATCCATCTCAACATGTCCAACGATTTCATGCAAGTTCTTGGCCACAACATGTCATAATTCCATAACTCTTCTCTTAACTCCTAAAATCCAATTCCATATTTCAATACTTCCATATAACTAATTTAAACTTTAATATCAATGTTTCCTTTCAATTTCATCATGCAATTAGTGATAATAATACAACAATAACCAACGAATCCAACAATCACCAAAATCTGTCCCAAATTGGCAACTAGCCCAAAATTGTCACATGCATTGCTTAAATTCCAAATTTTCCTTAACACAAATTTATATCCTTAATTCTAACAACATGAATTCCAATTAAATTATAGAAAGAAGAATTTTATACCTCAAATTTCGTCCAAAACTGTCCACAATTTTTTGCCCACTGCTTGTCCGAAAATCCCATTGCTTTCGTATTTCTATCCCTTTCTTGTTCACTTCTTCAACTCCAAATGACATGCAAGTGTTCTACAATGTTAAGACATCATCCCTACACGTTTTTCTTCCAAAATTTCATCCCAAAATCTCAAATTTTCTGGGCATAATCTCGGCCAGCAGTGGCTGTTTTGCCACTGTTTTGCCACTGTTTTTGGTGTTGTTTTGCTTCTAATTTTTGGTGAAAAATGTAGTCTAGGAAGAGAAGATAAAAACCTCAAATTTGGCTATGGGGTTGGGGGGTTCTCGGCTGGGGTATGGGGGAGGAAAGGAGAGGAGAGTTTGTGTTAAGTTTTGAATGAAGAAGATGAAAGAATGTAGGTTAATAAAAAAAAATCTGGATTTTTAATATTACACTTTGGCCCTCAAGTTCTTCAATTAATAAATCTTAAACCCACATATTTTAATTCCCGAGAATTTCATAAAGCCTCGTATCCTCAATGTCATAATTTTATAATACAATACTATTCCATAACTCCATTGGAATACATTCAACTACTAGGATTAATTCTCGTCGTCACATGTATAGCACTAAAGAAAAACTATTCCGGGATAACATCCGTTTATACACTAATTTCCTGTATTAACTTATGTAAGTGCTCCTTATTTTCAATATCCGAATCTTACTTCCTTAATGACGTTCTTAATTATTATATTTATCTTGCGAGGTGTAACATTCTTCCCCCCTCAGAAACATTCGTCCTCGAATGTTCATAATAAGTCTTATGATAGAAAATTTCGGCAGAGTCTCCTTTATAACTATGTCTATCCACCTATATTCAGCAAACCAACAGGTACCACACAGGGCCACAATATATCACTCATATACAATTCCCAATTACCAGAATCAAATAAGGAGTTAAATTACATTACCTGGAGTCATAGGGAACAAGTAAGGATATTTCTTCCTCATTTCATCTTCTGCCTCCCAAGTCATTTCCTCCCTATTGTTGTTTCGCCACAATACCTTGACGGAAGCCACATCCTTCATCCGTAATCTCCTGACCTGGCGATCAAGTATGGCTATGGGACTTTCCTCATAAGACAGCTCCTCTGTCACCTGGACATCATCTACTAGGAAGACTCTAGAAGGATCACGAATACACTTACGCAGCATAGTTACATGGAAGACTGGATGTACCGCCTCCAATTCAGATGGTAGATCCAACTCATAGGCAACCTTGCCTATCCGACGAATGACCTGGTAAGGCCCGATGTACCTTGGGCTAAGCTTCCCTTTCTTGCCAAACATCATCACACCCTTCATGGGTGACACCTTTAGGAACACCCAATCATCAACCTAAAACTCTAAGTGTCGACGTCGATTATTAGCATATGACTTCTGTCGACTCTGTGCTGCTAATAATCTCTCCTGAATGAGCTTCACCTTATCGACATCTTGCTGAACCATGTCTGGGCCGATCAACTTAGTCTCACCTACATCAAACCAACCAATAGGTGACCTGCACTTCCTCCCGTATAAGGCCTCGTACGGTGCCATCTGGATGCTAGAATGGTAGTTGTTGTTATAGGCAAACTCAATAAGTGGTAAATGATCATCCCAACTACCTCTGAAGTCAATAATACAGGCTCTCATCATATCCTCTAATGTCTGGATAGTACGCTCTGCCTGCCCATCCGTCTGAGGATGAAATGTTGTGCTGAGACTCACTTGTATCCCCAATCCCTTCTGGAATGATCTCCAGAAGTTAGTTGTAAACTGAGCTCCTCGGTCTGATATAATAGATGTGGGAACTCCGTGCAGTCTCATTATCTCCCTGATGTACAGCCTATCATAGTCCTCAACTGAGTAAGTAGTCCTCACTGGAAGAAAATGGGCTGATTTCGTCAGCCTATCCACGATAACCCATATGGAATCACACTTCCGCTGAGTGCGAGGTAAGCCTGTAATGAAGTCCATATTGATCACTTCCCACTTCCAAGTCGGGATCTCAATCTCCTGTAATAATCCACCAGGCTTCTGATGCTCAACCTTAACCTGCGACAATTAGACCTTTGGGCAACAAATTCTGCTATGTCTCTTTTCATGCCATCCCACCAATACAAGCATCTAAGGTCATGGTACATCTTCGTCGACCCTGGATGAATGGAATAACGGGCATTGTGTGCCTCTCCCATAACCTGCTATCGTAGCCCTGCAACATCAGGTACACATAACCTGCCCTCATACCTCAGCACATCATCAGGTGTAACCTCAAATAAAGTCTTTTCCTTTCGGAGAGCTGCATCTCTATGCCGGGCCAGAACAAGATCCTCATACTGACGTTTCTTTACCTCTTCCATGATAGAGGACTCAGCAACATCCCGAATAAGAACCCCGCTATCTCCCGAATCCGCCAACCGGACTCCAAGACTAGCTAGCTTGTGTATCTCACGAACCATCTCCCTTCTGTCTGACTGCACATCCGTCAAGCTACCCATGGATCTACGGCTAAGAGCATCTGCCACAACATTGGCTTTCCCCGGGTGGTACAAGATATCAACATCATAGTCCTTTAGTAACTCTAACCACCGCCTCTGCCGTAGGTTCAACTCCTTCTGCTTAAAGATATATTGGAGACTCTTATGATCCGTATAAATATCAACATGAATCCCATACAAATAATGTCTCCAAATCATCAGGGCATGAATCACCGCTGCTAGCTCCAAATCATGAGTGGGATAATTCTTTTCATGCTTTCTGAGCTGTCGGGAGGCATAAGCTATAACTTTGCCATGCTGCATCAACACACAACCTAGCCCAATACCTGAAGCATCACAATAGATGACATAACCATCCGGTCCCTCGGGAAGAGTCAGAACTGGAGTCGTAGTCAACTTATCCTTCAACAACTGGAAATTGTGCTCACAAACATCCGTCCACTGAAACTTAGCTGCCTTCTGGTTTAGCCTAGTCAAAGGCGCTGAGATTGAGGCAAACTTATCCACAAACCTTCTATAATACCCTGCTAGCCCCAGAAAACTGCGTACCTCAGTAGGGGTCATAGGTCTGGGCCAAGTCTTCACCGCCTCAATCTTCTGTGTATCCACCCGAATACCATCAACCCCGATAATATGCCCCAAGAATTCCACCGAAGTCAACCAGAACTCACACTTGGAAAACTTGGCATACAACTGTTGGTGCTGGAGGACCCTAAGTACCGTCCGCAAATGGTCTGCATGCTCTTGCTCTGAACGGGAATAAACCAGGATATCATCAATGAATACAATGATGAATATGTCTAGGAATGGCCTGAATACCCGGTTCATCAAATCCATAAACACTGCTAGAGCATTGGTCAGTCCAAAAGACATCACCCTAAACTCATAATATCCATATCGGGTTCTGAATGTTGTCTTTGGAATATCTGCCTCCCTTACCCGCACTTGATGATAACCTGACTGCAAGTCTATCTTTGAGAAGCACTTAGCACCCTGTAACTGGTCAAATAAATCATCAATCCTGGGAAGGGGGTACCTGTTCTTGATGGTTACCTTGTTCAGCTGCCTATAATTAATACACATCCGCAGCGATCTATCTTTCTTCCTCACAAATAACACTGGTGCTCCCCATGAAGATGTACTCGGCCTAATAAAGCCTTTCTCCAACACGTCTCTCAGCTGCTCCTTCAACTCCTTTAGCTCTGCAGGTGCCATTCTATAAGGAGGAATGAATATAGGTTGGGTACCTGGCAATACAACTACACTGAAATCTATCTCCCGCTCTGGAGGAAGACCTAGAAGATCATCTGGGAATACATCCGGAAACTCACTAACAACCGAAACTGACTGAAGAGCCGGTACCTTCGCTTCTGTATCATGCACCCAAACCAAATGATAGATACAACCTTTTCTGACCATCTTCTTTGCCTTAAGGTATGAAATAAACTTACCCCTCGGCGATGCTGCATTCCCTTTCCATTCTATAACTGGCTCGTCTAGAAACTGAAATCGAACCAACTTCTCCCTACAATCAACGTTGGCAAAACAAGAAGCCAACCAATCCATACCCATAATGACATCAAAGTCGGTCATATCCAACTCTATCAAATCTGCTAAGGTATGACGGCTATATATCACCACCGAATAATTTTTATACAAATGCTCGGCTATAACCGAATCTCCTACTGGTGTAGCTACCTCAAATGGTTCTATCGGCTCAGGTTCTATCCCTATTCTATTAGCAACAAGAGGGGATATGTAGGACAAGGTGGAACCTAGATCTATCAAAGCATATACATCACAGAAAAAGACCGATAGTATACCTGTAACAACATCTGGTGACGCCTCCTGATCACGTCTACTGGCCAAAGCATATATGCGGTTCGAAGGACCGCCAGAACTAGAAACTCTGCCATGATCTCTACCACGGTCTGTTGGCATCTGAATACCCCGCCCGGTGGGGCGCATAGCTATAAATAACGACGAACCAGCACCCGACCCCGTAGGCCGAGCCATCCCACCTGAACCACCCATGTTGGGACACTCTCTCATCATATGGCCCTGACGGCCGCAAGAGAAGAAAGCACATGTGGTCGAACGGCATTTCCCAAAATAAAACTTACCACACTGAGAGCACCGAGGATAAGGTGGCCTCAACTGACTAGAGCCCATATTCCTCTGAGAACTCGAAGCCGTGGAGCTCTATCCAGCTCCTGAATACCCGTGGCGGTCGAACCTCCTGCCCGTAGACTGTAGAGGAGCACTCTGTGCTGGCTGAGATGAATATCTGACCTGCTGCTGGAATTGTCTGCCTCGAGACTCACCGGAATAAGCTGCCGACCTAGCCCTCTTATGCTGGTCCCTGTCATGACCTCTGTCTGGCTGTCGCCCTCTATGTCGGTCCTCAACCCCCTGTGCGTATGCTTGGATACGAGCAATATCCATATCTGGCTGAAGAGCCACCGCCATACAACCATCGATCAGATAATGGTTCAGCCCCATCACAAAGCGATGCACCCTGTCTGCCATATCTGCTACAATAGTGGGTGCGTATCTGGCCAATGAATCAAACTCCAGGCTATACTCAGGAATGGTCCTGCCACTCTGCCTCAACTGTAAGAATCTGTCCATTCTAGCTCTCCTCATCTCTGGAGGCAAGAAGTGACCAAGGAAGGCCTCTGTAAACTCCTCTCATGTAGCTGGAGGAACATCCTCTCCCCTGGACAACTCCCAAGACTCATACCAGTTTGTGGCTATATCCCGCATCCTATACAAAGCCAACTCCACAGACTCAATCTCCGAAGCCCTGATTACCCTCAAGGTATGCTGCATCCGTTGGATAAACTCCTGCGGGTCATCCTTGGGCCTTGACCCGAAAAACTCTAGTGGATTACAACTCAAGAAATCACGGACCCTCAAACTATCTGCTCTGGGGCTAACTTCTGGTCCCTGTCTATAAGTCTACCCTGCCAGTAACCTAGTCAGCAGCTGCACCACATCTCTCATGGCTCTGTCCTCTTCCCCCCGACTGAGGAGCTGGAGGCTCAGGTTCTGGGGCCTCAGAAACTGGTGATGTTGCCCCCTAAACTGGAGCCTCTGGTGGTGGCGACGAGGCAGAGCTCGCCGACTGGGGCACAGTCTCTGGCATAGACTGAGTACGGGACCTGGTAACTCTCTGAATCCGACTAGTACCTCCCGCTGTAGGCTTGCCCTTCTGGGCTGCTATCGCCTTCTTCGGAGGCATAACTGTAAACATAGTAAGTCGTTAGAAAGGGATTATCCTAATAACATAGCTCTATTGCACGATTTAAGAGATGAAAGAATAGAAATCAGTCATAAATGCCCTGCAGCCTCCTACGTATAAGTATGGTGCACAACATACCCATACGCAAGACTCTACTAGACACGGTCTGTAGACATTCCGAGGAGTAACTGCTCTGATACCACTTTTGTCACGACCCGACCCGACGGGCCGCGACTAACCGCCCTAATGACGTCATTATCCTGACCTGTCACACATAATCCAACTAACACCTAATGAGTCTGAAATCCGGCAGCATAACGCTTCAATAACAACATATGCCAGGGTAGACAAGCCGACAAGGCTGCCTTTACCCCCGAATGTACCTGCCTCCTGAGGAGTCACAACTAGCCAACACAATACAACAGGCAAGCCGACAAGGCTGCCACTATATAATATCATATATACACGGGGACACCCCAACACAGAGTACAATAGCATGATTGACCAAAACAGAGTTATAACCCTTACATAAGTACAACCCATAACTGTCTACAGCCCTCTATAAGAAGGACAGCGACATATGACGGGACAGGGCCCTGTCGTGCCCCTAAATATACATAAATCAAAATGACACTTTTCCGTACAAAAAATGATAAAGCTCTGGATCAAAGGAGCTTTCCAAACAACTGCACAGGAACCTAAACCGGAGGGTCACCAAACTGAGCACTTATACCTGCGGGCATGAACGCAGCCCCCCGAGGAAAGGGGGTCAGTACGAAATAATGTACTGAGTATGTAAATATGAAATAATGCAAATGAGATCATAAGTAGCCAATGGATAACAAGAGGTCAGTATAAAAATTAGGATCCAAATCCAATTGTGCCATAAATAATAAAAATCAGTTGTGCCTTATAAAAATGAGAGTCAAGTCAAGAAAACATGAATGCCTGTCCATATACATATATATATACATGTAACGTAACCCGACCCACTAATGCAGGACTCGGTGGAATCATATCATAACCCGGCCTATATTGGGACTCGGTGAACTCATATCATAACCCGGCCCATTCTGGGACTCGGTAAAGTCATATCATAACCCGGCCCATTCTGGGACTCGGTAAAGTCATATCGTAACCCGACCCATTCTGAGACTCGATAAAGTCATATCGTAACCCGGCCCATTCTGGGACTCGGTGAAAAATGCAAGGTTGTGCACGAACATAACCCGGCTCGGGACTCGGTGAAGTGAAGTAATAATACTTGACACGAGTAGATTTCATGAGTAACCATATGCAATCAAAATTTTCATTTGACTCACGATAAAATCATTATAATAATGTCATAATAAACTCTTTACTGAAAAATCATAGGCACTTCTCATAACTAACATCTTTAGGAATTAAACTGTATAAGAATCATGTACGTCCGCCGTACCTTCACTAAATAAAAACATGCCAAAGAAAGAAGGAATAGTTCACATACCTCTTAGACGAACTAATCAACACAATATTAGAGTACGCCTCATTTTAGAACTTCAACCTATAATAATGGTAATACGTTCTTCAATTCTATGATCACTGACATACTTTATATCGAATAACGACTTCCTATTCTATAAAAATTCGGGCAGCACTTCCCTTGTTTATACATGTTTCTACAACTTCCAAGCGAGGCTAATAACATCAATAACCAAGCACCAATTAAGGGAACAACCAAAACAGCAACAAATGGGATTTACACACCCACTTCTCATGTAAATTTAGCCTCTTAATCCACATTAAAACAGCCCACAAAAGCAGTCCATGTTCCAACAACAACGAGGGTAGAATGTGAAGCCTTTCTACACCTTTCTACACCCTTATTCCTTTAGGACTTACATTAGCAATTATCACACTTAAACATGCATAATGGTAACTAAATTTTCAGCATTATCACACCACAAAACAGTCCCTAAAACAGTCCATATCCATCTCAACATGTCCAACGATTTCATGCAAGTTTTTGGCCACAACATGTCATAATTCCATAACTCTTCTCTTAACTCCTAAAATCCAATTCCATATTTCAATACTTCCATATAACTAATTTAAACTTTAATATCAATGTTTCCTTTCAATTTCATCATGCAATTAGTGATAATAATACAACAATAACCAACGAATCCAACAATCACCAAAATCTGTCTCAAATTGGCAACTAGCCTAAAATTGTCACATGCATTGCTTAAATTCCAAATTTTTCTTAACATAAATTTATATCCTTAATTCTAACAACATGCATTCCAATTAAATTATAGAAAAAAGAATTTTATACCTCAAATTTCGTCCAAAACAGTCCACAATTAACTTATGTAAGTGCTCCTTATTTTTAATATCTGAATCTTACTTCCTTAATGACGTTCTTAATTATTGTCTTAATCTTACGAGGTGTAACACTAGGGTTCCGTATGTTGAAGGTTTTGTCTCTTCTCACGTGCATAATCTACTAAGTGAGTAGATGACCGTAGGGCCAAGAATCGTCAAATTTTGTTGAGAAATGAAAGAGATATTGGTCCACGAAGTAAGGTGTTTAAGGCATGAAAATATGGTGTGTGGCAAATCTACCACATCTGTGGGAAAAGGAAGAATTGCTCTCTTTATAAGTCTCAAAATTGGCTAAGGGTTTGGGACCCCAAGGGGTATCCCATTTGTTTAAAGGAGGGAGGACCAATTAAGATGTGCTTAATTGGGAGTAAGACGCCAAAATCTATTGTCATCAAGATTAATTTACACAAGAAATGCTGCAATTTTCTTCTTGTTGCTTTAGCTGTGCAAGACAAAAAGGCACAATCAGCTCGCAAGTATCTTTCAAAATAGGCATATCTATTTTATTGTTCAATTTAATTCATTTGCCTGAAATGAAGACGACACAGTATACTACTTGATTGATAATTCCATACCTTTTTAGTCAATTTTTAATATGACCTTCTAGTATCATTTTATACGTTTTGTCACTAATATTGCAACTGGAATCTAGTATCTATAACTGTATTAGTTGTAACGCCTTATCATGATGTTATAAAACATGCCTCTTACTATTTGATTTATCAAAAAATGTTCCTTAATCACTAATCCTTTATCATATATGTAATGCTTAAACATTTTAGATTGGATGTTCACTGTACAATTTTTCATAAGCAGAATTTTTAAATTATAAATAAAGTACAATGAGGTGCACACTAAAGAAAGTAAGGAACTCTTTACTGGGTCAGCCAATGAATCACTGTCACTTTTCACTCCTATCAAGTAATAAAAGGGTCTTGTTTGTTTTCACCTTTTATCATGTGAACAAACTAGCCATTGCAAAAAAAATTACTATAATTTTGCAAGTCTACAGCTTCAAATGTATATACTCCTAATCCTAAAACCTTATATTTAGTCTTTTTTAGTTTACTTAACCCTATACATTTCAAGACGAATTGTATGGCACCTGAAAGATAACACATTACTTCCACATTAGAAATCACTAAATGTTTAGCTTGAAAATAGGATAGCACAATACCTCAACATCAACTAAATTCATTTGGCTGATAAAGTTCTCCTGAAGCTATGACGCTGCCTTCCTGCAGTCGTTTCGTCGCGTGCCAGTGAAACCAGTACGTACCCACCAACTTCTTTCCAAGTTAACAGAGCTACATTCAACCCAAAAAGGATATAGCTTCAATCTAAGTGATATGAAAAATTTGTACATGAAATGTGAAGCTAAAATATAATAGTGTTGCTAGACATCACTCATACAAAACCAGATTAACTATAAATTTAGAGCAGTGAGAACTATGGCAGCAACAGTAGTAACAAAGTCGCCATTTCCCTTCCACTACATGAATTTAGTGTTGAGTGATATTTGCCTCCTCTCCAATAGGCAATAAGAAGAAAAAGAGTGGAACCGACCAAGTTTTTGACGTTGAAGCCAGGGAATTCGAAATAAACTGTTTATCTTGATTAGACTTTTACTTTTTGTCTATTTAAGTTTTTGTTGCTATCTTGTTTTACACAGAATATGTACAAGAATAGTTAACCAACAAACTTTTGTGGTAAAGAGAGTACTTCATTATGTTATTGAGCTGCAAGATGATACTTATTGTAATATATTTTTAAGCATCAATTTCTAAATTATTAATTAAAAGGAACTACTGAGTAATGGTAAAAGATTTAGCAATAACCTTCGAAAAAATGCATCTGTTGGAGGTGTTATTTTAAACTGCAAGTAATTTAAAAGTGCATACTCCATTTTTTTGAAATTGGTAAATTTGTATTCCTTAGCATTAAGGATATGCTCTTCAAAAGTGTTAATCTAAAAACAGAAAGAAAAGAGATACTTACCGGGATTTTAATAAGCCTACAAAATGATCTATATCCTCTAATCCTATTTCTTTACACCAAAAGTAGAAAGATACTATACAATTCCATTTTACTTTCCGGATGGAATTGGATCTATCTTCAAAACACCTCCTATTCCTTTCTTTCCAGATGGTCCACCAAATATAACGTGGAATCATCCTCCACCACTTCTTCTGACTCTTGCTGCCTCCTCCACCACTCAAAAGTGCGTACTCCATTTGCTAGACCTGCATAATACATAAAGCTTATCATATGCCACCGCAAAGTTTAGAACCTGCGAGGTCGTGTGGATCAAAAGGTCAAGCTTACATGCTTCTTGGAGTATAATGTTTCAATGTAGCTGACTCTTAAACTTGAGGTGCACAAGCCTCATACTTACTACAAACATTATATTTCTCATACTAATAGTCAGAAAATCTATATCATAGAATAATATTATCATGCAAAACTGCTCCTAGCTATTATAATAGCTGTCTATCAATTATACCATCACATCATAAGAGAGTTACCAATCAATGTAACTAACAATCAAATCCAGATTAATACAAAGTAAATGCATATAATTCAAGAATTGACTCACCTTCTACCTTCAAAAGATTTCTCCAATGATTGGAAGTGAAACGTTCCGATAGAACATTTTTTACTATCAGAAAGATTAACATTTTGAAATTTGTCAATACTACGAATGTGAAACATCTACCAAGAACTTGTATAAATGCTCTAAAATAGAGGAAAAAAGGATTTCTCAAAGAAAATAATGTCGCATCTTCAAATTGAAAGCGAAGAAGTACCATAAAAAAAACTTCTCACCGCAAAAAATAATTTAGTAGAAAAACAATTAAAAATGTTGGAAATAATTTTAATAGATCAAAAAATCCATAATTTTTACAAAGTAAAAACTAAGGCTGGCCAGTGGGCCGGGACGACCCGACCCCGGCCCGACCCCGTCCCGACCCCGGCCCGGTCCCGCCCCGACCCCGCTCTAAAAAAAAATTTTAATCGGCGGGACTCGAACTTCGGGGCGGGACGATGTCTCGTCCCGCTGCACTGAGCCTCGCTTCAGCCCGCCGGACCCGAGACCGCCTCGAGCCCGCCCGAGCCCGACCCTCACCCCGACTCCTTAACTCCTTTGTAAAAATAACCGCTGCACTAACGGCCATTTTTAGATTATGGCCGTTGGCCAACGGCCATTTTAGGCCCTCCCCCCAACCCCTACCCCTTAATATTTATTTTTAACCCATAAGTTATTATATTTACACTTTAACCCAATTTTTCAACTATAAATAACTCATTTTCTCTTCATCTTTCTCACAAATCTTCCTACAATCTCTCTAATTTCTCAATATATCTCTCTACATTGTTTGCTAAATATTCAATTTTATTAATTCATTTGGGAATTGGGAGTGAAGTTGGCAACTAGCTTGAGGATCTTCCATCGAGCAAAGTTTCAATTTTCAACCTCTCGATTTACGTCGGCGTTTGGTACATTCGTTCCTTCATTAAATTATTATTGTCTGTTTATTTTATTTAGCGCACTTAATTTTATTGTCTTTAATTATTTATTATCATAATTAAAATGGAAGGATTAAAAGGTATGTTTAAGGGTAAGGGTAAGGGTGCTTCTTCTAGTAGAGGCAACCAGGGCAAGGGTACTTCTTCTAGTCATCTTATTCCTACACAGGGATGATTTTGTTGATACTCAACATTTTCCTACAATACCATTAGATTTAGACGAGGAGTTATTTTACGGAACTCAAGAAGACTTTAATTTAGACGATGATCTAGACGATACACCCACTAATATTGATGACAACACGCCCACTAGTGCACCTTCAACTGAAATACCTCCTATTCCCCTAGTATGAGACGAGGTCCAAAGAAAGCGACCATTAAAATCGGATGCATGGACATTTTTGATAGGGACGTAGAGAATCAAGTAGCCATATGTAAAATTTGTAAAAATGTTTTAAAATTTAAAGCGGAAAAAGGTCACGGTGGGACGGGGTTTAATTAGACACGTAGTAAGTGCTCATCCAGCTAGGTATGCCCAATACCAGGCTTCAAAACCGGTGCGCAACGCCCGCTCCATCGGACAAGGTTCACATCGACATCTTGTCCCGGACCAAATCTGGTCAAATTAACCCTATGACTGGGAATTGTAGGCTCTAAATACAACAAACATAGAGATAGGGAAGCAATATCAAAATTAGTTCTTTGTGGAGGGTTTGCCTTTTTCATTTCCTTCATCTCCTGGTTTTATTCATTACATTAGAGATATATATAATCCTCGCTTTTAACGGTTTTCCTAGGTCAACTGTTAAGAGAGATGTATTTAAATTTGCATGAATATCAACAATATTTACGTTTTCATTATATCATTTTAATGGCAAAGTATCTATCACGCCTGATATAGGTCGTAGTACTAACGGCCATGATTATTTAACTTGTAACTTGTCATTGGATAGATTATAAATGGTCTATGCAAAAACGTATTTTAGCGTATAGATATATAGATGATAGGCACACTTGGTACTTTTATTGCAGAAAATATTTATCAAGTGTGCGATTATTACGGAATTACCGATAAAATTATGACTATTACATTAGATAACGCTTCTAATAACAATTACGCAATTACAATGTTAAAAATAGTTTAGCTCCATCTTTTCAGGACCATTTTCATATAAAATGCGCGTGCCATATATATAACTTAATTGTAAAGGATGGTCTATCACTTTTTGAAGACATTCTTAGTAAAATACAATTTGCTATAAACTTTATTTTTAAAAGTAATAAAGTACAACGAGAAAAGAATATAAAAAATTTGTCATGATTGTGGACTACCTTTAGAAGAATTCCACAAGAAGTATCCACTAGGTGGAATTCTTTATACGAGCAACTCCTTGTTGCTTATGACTATAAATTACCTATAACTTTATTTTTAACTCTCATAATAAAAAGCCACTGATATGATTTTAGATAGTGATTGGGAAAAAATTTCGAACTTATTGTATTTTTAGAGAAATTTTTCAAGCAACAAAAAGAATTTTCTCGTATATATTATCCTACTATTTCAACTATGTTATTTTATATAACTCTAATATTTTTATTACTTAGTGAATATATGGAAAACCAAATTATAAGGCAGCTATTAAAAAAATGTTTGTCAAAATAAAAAAATATTTTATTCCTATTCCTTCTATTTATATTATTGGTTCTGTATTAAATCCTACTATTAAAATAGACGGTACTAAATCACTAATTGAAACTATTTACGATTGTATAGAAGTACTACCACCTCCAAGTCCCAAAAATCTAAATCACCCACCACCTATTGAACAAACTAAAGAAGAAGTGTTGAATAGCGTAGAACACCACTGCAAAAATATATATAGATTTTATCAACAAGAAAATGCTAGTAACGCATCTGGCTACCATACCATCTTCTTCATCTTCAACACAACCTCACAAAAGACATCTTTGTTTCTGCGGCTAGTATTGAAAGCCTCGTAAAT
Organism: Anisodus acutangulus; assembly: GCA_029783415.1. Classification (NCBI taxonomy): domain Eukaryota; kingdom Viridiplantae; phylum Streptophyta; class Magnoliopsida; order Solanales; family Solanaceae; genus Anisodus; species Anisodus acutangulus. The sequence goes on from CM056497.1 coordinate 35,164,171, forward strand.
AGAATGTGCGGCATACCTCTACTAACCAAATTAGCGAGTTGGATATTTTTGTTTTGCAGGGTTACAGCACCGTATCAAGAAGTTATCAATGAAGATGGACAAGAAGACTTATTTGAAATCTTTGGAGGGAATGAGAAGACCTTTCCGACACTTTCATTGATGGCTCGAGATGTTTTGAACATTCAAGCGTCATCAAGCTGCGTCGAAGCGCTTTCTATGCAGCAGATATCAAATAGGAGACCACAGGACACTCATTGGGAGAGCGACTTGGAAATTGCGGTATTATTCAGAGATTGGATACGAGCGGAGCGGAGAAGGTGCGGTCAACCGGAGATCAACGAAGAAGATGATGAAAACTACAACGAAATCTTAACCGAAGGTAGTGGAAGCGGCGTGGATCAATTTGATCAACAAATACCTATTCCAACCGAAGAACCACATGAAATCATCAAGCAATTAGAACAGATTTTTTGAAAATGTAATTTTTTAATTGCAATTTTATTATGTAATTTGCAACTTTTGGACAACACCATAAAGTTGCAATTTAGATTTTAGACAATTGTATTTGTATTACAAAAAATCATATGTCTATTAAATAATATAAGAGGCACAAAAACTTGACCTTGGGATGTTTTTATTACACTATCTTGTTTTGTTTATTGAGTTTTTATACATATATTATTTAAAAAAAAGGAAAACCCGACTCGCCTCGCCTCGACCCGAGCCCGACCCGAGCCCGCCCGCTTCGATACCGACGGATCGGGATCGGACGGATCGAGCAGTCCCGCCTGCAGACCCCGCTAGGCCCGCTAGTCCCGATCCCGACCCCTGATCGTCCCGCCTCGACTCGACCCTCGCAGATCTGCCCGCTGCATTCGAGCCCGGCCCACTGGCCACCCATAGTAAAAACTGGCAACTGATAACACATCCAATTGTCCAAAAAAGTGGAATCTTGTCGATTTCTTCAAACATCACATTGAGTGCAAATATTATTCTCGTGAGTGAAATTAGATACTTGACTTTAACAGATTTTTAGAAAAGTTTAATCATTTTTTATTGCAGAATATAATTTTTCTCCCAAGCACATTCCCCAAGAATATGACTTAGACCTCTTAGAACCCCTATGCCCCTCCGGTGATCCTTCTGATCACTGAAATCAGTCCTTTTTCTTTCTCCCCCTTTTATCTTCTTTATTCCTCTCTCCTCTTTCTTTTGACACCCACCTTCTATAGATGGAAGAAGATAGGATTTATTACAATGCTTTTTTTTAAATCTTATGACATTACTAGAGTCAGATCTGGAGCTGAAACTTTGTTTGAATGGGCTGAACGTAGCAGATACTTAACGCGAAAAGTAATAGTTAGTCTTGTTAGAATAGGAATAGAATTTCATATATAGTATCCTACTAGAAAAATGATTGTAATGTAGTGTCTATAAATAGAGTTCAATGTAATCATATAGACACAACAATTCAATAATAATATTTTCTTCCATAATTTCTCACATGGTATCAGAGCATTGGTAAGAATCATCCAAATACAGTCACACAGTCCGAGCAATCAATTCTGGCTACTGTACAACTGTTATTTGCATCATCTCTGATTTTTCTTCAATGTTTGCGAAAACCAACACTGCAATCACACTCAGAAAGGTCTGGGGAGCAAAGCCCAGTCAGCTGCTTCACCAACTGACCGCACACGCGTCGATAACACAGACAGATCTTTGTCGTCACGTGCTCCACGCGCCGGCGCATGCGGTGATTTCCGGCCACTTTGTCGACAAAATCTTACCCAGTGGACTCGCCTCTTCATTCTGAGGCTACCCATACAATCGTTTCCTGATCTCGACCACGTTCTGACAATCAAATCGACTTTTCGGCGAAATCTATGTTTTTCCGGCGTAGTTCTGCCATATTTCATCTTCTGAAAGATGTTCATTCACTCCAGCGAGTCTCTTTTAAAAGCAGATGCTTGTTGTTTTTCTTTTTTGCCCATATCTTCTTAAAGTTTTGAGCCATTTCTTTTGGATTTGATTTTCTTTAACTCCAAATATATGAAAAGTGAAGATTCAAGTCCTATGATTACCTCAAAACTCTTAATGAGAAGATAAAAAAATCAAACATCACAGTCTACGAAGAATCAACGAAGATACCGTTTTGGAAAATCTCGACCTAGGTGTAGTTATTGTAAGAAGTCTAGACACACTCGTGAAGTATGCATATCTTGACCTAAGTGTGGTTATTGCAATAGATTTGGACACACTCATGAAGTATGCTATTCTCTACATGGTCGACCACCCAAGAATACTCATATTGCTCAGACTGCCACTACAGGTAACCAACGAGTTTATTTATCTGAAGAAGAATATAATGAGTACTTTCAGTATCAAGCAAGTAAACAGACATCTCCTCAAGAGCCTCAATCACACAATCTAATACCGCTAGATCGTGGATTGTAGACTCTAGCGCTTCTGATCATATTTCTGGTGATAAATTACTTTTGTCGGATATTAATTATTCACCGTCTCTTTCCGCTATTACTTTAGCCAATGGGATCCAAAGAAAAGAAAAAGGAGTTGGACAAGCTAAACCCATATCTTCGGTCACTCTAAATTTTGTTCTCTATGTCCCTGATTGTCCTTTTAATCTTGCATCGGTCAGTCGTTTGACTCGTGCCTTAAATTGCGCCATACTATTTATTGATGATTCTTTTATTATGCAGGACCGCAATACGTGACAGATGATTGGCGTAGGATATGAATCACAAGGCCTCTACTACCTTACCTCTACTCCTAAATCCTCCATAGCAGGTCTAGTTACAGATCCTCCAGACTTAATCCATAAATGATTGGGACACCTGAGTCTGTCCAAGCTACAAAAAATGGTGTCTAGTTTGTCTAGTCTGTCCAAATTAGATTGTGAGTCGTGTCAACTTGGGAAACACACTCGCACCACCTATCCACGTAGTGTTGAAAGTCGTCTAGAGTCTATTTTTTCAATAGTTCATTCTGATATTTGGGGTCCTAGTAGAGTTAGTTCACCTTTAGGATTTCGTTATTTTGTTAGTTTCATTGATAATTTTTCCAGATGCACTTGGTTATTCTTAATGAAAGATCGTTCTGAGTTATTCTCTATATTCAAGAGTTTTTGTGCTGAAATACAAAATCAATTTGGTGTTTCTATTCGGATGTTTCGTAGTGATAATGCCTTAGAATACAAATTCTCCCAGTTTCAGCAGTTTATGACTCACCAAGGAATTATTCATCAAACATCTTGTCCGTACATCCCTCAGCAGAATGGGGGTAGCAGAAAGGAAGAATAGATATTTCATTGAGATTGCTCGCACTCTTCTCATTGAATCCCATGTTTCGCTGCATTTTTTGGGTGATGCAGTCCTCACAACTTGTCATTTAATTAATCGAATGACCTCATCTTCTATTCAGAATTAGATTTCATATTCCATAGTATATCCTCAGTCATCTCTATACTCTTTTCCTCATCGTGTTTTTGGGAGCACATGTTTTGTGTATAACCTAGCTCAAGGAATAGATAAATTAGCCCCTCGCTCTCTTAAATGTGTCTTTCTTGGTTATTCTCGAGTTCAAAAGGGGTATTGCTGCTTCTCACCTGCTCTTAGTCGATATCTTATGTCTGTCGATGTCACATTTTTTTAGTCTCAACCTTACTTTAGGTCTCCTTCTGATCATCCTGATATCTCTGAGGTCTTACTTGTACCTCAGGTTTTACCTACACTGACCTTTGAGGAATCTATAGTTACTTCTATATCTCCAGTCACAGTGACACAACTTCTAACTTATCATCGTCGACCGCGTCCAGCATCAGACCCAACATCAGGCCCAGATAATTCATGTCATGCGTCGGACCCTGCACCTACTGTGGACTTGTCTCCTTCTGATCAGTCGATTGCACTTTGAAAAGGTAAATGGTCTACTCATAAAACTAATCCATATTATACCCTTTTAAGTTATCATCGTCTATTATCATCCCATTATGGCTTTGTATCATTATTGTCCTATGTCCCCATTTCTAAGTCTACATGTGAAGCCCTTTCTCATCCCAGATGGTGACATGCTATAATTGACGAGATGTCTGCTTTACACACGAGTGGTACTTGTGAGCTTGTTCCTCTCCCTTCAGGTAAATCTAGTGTTGGTTATCATTGGGTTTATGCAGTCAAAGTTGGTTCGGATGGCCAAATTGATCGGCTTAAGGCTCGCATTGTTGCGAAAGGGTATACACATATATTTGGGCTTGATTACAGTGATACTTTCTCTCTCGTTGTTAAAATAGCATTTGTTCATCTTTTTCTATCCATGGATGATATCCGCTATTGGCCTCTTTATCAGTTGGACATTAAGAATGCTTTTATCGACATTCTGCTCCAGATATGAGTATTTATTTGGTGGTTTTTGTTGACGATATCATTATAACTGGCAATGATCAAGATGATATCACTAATTTAAAGCAACATCTCTTTCAGCATTTTTAGACTAAGGATCTCGGCAGACTGAAATATTTTCTAGGTATTAAGGTTGCCCAATCCAGGTCAGGTATTGTTATTTCGCAACACAAGTATGCCTTAGACATTCTTGAGGAGACATGAATGATGGAATGTAAACCCACTGACACTCTTATGGATCTGAATGCTAAACTCTTGCCAGGACAGGGGGAGCCACTCAGTGTTCCTGGAATATATAAGTGATTGATTGGTAAGTTGAATTATCTCACAGTGACTAGACCTAACATTTTGTTTCCTGTGAGTGTTGCAAGTTAGTTTATTTATTCTCCGTGTGATAGTCATTGGGATGTAGTTATTCGCATTCTGCGATATATTAAGTCAACCCCAGGTAAATGACTGCTTTTCGAAGACCAAGGCCATGAGCAGATCGTTGGATATACAAACGTTGATTATTCAGGATCACTCTCTAACAGACGTTCTACATCTTATATTGTGTGTTAATATGGAGGTAATTTGGTGTCCTGGAAGAGTAAGAAACAGAGTGTCATTGCTCGATCTAGTGTTGAATCAGAATATCGAGCAATGGTTGTAGCAACTTATGAGCTAGTTTGAATTAAGCAATTGCTTAGAGAACTAAAATTTGGAGAAATCAGTCAAATGGAACTTGTGTGTGATAACAAAGAGATCCTTCATATCGCATCAAATCCGGTATTTCATGAGAGGACTAAGCACATTGAGATTGACTATCACTTTGTCAGGAAAAAGATACTCTCTGAAGATGTTGTTACTATATTTGTAAAGTCGAGTGATCAGCTTGTGGATATTTTCACCAAGTCACTCATCATGCTCGTATTTATTACATTTGTAACAAGCTCGGTACATATGACTTGTATGCACCAGCTTGAGGGGGAGTGTTAAAATAGAAATAGAATTGTAATGTAGTGTCTATAAATAGGGCTCAGTGTAATCATGTAGATATAATAATTCAATAATAATATTTTCTCCCATAATTTCTCACAAATCTTAAAGTCATGAAATGGGTATCAGTATTTATAGATGCATCAAAGGAGCAAAAGAAGATAGTCAAAAGGTGGAACATGAAGGACCACTCAGAATTTTATTGCACTCTTAAGTACAATAAGAATGGTAGGTACGTCAACTTTATTTCTATACTAGGGGAACATAAATCCATCATTATTACACCAGAAATCGCATCAAAGGGAGGTTGGGGAATTATTGTAGAGAAAATAACCAAGTTCATTTATGTACCACACAAAGAGAAGGATCTAATACATGCCAGCCCAAAGAAGCATGAATCTTCCTTCAAGGAAGCCTTCAACTGCAGCAGATGGATAAAGAGAGGTAGCTAAAGCTTCATAGATTCATACCACCGCCAACAAAATTTGCATCAATGGAGGCTCAAGTATTTTCGACAAAGACCTACTAGGCAGATGTATTATAGGAAAATTCCACGGTCAGACGCAGGAAATCCCAAGTCTAAATGATGTCTGAAGATGGGCAAGCAGTACTTGGAAGACGGTCTTCAGAGTTCGCATTTTCTCCATGAACGATGGACAATTTCTTTTTAACATCCATCTAGGAAAGTGGCTGAACATGTTTTATCTAGAGAATGGGCTTGGAAGAAACACAAAGCTCAACTACAATGGTGGAGTCCAACTTCAGGTTGTTGGCCAGAAGAAGTTAGTAGGGATTGAGTTTGGATAAGATTACTGGGCCTTCATATTAGCCTATGGTCCCATAAAACTATCGGGATGATCGGCGACAAGTATGGAGGATTCATCGAGACAGAAGAAATATCTTTGAAAAAACCATTTGTACTGGGCACGTATCAAAGTGAAGGGTGATGGCAAGAAAGTCCTAAAGGATATCGAGATAGATAACAACAACTACACCTACATCATTCCGATATGGTATGAATCATAGGTGACTGTAAAAGAAAGTGAAAGGAGGAGAGAGGAACATATGAAATAACTACTGGATAAAAGGGTCGATAAACCCTATTATCCACTGGAAATAGGGTCGCTGCCAGTGCAAAAATTGGGAGAACACGTGGGAACATCGAAAGAAGGGGAATTTTTAAATCCCAGACCATATGAAGCCAACCTGTTTGAAAAGGGCCCACAAAAAAGGCTGAGTGTTTCTCAGTTTAAGCAATTGGGCCTAAAGATGGGCCAAAAATTATCAGACACAATTGTTTCCACTCAGCTAGCTTCACCACAATTAAATGAGGCCCAAATTCTGGACATTTTTAATTTTGAAATAGCCGCAAATTGCAGCAGAACAACGACACAAAATAAGTCAAATTTTCTAAGGAACTATCTCAATACCACTAAGAAGATCACGTAAGAAGGAAGATGGGAAATCATCGCAACAACCGCGGAATGTTGTGAAATCGTGGTAAATAACCCCTATTTTGATCAAAATTAGGAGATTTACATAGCAGAAGATCCAAAAACCTCTGGAATAGCAGATTCCTAGGACATGCAAGCAATCAAAATAGCAGATGAGTTGAACCCCTCATTAGAAGACATCACTCCATTGAAGGTACAATTTCCAACAGAAGATGCTGACCCATCATTTAGCACTCCAATATGGATCCACCAATATATCCTTAAACTCAGCACAAAATTTGAGGCAACCTTTCAAGTTTGCGAGGAGATAGCTCTATCACTATTTACGTAAATCGATGGCAAAAAGAAGGAGAATATTATCAAAAAATAGCAACAGACGCAGTCAAATGTCAAAAATAAGGGAAATATTGAATTGAAAAGATTAGAGATGGGCAACAGTTTCATAAGCAATGGCACTAGAAGTAGGGGGATATGTAGATAATCTTGATCAATGAAGCTCAATATAATTTTATGGAATGTGAGGGCTTGGAATTGTAAAAAGAAGAGGGGTTGATAAAAAACATGCTTCAAACATGGAAAGTAGATGTAATATATTTCCAGGAATGCAAGGTAGAGGGGGGTGTCAAGGAGATTGTGAATGACTTATGAGCAAATAGATGAGTCAAATTTGTTCATATAGAGGCAAGTTGTACGAGGGGAGACATTATTATTATGTGGGACAGTAGAGATTGGGAAGGGGAAATTAGTAGTGTAGGTTCTTACTCAATTTCCTACAAAATGACTGGTAGGAATCTGGATTTCTCATGGCACTTGACTAGTGTTTATGCACCAAATGACCGACATAAAAGAGAGGAGACGTGGGGGAAAAATTGGAGCAGCTAGGGGTTTATTTTCAGGACCTTGGGTTTTATGTGTAGCTTTCAACACTGTCAAACATCCTTCAGAAAAAAAAAATGTCGAACCAACCAATTGGTGATCTACACCTTCGCCAATAATGGTTCCATTTAGATGCTAGCATGATAACTGTTATTGTAAGCAAATTTAATTAGATACAAATGATTATCCCAAATATCTTTAAAATCGAGAACACATGTCCTCAACATATCTTCAAGAGTTTTAATAGTATGCTCAGCCTGACTGTCTGTCTGAGGATGAAAAGTTGTGTTGAAATTTTTCTTGGTACCCAATCCTTTCTGAAAAGACTTCCAAAAGTGCGTTGTGAATTGAGCACCACGATTTGAAATAATGGACACTGGGGTCCCATGAAACCTGATAATTTCTCGAATATACAACTTGGCATAATCATTTGCTAAATCTGTGGTCTTAACTGGCAAGAAGTGGACTGATTTGGTAAGTCGGTATACAATCACCCAAATTGAATCATGTCTTCGGGCTGAGTGAGGTAGACCTTTATGAAATCCATGTTAATCATCTCCTATTTCCAAACAGAAATATCAATATTCTGAGCCAACCCATAGGCCTCTGGTGCTCGGCTTTCACCTACTGACAATTCGGACACATAGCTACAAAATCTGCCACATTTCTCTTCATATCATTCCACCAATAAATTTCCTTAAGATCATGATACATCTTGGTAGAACCTGGGTGAATAAAATACCTAGAATTATGCACTTTTGCCATGATTCGCTCTCTGAGCCCATCTACATTTAGAACACATAATTTGCCTCCGTACCTCAAAGTACTGTCATCTCCTCATTGTTCAAAAGTTGTAGTCTTATGTTTGTGAATCCCCTCTTTTAGCTGTAATAAGTAGGGATCACTAAACTGTTTCTCCTTCACTTCGACTCTAAGGAGGATTCAGACTTGTTCTAAACAACAACAACACCATCATCAGAGTCCATGAGTCGAACTCCTAGACTGGCTAGTCGGTGAATCTCCTTCGTCATGATTCTCCTTCCTTCTTCAACATGAGCTAAACTTCTCATGGATCGCCGACTAAGGGCATCGGCTATCACATTTTCTTTCCCTGGATGGTGAAGAACATTTACATCATAATCCTTTATTAATTTGAGCCATCATCTCTGCCTGAAAATATACTGAAGGCTCTTGTGATCTGTAAAAATGTCAACGTGAACTCCATACAAATAATGTCGCCATATCTTAAGTACAAAAATCACGGCTTCCAATTGTAAGTCATGAGTTGGATAATTCTTTTCATGAGGTTTAAGTTGTCTAGATGCATAAGCTATAACTTTACCATGTTGCATCAAAACACACCCAAGACCGATTCCTAAAGTGTCACAATAAACAATGAACCCTTCAGTTCCTTCTGGCAAGGCTAACACTAGAGCAGAAGTCAACCTCATTTTCAATTCCTCGAAAATATACTCACAGGTATCTAACCACTGGAATTTGACTTTCTTCTAAGTCAATCTGGTCAATGGAGCTGAGATGGAAGAAAAACCTTCTATGAATCATCTATAATAGCCCGCTAGACCCAAGAAACTTCGTATGTCTGAAGCAGAAGTGGGTCTGGGCTAATTCTTTATTGCCTCAATCTTCTGAAAATCGACGTGGACGCCTTAGCCTGAAATTACATGGCCTAAGAATGCCATTGACTTAAGCCAGAATTCATACTTGGAAATATTTGCGTGGTCCTGGAGTGTCTGCAACACTATTCTGAGATATTTTGTGTGATCAGCCTCGCTACGGGAATAGACTAAGATATCATCGATAAAGACAATAACGAAGGCTTGAAGACCCTATTAATATGATCCATGAAAGTAGCTCATGGAATTTGTCAATCCAAATGACATGACACAAATTTTGAAATGATCATAACGTGTTCTGAAGGCGGTCTTCAGAATATCAACTTCCTTAACCTTAAGCTGATGGTACCCTGATTTGAGGTCAATCTTGGAATAACATTGAACACCCTGAAGTAGGTCAAATAAATCATACATTCTGGGAAGATGATATTTATTCTTAATGGTGACCTTGTTCAACTGTCAGTAGTCAATGCACATACGCAAAGACCCATCTTTGTTCCGAACAAATAAGATGGGTGCACCCTATGGTGAGCCACTTGATCTAATGAATCTCTTATCAAGGAGATCTTTCAACTGGGCTTTTAGTTTTCTTAACTCTACTGGAGCCATTCTATATGGAGAAATAAATATCGGCTTAGTGCCGGGAAGTAGATCAATTTCGAACAAAATCTCCCTATCGGGAGGAACTCCGAGAAGATCTTCTTGAAAGACTTTTAGAAACTAATTAACAACTGGTATGGACTAAAGAGTTGGGATATGGGTGTCTGCATCCCTAACCCGAATAAGATGGTAGATGTACCCCTTGAATATCATATTTCTGGCTTTAAAATAAGAAATAAACCTACCAATGGGTGCTACTGCATTACCCTTCCATTCTATGAATGGTTCACCGGGAAACTTGAATTTTATAATTTTGGTTCTACAACCTATTGTGGCATAATATGAAGAAAACCAATCCATACCCATAATTATATCGAAGTCTACCATTTCTAACCCTACAAAGTCAGCTACTGTAATTCCGTGATAGACTTTAACTGGACAACCCCTATATATTCGCCTGGCTATAACTGACTCACCAACTGGAGTGGATACATCAAAGGGTTCATGCAACTATTTTGGTTCTATCTCAAATTTTATAGCAACAAAAGGGGTTACATATGACAGAGTGGATCCAGGATCCATAAGGGCATAAACGTCGAAAGTGAAAATGGTTAATATACATGTAACTACATCTGCGCGGGCATCTATATCATGATGATCTGATAGTGCATAAAAGAAGTTTAAACCTTCGCCTGTGTTACCTGACTTGGCTGGGCCACGCCCTGACTACGCTTGAGAATTATGAGGAACTGTAGAATTCATGGACTGAGCCATATGACCTCTTGCACCCTGCCTCGCTGATGGACAATCCTTCTGAAAATGCCCTTATTGACCACACCCATAACAGATATGCATGACAAAGCGACACTCTCCTAGATTCCTCTTACCTCACTTGCCACACACTGGGTGGCTGAATGTGCTTTGACCCACATTGGCCTATGACTGAGAGTCTGATGCTCTGAAATTCTGCCTCTTGTTATCATTTCTGAACTTTGGGGCTGAGGCACTGGTTGATGATGGAGCAAGTCCTGATGACCTGTTCTAGAAGAACTATCTGCCTCCACCTCCCCCATGAGTGAAGTGACCTGGATATTTAGCCCTTTTGTTTAATCTTTGTTCTTCTCTTTCTGCAAAGCTTCCTCTACCTTCAACCTACTCTCATTACCCTGCATGAATGCAACCATCTTCGTAATAGTCATCTCCCTATTCTGAGCTGTAATATTGGTTGCATTATACAAATGGAGTTCAAGACTTACGAAATGACTAACACTGGCCCTCATAACTAAAACCATATGTGGAGCATACTTTGCCAAAGAGACAAACTGAAGGTAGTACTCCTGCACAGTTCTGCCGTTCTGCTTATGCTTTTCGAATTCAATGGCCTTCGCCTCCCTAACCTCAACTGGTAGAAAGTTTTCAATAGAAGCATCATCAAACTCATCCCAAGTTGCTGAAGGTGCATTTTCCCCGCGGGACTATTCCCATGACTCATACCAGATGTTGGCAATATCATGCAACTGATAAGCTCCTAACTCTGATACCTCTATCTCGGTAACATGCATAACACAACATTTTTTGCAGCCCAACAATAAAATTATGTGGATCTTTCTTTTTATAAAACCATGTGAACACCGGAGGGTCCATACGAAGAAACTCATGAGTCCTTAAACTGGATGACTCCCCATTAGTTCCCGTGCTTGGATTCGTCACCTGACATTGCGCTTGAGCAACCACAATATGGGTGTGCAACTGAATAGCTCCCCTAACATCCAAATTAGTGAAACTAGGATCTTCGCAGGCCCTGTGGCATTGGGTGGGGTGTTGTGCTCGAATTGGCTCCTTGATCCTGAGCATCCAAATTGGTGTACTTTCTTTTTGCAGGAATTTTATGGAATTACATAATACGCACGAGTTAGAAGGATGTGATAAATGTATAGCTTTAACTGCACGATCTAGAGTACGAAAGAAGTGAAACTATCCTAGATGTCTTGGTGGTCAACTATTTACATGTGTGGGGACCTCACACACATAAAAGTGACCCCACTGGAAATGATTTCATAGACTCCTAAGACATTTAAACCTATAGCTCTGATACAAAGCTTTGTCACTCCCCGAGTCATGTCCTGAGCAAAACACGACACTCGGTGCCTCACTGCATATGACCGAGCAAACCACATAGCTTGCTTGTCAACATGGGCATCAAAAACATACTAAAGTAATGACTTTTAAAATATTTAAAAGATATACAGAAATCAAATCTAAAAATATATCGCAGAAATAGTCTAAAAATATCATAAGTATGAATAACTGAAAAACTGGCATGACATGATACCTAGACTTGTTTATGAAACCTCTGACAATATGAGTCTGCAAAACTATTTACCAGGACAAGGCCCTGACATACCTTTACTAATAATCATGACATGTGAAAATAAATTACTAGTACCCTGAATGAGAGGGGCTCACCAAAAACTGATACTGAGGCAATCCTATTGAGCAGATTCATCTCCCTGAAACTCAACACCTGCATCGTGAAGTGCAAATCCCATGCAAAGGGACATTAGTACATTTTAATTATACTAAATGTAAAGCAACTAAAGTAATAAGCAGACACATGAAATAATATGACATAAACTGAAATTGAACATGATTTGACATGAGTATAAAACATGTATAAAATTTATGTATCTGTATACTTATATATCTATATATCTATGGGGAGAGTAGTATCATAACCGACAATATGAATCACCACGTGGGTACGTGGAGTCTGGTACCTGGCCCGACTAGCAGAGCTTTCCCATACCTTGTTGTGGTATGAGACATGAACATGGTAAGAAAGGATCGAATATGCAAATCTGAAGGTATCATCCTCTGGGAAGAGTGACCCTTATCCTATGGTGGCATACATAGTTTCAGGCTATCTGAGTCTTCTCGGTAAACTATGCAACTCCCAAAATATGTACTTGAAAATAGTGGCTTGTGAGCCCATGAGCTTCATGAAAACAACTTGTAAAGCATAGTTTGAAATCATAATTTATCATATGAACAAATATAACATATAACTTGTGTAAATTCATGAAAACATACTTATATAAGCTCATGAAATCTAATAGTAATGGTTCATGACTTGTAATTCTAGAACCCATGAAATTCAAGGTTATGTGCATTCATGGATTATGCACGGATCCCTAATAACCAAAATGGAATATCAGGAACACAATGACGAATTTATAATATAACATGGTACATCATGATACATGTAATTTAACGCTATCATGAAATTGGAGTAAAATCCTAAGTTATGGAATTTCATGTGAAACGTGGCGTGGGAAAGAACTTGGATGTTCCCACACATGGATAGAAGATCTACATACCTTAATCGCTCCAAAACTTGTCTAAAAAATCTGAACTTGGAAGAAGGAACCCAAACCTTGAACTTTAATTTCTTGAGTAAGGTTTTCTTGGAAACCCTAGGTTAAGAACAATGTATTTTGCTTAGAATCTGTGAGATTGATATTAGAAATGCGTAGAATCAGTTAAAATAGGATTACCTTGATGTAGAAGAATGATAGGAGGAGAAGAACTTCGTGCTAGGGTTGGGGGAATAAAGAATGAAATAAAAAGACTAAAAATCGGGATTATATATTGTTTAGTCGTTGGGGATTTTTATGATGACTTTTACGGTCCATAAAATAATTATAGTGGGCTCTACGACCCGTAAAACTTTTACGGTCCATAAATCCTACTGTAATCGTTAACAGTGACTTGAATTTCTGGGGTCTATTTTACGGTACAATAGATGGTCCATATTTCTGGGCGTAAAACTGAAGAATGTTGATTTCATTAACTTTCTAATTCTAACACTTCCCACTGGGTCTTAAGTCCCTGAATCATGAAAATTACTTAGTATAATGGCACGAGGTGCTACACATCAGTTACTTAGAAAAAAAGAGGACCAATTTTTTGTTAAACAAGCAAGTAGGTGCATCACCTACTTAGGATGAGTGGCCCTAATTGAAGTAAGAAAAGGATATAGATGGGCTATCTTGGATTAGCCCAAGACTCATCTTCCTAAGCCCATTTAAGGGCTGAATATGTACATGATCCCTTGTAGATATATCTCATTTTTCACTTAGAAAACATTCCCCAAGTCTCTTTCTTCTCTCTCTATGTAACCAATAGCCCTTCTCTTCTCCTCACTTCTCTCTCTCTACGTTTCCCTCACCAAGAGAGGTTTCCATGAGTGTGCACCACTCTCATCCTCCATATCTCAAGAGAAATCAAGGTAATTCTCTTCATAGGGTTCTCAAATAAAACCCTTACCAGCAACCAACCATGAAATAACCTCTCCTCAAGTGCTTAAGGTAAGTAATTTCTAGTTTATGTTGAGATTTCTCCTCCCTGCTGTCATACGAGGTTGTATTAATATTTGTCTACCTTAGTTGCTTGAAGAAAGCCTTAAAAGGTGAGATTTAAGGTCTAGAAAACATGGAAAACCAAGGTAAGATGCTGCCCCATTTTTAGTATAGGCTTATTTGGGTGTTTTATACATGCTTGCCTATTAGAACTCACGGGAAGGTAATCGGAAGTTGTGAGTTCAAGTTATAGTAGTTATTTTAGTGTTTAAGGGACTGTTTTAAGTTGTTTTGGGGTTTCTCTTGATGGTATGGATATGGCAGGTGTTTGGTTGCTCATAATGAGCTTGTATGCTGTTAAAAGGAGGTCGGATGTGAAGTACACCATCAAATTGTATCCCCGGGATCTTATCGCTCCTTGATTGTTTAGTATTACGGTTGGTATAGTTATCGCATGTTATTTAGGGGTTGGTTTGTATGTTGAGGTTCTGTATTTGTAGATTGATGGTATTTGTGTGTTGTTGATATTGTTATGAACTTGAGGAAGTAAAGGGGGCAGGGAAGATTCTATCTGATTAATTATAGAATGAGCTTGTTACTCGATGAATTGTTGGGTGCCATATGGTGTTGTGAGGCTGTTCTTATAATGATCTAGGTGCTGGAAATACAAGAGTGTTTATATGAGCTAGTTGATGTTTAGAAGCACTTGGTTATTACTAGTTAGTAAGTTGAAGGTTGAATTGCTAAATGTGTTGTGTTTGTGGGTTTGTTCTTGTTGTATGAAGGGGGTTGGAGATATTGAATTAATTGTGTCCATGTGTTGTTGACGATGTTATGAGGAAAATAGGAGAGTTAGGCGAAGCTACATGGCGTAGAATCTCGTATGGAGTGAGTTTCCATTGTCAGCTAGTTGTTACATTTCCCTTTGTTGGTAGTAGTGTGGTTTCTTATTGTACTTTGAATTCTGAAGGAGGCTGGTCTTTCCATCTCAGTTGGGAGGTCGACTTAAAGGTATATGAGGCTATTTCTTAACTCGCCACTATAGCACGACATATATTAATTGCTTTCTACGTGAACTATGAAGTTTAAAGCTCACAAGTGTGGTAATTTGTGTTTTGAGCCTTAAGAGTTTCCTAAGAGACATCGTGTGATGAAAATCAGTTGTTACTCAAGCGTATACTCCCCGAGGTCAAGCTATGAGTTGTCATAAAGGAAATAGAGCTTCCCCATAGGTGAGATTATATTAGTAGCCTATAGAGTGCTATTCACATATCTATTAGAAGTCTTGTATTCTGTCAAGAAAGTGCATATGATTTACAAAGGCTCCCTCGTAAGAGTTCTGGTAGCATAATGACGATTAATAAGAGTTGCTATACTTATGTGTTTAATAGCATCCTAAATATCCTATTTGGTATTGACACAACAAGTTGAGTTTAATAAAGGTATTAGTAGCCCCCTGTTCCTGCCAGAGAGTAGTGTGAGTCATAGTGGTCCCCTAAAAATAATTTCCGTAGCATGAGAACGATTAGTTGGTGAAGAAATTAGAGCTTTGTTACATCGTGGTTGTGTGTCCTAGTGGCCAGTAGTATAAGTGAAGAGGACTTACTTGGTGATATTTACTAATCAATGGAGAGATGAGAATCCTACTGGTCGGAGAGTTATTATGGCGATAATGAGTTACCCTTTCAACGAGATGATGTGTTACACCTCGCTATTCTACGCGTGATCGAATGTATAGTTAGTCAATTTGAGCTCTGGCAACCTGAGACCCTTCCTTGAGGGTCATGTATGACTTATATGAGTATCAAAAAGGTATATGGAAGGTTGAAAGTCAATTGGATTAAAGGGAACATATCTTGGCAAAGTTTGACAAAAACTAGACAATATGTTAAGTATTTCGCCCCACGTAAGCCGATCCGCTTCGCGGATTAAGCCATGGAATAGAGCCTCAGCTTCCCCACCATACTGCCACCACAGAATATAGCCGCATATGTGAGGCAGTGGGTGATGCTATTTAAAGCTAAGATCGGTGGCACCTTCATTTTATTTAATTTCTGACAAAGACACCTCCTAAACACTCTCAAACACCTCTTTAGGGTTGATAGATCATCAAGAACTCATTTCATACTAGTTTGAGGAGAAATCTTTCATAAGTAATCATTAAGAAGCTTGGAAAATCTTCTTGGTAGCATGGTGGAGTAAAGGACCTTCTTCAGTTTGGAGAAGAGGTTATGCCATAAATTATGTTGGCTGATTTAAGGTAAGATATTGATGCTTTTAGTGATCTTAAGTTTCACATAGCCTTATTGAGATTATTGATAAAAGAAACTTGTGGTAGTTGAGAAATAACTCCATGAAAGAGTTTCTATGAATATGGGATAGTTCTTGAGTAAACTTTGATATGATCATGGCTTGGAGTTGAAAGATATAGTGCTAGAAATCATGGAGTATATCTTGTTATTGTTGTTGTTGTTGTGTTGAAGGGGAGTAGATAGCATGGTTGGTAGCCATGAACATCATAACTATAGGAGTATGCCTTCTAAGTAACCATCGAATTGTCCCGATGAATCGATTCTTATTTTATTGATCTTATCTTGATCCAAAACCTCCATATTTTATAGATAATCACTCGTAAAGTATCCTGGGATTCGTGAGGCGTTGTTAACTAAGCAACACAGGTATGTAAGGCTATCCCCTTCTTTCAAAAGCGTGAAATCTAAAGTGTTTATCGTTTTAAAAAAGAAAAGTCAATAGCTTCATTCTATTTGCATATCGGTTATCCCTTGACGGAAATCACTCTCTTGTTATTATTCTATTCCATATTTTTGGTTTATTGGTTGCTCATCCAAAGTATCATAAACCTCCGAGAAGGAGTATGTCACGAGTAGTCGTCAAGCCGACCAAAAGTCATTCCCTACTAAAGTCGAAGGGTTCTAAGTTCCAAAGAGGCCACAAGTGCCATTATTATTACATATTCATATATACTATTCATACCACCAATGTGAATAGCCGGTGGGCAGTTGTACATGTACATGATATACATCCTAGGCTATAACCAGAGGGCAGACACTTATATGTGCATCCATATATACACCTTAGAGCATTACCTGAGGGCAGTAACATATTAAACATCTCGGGATATAAGATGATGGCAGATTACATAATAAGGCCTATAGATAAAGGTTTCAATACAGTTTCATTGTTTGCCATACGTGCCATACAAGTTATCGGAGTATCAGATTGCTTTTATGCTTTTATTTGTTGTTTATACTTTCATATTGTTATTCATGCTTTAAAAACCTATACATTTCTTTCGTATTGATGTCAGTTTTGTTGGGGGCGCTGTGTGTTCATGCTACAAGTTCTGATAAGGGTACGGATAGACCACCTCAGTAGGAGCTATCGAGTTCCAACCAATAATGGGTAAGCTTCATCATTTCCAGAGCTTTCTCGGTCAGGTGTTGAGTATGTCAGATGTAGATATGTATATAATGGGTAGGTTGGGGCCCTGTCCTGACCATATGACAGTACATGTACTCGTAAAGTCTCATAGTCTTGTCTAGTATGTACAACTATGATTTATGGACTTGTCAGCTAGGTTATCTTTTGTTGACTTGTGTTGTGGCCTTGTCGGCCTTGTTTATATACGTATGTTGGGTTGATCCCTCTTTGCTCACCCTTAGAGGTTGTATTACATCTTGTCTTACAAATTATGGCCTTGTCGGCTCTCCCATAGTGTTGTTATTTTTATTATATCCTAGTACGACCTTTTAGGCCAAAAGTTCTATTTGTACAAGAGCATGTTTATTAGAGTGGTATGCTCGATCCAGTACGACACATGGTGCCGGACACACCTCTTAGTTAGGGTGTGACAAACTTTGATACGATATTGAGGACCACTCCAACTCAAGACCATTTACTCGGATTCAAGCCAAAGAGCAGGCACCTTGGAAGCCCTTGAAGAGATGAATACACAAGTCTAAAATTTTTGGAGGATCGCTTGGAGTGACGACGAGCCCGAGAAAGCTGCAGGACTAATATGCGACTGACAGTGCGGAGCATTCAACGCCGCAGATGGAGTTAAAGGATGTGACCTGCGATGCAAATCATGACTGACGGAGGAACACCAATTTTAGCTACTTTTGTAATTAAAGGCTTTGGTCACTTTTGGGCCAGCTTTTTAATAAGAAGTAGTATAAATATGACACTTGGTCTTATTTTGATGACGAAAACGCTTTCAGAGATTAGTATTGTAGTGATAGGTTATCCCTAGTTCTTAGTTCTTAGCATAATGTAGTGTAATTGTGAGGTTGTCTTGGACCTTGTTTATCGTTCACACTTGAGCATTGCTCACTAGTGGAATCAATCAAATCCTGATAGATTAGGTGCTTTTGTAGTTCATTCCATTGAGGTCTTTGATTTAATATATCATTAGTTGATTTGGATAACTATTCTTGTGTTTAATCTTCTATCCCTTTTAATTTCCGCATTTGATTCATTTTCTAGAGTTTCACCTTTATAAATCATATCATTTGGTATCAGAGCTTAGGCTAGAGATATATTTCTACAATTCTCAGTCCTAAGTTCTTCATATTTAGAAAATCACAAAAATCTGAAAATTCCCCAAAACAAATGATTTGTTGTTGGATTTAAGTGTGTTTGTTGATAAATTTGAGTTCCTAGAAATTGAGTCTATCACATACTAAAATTTTAAGTGATTTGGAGGTGTTTGAGTGAAATCATCATTGGAGGACCTTCAATCTTGAAGAACACTAATTGGGTCTATAGAAATTAATATTCAATTAATTCCAAAAATTATTGGCCTTTATTCTCCTTATTGAATGGAAGCTAGATCTGAAACTTGAGCTACATTGGAGTTAATTTGATACTAGTTGAAAATTTGAAGTGTTCTTCATTATTCATCAATTTCGTGTGAAAAAAAAGGCCAAAAAGTGGTTTTGATCCAAAAATCTTCAAGTCAAAGTTGGAAAAAGTGTTAGTGTGGCCCAAAATAGCAAGATATCTGGATAAAGTAGGCTCACGTATAGGAATAATCAGCTAAAAGGTTAGGTGCACAGATCCCTAGGAAAATATTTTGTACAAAAGGTTCTTCCAGCGATTTGAGTTCTGCGGCAACTTTCACGTCGCGGAAGCTGAAGTACGGGTGCAAAAGTGATTGCATAATGAAAAATGAGTTGAGAAACAAATTGGGATTGAAAACGCACCACATAACTTTGTTCGCGACATAAATGCCCATATGTGCCAGCAAAGTCAATCTGCGATGTAGATCTCTCTCTGAGAATCTCGATCTGTGCCACATATCACCCCAAGTGTACCGAATTACAATTTCCAGGTTTTGTGATTTTAAGTTCATTTCGAATACATCTCTTTTCACTTCTTTGATTCTCCAAACTATTTAACAACAAGTAATTGACCTATTTGATTGTTAATTAGTTCTTGAGTCCTAAATTTCTTTTCATGCTAATTCTTCTACGTTTTTTTGCTTTGTGTCATTGAATACATTTGGTTCCGTCCGTTAGATTTTGAGTCGTACGACTTTCTATTTAACAAGAATCTATTCATCTACTAGTCTAAAAAAACCTTGTGTATTGATTGAATGTAGGTTCATTACAACATTGCAAGAGCGCTTGAGTGACGTGAGGAGTGAGTAGGCTTGAAGAGTGATGTGAGGGCTATTACTTCTAACTTGTTTGTTGCACTTTGTAGGTACTATGTCAACTACCAAAGGACAACCCCAAGAACGGGAGGAACCAATGACTTTTGTAACTAGGGAATTGGCGAGGATGAACTCGAAAATGATGGCTATGATAATCTAGATGGGAACGATGGGTACCAGGGATAAAGGGGTATCCCATGAACAAGAATGTGGGCTCACCAATAAGTCTGGAAAGTAGCAAGTCTCCTACTTCATAAGTGTATCACAAACTTGCTCTTCTTCGTTACCTAACATATCATCAAAACCAATAATGGTATGCCTGAGTACTTAACATGTCAAAATAATACAACAGAATCAGTAAATAAATTTCAACTAAAAGAAAAAGTTCGGAATCCTGAGATAAAGTAAGCAAGAAAACTTAGAAAAATCACCAAGAAAAGGCAAGACACAGGAATGTACCAATTTTAACTTATCGTGTCGTTCATGTCATTAAGTATTTCACTTACGAACTCAATATCACCACAGCCACTCACATGCAACCAGATTCTTCACTCACGAGTGAATAATCATTCGATACACCGGGGCTTTATCCCCCTGAGGCTAATCGTTCTCTGAACTAACACATCAATAGATACAACGGGGCTATTATCCCACGGAGCCTAATCATCTTCTGGAATAGCACAACAATAGATACACCGGGGCTATTATCCTACAAAGGCTAATCATCCTCTGGACTAGCATAACAATAGATACACCTGGGCTATTATCCCACAGAGGTCAATTGTCCTCTGGACTGACACAACATTACTCAAAAGTGATACGTTAGGATCTATAATGGCTAATCATCCTTTGGACTGGCATAAGTTTCCCATATAGGTCCAAACACAAGCAAATACAAGTCATGGTGTATTAATTGAATCATCAATCATGGCTTATAGCCGAATTCACTTCTCAAGTCATCTTCTCAAAATAGAGGATTTTTAAGTCATAATCAATTTAGAAACCTTATTCAAATCACTTATTTAATTTCAAGTTTAAAAAAACACATTCAACGACAAAATATGTTTAAAGGTGCAATCTTTAGAAAATAAGTTCAGTCACCCCATAATGGGGCAAAAGACGCTCAACACAATGGTACAATTTGTATAAGGTTTGATGCGTACTTGACCCCTACACCCGCATGAACTTGTTTAAATATCACCTTTAATTTTGAAAATAAGTTCAACAAAGATCAACCACCAAACTAGGGTTTCAACGTGTACAAACAATCAAAAGAGGATTCTCAAACCGAATCATGCTTTCAAAACATTCTTAAAAGTAGACATGTTTCAAACGAATTCAAAACATATTCCTCAAAGTTCGACAAATCATTCTACAATAATTATTAATCATAAAGTTTAGAATTTTATCCAAATTCTAAGAGTTCCTACCCTTATAAAAAACTAGCATTTTTCGTGCCTAAAAATGTGTTCTTGAACACTTTGTGAATTATCCCATAGGATACCCCTAAACTAGTCTAAAATCCATCCAATAAATCAAGAATCATACCTTCTTGAAGGAATCCCAAACGTCTCTTCTTCTTCTCTTTTTTGAGTTTCAAGAATCTAAGAGTTTGAGGGATGAACTAGTGTTAATTTAATGTTAGATTAATATAGTAATAAACGAAATTGATCAAGAACTTACCTTAGATGTTTTTGGGAAGCCTTAGGATTATTTTCCTCCAAAGAGTCCAAAATGAAGTGGGGAAACGTTATAACGAAGTTCTAAACTTATAGGGTTTGGAGCCAGAAAAATGGGGTCACGTGGCATCTTACGTCGCAGGCCCATTGCACATCTCTGCTCGTTCAATGGCTTTGCATCGCGGGCCTATCACATAAGGTTAAAAATAGTTTAGAGACCGGTTTTGAGTGTGCCACCCGTGTGACGCACGAGAGTCTCGACAACCAACAACATTCAATAAAATAGGCATAACTACTAGCACAAAGCTCCGTTTGAGTTGGGCCATTTATCGTTGGAAAGGTATATGAAAAGTATACAACTTTAATGATTTACGTTTTCTCAAATTCCCAATGGCATTTCATGTATAAAGGCCGGAAGTCGGACCTACTGTAAACTTAGTCGAATCTATCAAATCTTACGCACCCCACTATTCGTGTAGATCTTATAAAAACTATTTTCACCCAAACTCACCTCGATAGGAATTCATATGTCTAGAATATCACATTTATACTTATTTAACCTATTAACACCTAACCCAGATTTACAGAGTGTTACATTAACCCCCTCTCAGGATCATTCATCCTCGAATGAGAGTTATGGCCTACAGTTTTCACTAAAACTCAAGTCTTTATAAATTTCACTAGAGTTCCTTTGTATTGAAAGCTATCCCACAACAAGATTCTACTAATACCCTAATAATAACCATATGGTCCTCACAAGGACTCCCACAGCTACCCTAAATAAGCCTAAGCATGAAATAAGGGATTCACACCTTTAGTATATACAATTACACAAATTTGATAACCAGAAGGTTCAACACATACATGCTTCAACAAGGAGGCGCATAATATATCAATCCAAGCACTATACACAAGCAAAGAGGCTAATTCAATGAAACATAATTCAAGCCAAACTTACATCACTTCCAGCTCTTATTAAATTTAGTAAGGACAAGCCTATATGTAGTTGCCGATAAGAATGAGTACCAACTATTCATATATTCTCATTTGTTTATCTGAAGTAGCTTCTTTGGATCTTAACTTTGTCTAACATAATAAATATCCTCTCGCTCTTATAACTATACACCCTCTCACATTATTCTTAATCTTATCACAACCCTATGTAGGTATCGTACTACTATATTCCACATATCATAGACTTTTAAATCATATAAATTTTGAAATTATCTGGGGTATGTCCCCTACATAGCATGCTCTTAGCCATTGTTCTCTTTGTAATCCTTTTATAACTCTAATGACTTGCCCTTTTGACTAGATACTTATGACATCTTGCCCTTAGGACGTTGTTCTCAAATATCTTTTGGTCAATCATAATCTCACTAGTCATAGCCAAACCAACATTACTTTCAAGACATAGTAAATATATATATGTAAATACATATTATTCCCGCGTATATGATTCCTCATGTGGTTTCTTTGAGAAATTTATAACTACATTCAATATATACTATTTTTATTGAACAATTGTTCGGTCATAAACCAAATACCTTAATATTCATAATATGATATTAGTATGCTCCTCGACCTCATGACTTATCTGCAACATTGTTGTCACCCTTAAGATGCAAGAAATTATTTAATCTTAGCTCTATCACATCTCAACTTGACTCTTAGGAACACCTTAAAAATATACTCAGTGTTTTCCCACTTATTGCAACTCCATAATACTAACTTAGACTCTCGTAGTGAATAAGCTTAGCATCTCATTTAGTAACAATACCACCTCCGGGCACACCGGCTTATATTTGTAAATCTTAAGGTTTCATATTTATCTAGTGCCTTAACCTCCATTCACTCATTCATCTAAACCGTATGTATATCACCCTCACACCTTCACACATGTCGTAGATTATTGACATGAGTTCTTTTATTCTCGATATCAAACCTACTAGATCAAGTCCTGAAACTAGTTTTCTTACCACTCTCATACTATCATTCATCCACCAAGGGGATTACTTAAAGTTCCGAAGTACTATTTAGTACCAAACAATGTGCAAGAGCGCAAATCCTTTTGAGCTACATAGAATTATATACGTTAAAGTAAAATCAAAGATGCAATAGTCCATTAAGAGTCCGTGACAAAAGTAGCTTATCCAAATTACACAGATCCATCTAATTGTAGCGTCATCAAAATTCCTTATATCAAAAATTAGGATAACAATTAAAACCTAAAGCAAAGTAAATCATCATCTTTAGTCATTCTTCCACAAGCGGTTATTTTTGAGTTTCAAGGCTAAAATATAGTTCTACCACCAAATATCAAAATAGCACAGATCCTCTAACTCAATAGGTAT
Source organism: Anisodus acutangulus (assembly GCA_029783415.1). NCBI lineage: Eukaryota > Viridiplantae > Streptophyta > Magnoliopsida > Solanales > Solanaceae > Anisodus > Anisodus acutangulus. The sequence goes on from CM056497.1 coordinate 35,188,199, forward strand.
ATAGATTCAATATACAATAGTTCTTAATCCACTACGAGACACTCAAATTTTCCTGCATCCTAACCTTTAGTACTCTAAACATATCACATCTTAATTATTCCCTTAGACCCACCAAGATTTTGGCAGAGTTTTCTCTGTAACTAGGACTATGCCATTTTTATACCAGTGTCAAAATATCAATAACCACACCCTAAACTAACCATATATATACACAAAATACCTACCATAGAATTCCAGTGGCTCTGTACCACTTATCACACTATATATTACAACCAATGTGAACTTCATAGCACCGTTGTTCACACGTTTAGTTGTTGTAGCACAAATGATACAATTCCTAAAGGGGAAACTCTAGAAATCGAATGCAGAATTAAAGGATAGAAGATTGATGCAATCAATAGCTTTCAAAGAAACATAAACTATATAAAAGCTTAGACCTCTATGAAATAAACCAAATCAAACAACAATCAAGATAGAAATCAAGACACAAGAATTGAAATCATGTGAGAATCATGCTATGAAGATGATTTCACAAGTGAGAGAACTCATGTGAGAATCATGAACAAGTTTAATGGACAACCAAGGAATCCACCCTAATTGTGCTGTCACTCTGTAATCTACACTAATCACTAGCTAACACTAAGCTAAAACTACAAAGTAGCTAACAAAAGTTTTACTCTCAATTCATCAATCATCCAAAGTCTTATTCTAAGCCTTGAGAACTACTATTTATAGTATTAGGCTTTATTGTTAGGCCCAAAAGTGACCAAAGCCTTTAACTGCAAAGATAGCCACAAGTGACCATCTCCGACCTGTAGCCACCATGTACGAAACGCACAACATGTCACAGGTCCAATATGCGATCCGCAGAAGTACCACAAATTGCGCCAACTTCTGGCCTCACACATCATTTGTAAATCGCACAGAGTGTCACAGAAATGACCTGCGAAACGCAGGTTGTGTTGCATACCTTGCCATTTTCAATCCCAAGCTCTTTTCACTCCAATCGATCATCCAAATTTCATATGCTCTCTTATGTGGACCTTCAAAGGACTTTAAAGCCTCTCTTTGCATCAACATAACTTGTAAAACTTGGAGTTCCTTGACTTTTCCTCGGATGAAGGCTTTTGAGAGATTTGTGGACCCCGATATTGTATCATCCTCCTCTTCTTGAAATGGATTCGTTCTCAAATCCGAACCTTGCAAAAACCAATAAAGATACACACAAACATGGGCCTCATAGAATGAGGGTTAGCCAATCAATAATAATCTCATTATCATGCCAAGGATGCATAAATTTGTGATAAAACCATACATCAATATGCACCATGGTAAAATTATCCACATAGAAAACATTAAAAAGTTGAGCCCTCTCAATATCATGAAATGAGGATAAAGTAAAGAGACCAATGGTGTAACGCTCCGAACCATGGCTTGGGTGAAAACGGTACTCGGTGCCTGACTTCATATGACTGAGCGAACCACATGGGCTGCTAAATCAACATGGGCATCGATAGTATGAAATAATAATGATAGTAACTTATGTAAAACAAGGTACTGAAATATAGTTTAAAACTATGTTGTGGAAATTTCTGAAAAAAATAACAGGTCTGAAAATAATGCTGACATTACAGACATGCTAAACAAGACTAGTCTATGAAACCTCTGACACATAAGTCTTACTGCAAAACTGTTTACTAGGACAAGGCCCTAGCATACCATTAATAATAAGCACGAAATGTTAAATAATTGACTAACACCCCGAAGGAAATAGGGCTCATGAATAGCTAATACTGAGGCAAATCCTAGCGAGCAGATCTGTTATCCTGAAACTCAGTACATGCACCGTAAAGTGCGGGCCCCGGGAAAGGGACATTAGTACATTTGCATTGTACTATATGTAAAGCAACTGAAAAAATAAACAGGCACATGGAATAATAGGACATAAAATTGAAACTGTAACATGAGCATGAATTGGCATGAGTATAAAATAGCTAAGACATCGCGTACCTTGCCGGAGTGCCAGAGATGAACATGAACATGATGGATCCAATAATCCCACAAGTGGTAATAAGAAGGTATCGTCCTTTAGTAGAGCGACCCTTATCCTACATTGGCATATGTAGTTTCAGGCTATTTGATCCTTCTCGAAAATCTGTGCAACTCTCATAACATGTACTTGAAAATTATTGGCTTATAAGCCCATGAATTTTATGAAATAACTTGTAAAGCATGATTTGTAATTATAATTTAACATGTAAATAAATATATAATTTAAACTGTGTAAAACATGAAAACATGTATGACTTCATGGAACAGAGTGATAATGAACATAACTTTATTAAGAACTCATGGAATTCAAAACATGCATTCATGGATTAAGGACATGTTCATGACAATCATAATTACCTATCATGAATACAATTGATGAATTATGATATAGACATGACGTATAATATTACATGTATTGGGCTTATCATGCTAATGGAACAAAACCCTAAACTTATAAAGAACTCATGTTTCATGGAAGAACGTGATGTGGGGAAGAACATCGATATTCCATATGTAGATATAAGCTCTACATACTTTAGTCACTCCAACACTTGAAGAAAAGGTCTGATCTTTTGTAGAAGAAACTCAAAACTTTGAACTTGAAACCTTGAGAAGAGTATTCACCGATTTTCTTAGCTACTGTTCATAGCTCAAACCACACTATTCCAGACCTCCAAATCTGATCTCCACCGTTCATATTTAATACCTACATGTTTTGACCACTCAGTTAAAATTTAAGCTCGATGCAACGGATAAATTATTAGAAAATGTCGAAGGAAGCTATCTGGTCGGAGGGAAAATCTGTAGCAAATTACTAGGGTTCTGCGTTTTATGGAGTGCATCTAAATCAATGATATTTCATGATTCTACCAACCATAAAATGTCTAAAACATAATAATAACTCCATATAATCCATTAATGATTGAGGGGCTTACCTCTTTGAAGAAATCCCAAAGTTTCATTCTAAATTCGACCGTGAATGGATTTTCCAAAATCTAGTGGTTCCAAATAATGATTCGGTGTTATTCTAGTGTTAACTTAATATACTTAACATTGGGGTTTGAATAAGAACTCACCTTGGGTGTTTGGTAGCAGCACTAGTCGAAAATCCTTACATAAAATATTTTAGGATTGTATTTATAGGTTATCATAAAGGCTTGAACTTTAAAACCTAATCGTACAAGAATCAGATTTCCATTTTACACGTCCTCGGTAAATCCTCCATAACCTGTTCTACAGAACTCCATTTGACGTGGGCCTTATATGGATGGAAATATAATTCAAAGGGATATAACTTTCATGAGAAAGTTTTCCCAAGTTACTTATAGATTTATCCGTACACTCGGTTTAGTGAGGTCTGCTGCAAACTCACTTTAAAACATGATTTGTTGAGTAGCTTCCGACTCTAATTTTTTCTAAGACTCTTCTTATGCCTTGATTAGTTTTCAAAACACTTCCTACACTTCTCATCTTGGTTCCATCATTTTCCTATAGTATGGTTCAAACCATACCCTAAAGTTACAAGGTGTTACAATTGGATTCAAAATGACAAGCATGTGACACTACATTAGTTCTAGAAAACACAAGACACATTCGATCCTTATTTCTCACGCAACATTTGATTCTCTCATGACTAGGTACGAGTTGGAAAACAAGAACAATCCAATTTAAGGTCTCATCCCTCGCACTATCCCTACTCCAACATGGGACGACAATTTATGAGAAGGAAATATATCACCGGGGTCAAAGATGCGGATATCCCTTAAGCTATCATGCACACACCCTCCATGTAAGCCCAAAAGTGATACACATAAGAACACAAGGAAATATTCACATGAGTAATCTGAAGCGTTACTAACAAGCAAGGAGGATACATCATAGGTATCACAACTTATATGGCATGACATTATATAAGGCAATTTTGGAAATTTAATCACCACATCACCAATGCCTTCATATTTTCCTTTGTTTATTAGATGACCCAAAACAAAGTCTATAGAATTATCAATCCATGTGTAAAATGGAAAGGAAAAAGAGGCATGCAGACCTTGTAGACAAGGCTTTAATATATCTCCGGGGTGAAAAGGGTAGGTATAGCCTATAGGGACACTCATAAACATGTATGTCAAGGAATCTAGTAGTTTTACTACGGTATAGCCACAAGATGTTGCAAAAAGGATATTCACCTTGGTTTTGGAAAACTCAACAATACATGCACTCTCGACGCAACTATATGTCCCATGAGGACCCCTCCCAACATCAAATGCACTATCAATACAAGCATGGGTGTAATCATAAGCAAACAAATAGTAAAAAAAGGTGTCACTTAAAATAACTTCATCTATAGTGATCTTACATATAGCATTTCTAGTAGGTTCAAGGACACACACAAGCATACTACAAGGATTTGGAACACCCAAGGAGGAACTAGTAATTTGAAAATAATCATCACCTTATTTTTCAAAACATTCCTTCACATAAGGATTTTCATGACACACACCCGCACCACGTCCTTGGAACTCATCACTTGACACAAAGATAAGACCAAGAGATCCATTTTCACATCTATAAAATAAGGGTGGGGTGTCACACTCATTCACATGATCAACTACATTTACATGATCAACTACATTCACATCATCACTAATTGGAGGTTCACTAAGCACATTACAAGTTACCTCAATTAGTGGATTAACAATACACTAAAATTGATCATATGTATCACATGACAATGTACTATCATTCAAATCGCAAGTGCCAACACTAGGTGGACACAAATTGACCTTGCAAGAAGAATCAACTCGTACATCAATAGGATCAACTAGTGTAGGGACTCTCTTATCAACTACATTATCAATACACGTGTCAACAGAAAAGAAAGAAGAGACATTCAAACCTTAAATATGAAGCTTTCTCTTTGTTATCTCCTCGGAAATCATATCATTATGTGCCTACAAAAGAGCATAGATTATACTAGGCAAAATGCTAGTATCTTGTTTAGTATCAACCCCTTTCAAGCAGTCTGTCATTTTAACAAGTGCACAAGTCTTAGATTCCTCATGAACTCCCCTTGGGCTATCTTGAGCAAGTATTGCATCCCTCTCTCGTTTCTCAATTTTCTCCCTTTGGGCTCTCTCCCGGAGCTCCCTCATGGTTCTATAATCTTAAATTACTTGGTAGGGTGTTAATGGGATGAGGAGATTCTTTCGACACTCAAATACAAATGAATACTTGTTAGTCTTCCCATCATGTTACGCTTACCTATCAAATTGACAAGTCCTCCCAAACAACATATGACATGTTTGCATTGGCACCACATCACACACCACCTCATCTTGGTACTTTCCAATGCTAAATTTGATGCTTACTCGCTTGGAAACCTTCACTTCACCACATTCATTGAACCATTAGAGTTTGTATGGACTAGGATGTTTTGTTGTGGGAAACTTCATGTGTTAAACCAAAGTAGTGCTCACGACATTTGTACAACTCCTACCATCAATGATCAAGGAGCACACCTTATACATTATCTTTCGCCTCGCATGAAATGCATTCTCTTGTTGGTCAAATACCTCCCTAGTCATATCATCCATAATCCTTTGTAATACACAACCCAAGTTCGTTTTTTCCTCCAATCGCTCTTCATCACTATTCATGGGTTCTTCTTCATATTCATCCCTTGATTCTTCACCCTTACTTCCAATACCACACTTTTCACTATCATTGATGCGATAGCCATTAGGTGTAGCCATAATTGATCTCCGATTGGGCATTCTCTTGCAATGTGCCCATTACCTTGACATTCATGACATTGAATAATAGAAGGGTGAGGGAAGTTAGATTTTGCATTGTTACCTCCCGTTATATTCTCACCTCCCTTTACTTGGCAATCAATCTTAGTTTGGGGAGTGTGAGTAATGGTATTGGGTTTCTCCCAAGTTAATGAGGGTTCTCTTTTATATGCATAGTCTTGTAACCTATCCCGATTTTCATGCACATGGTATCTTCCAATACCTATTTTCCTTCTGACGCCTCGATTGACAAAACCTCCATGTATCTCCTTATGTTGTGGTCCATCCCACTATTTATCTTGAGCAACTTCCTCAACCATGTCATCATAAAGGGTTTTTTAGAATTAGGCTTGGAATGGTTATGGCGGAAATTATTGTGGTGGTATATACGGGGGTACTTGTGGAACATTTTGTGGAGCTACATTTGTAGCCATTTATGGTGGTGACTCATCTTGGAATGGATGATATAAGCGGGGGTTGGTTCACCTCACATTGGTTTAAACATTGGCGTTTGGGAAAGTAGGTTGTTGGGTGTGTTGGGATAGGTTGAGGAAAGCATAACGTATGTACTTTTCTCAGCGTAAGAGTCGATGACATAGTTGGTTCTTGGCTTAGCTCTCCTCCAATATTAGATTGTAATGTCCCCCTTCTACTTATATGTTCAACATTTCCCTACCTATGTGCAATATTTTCCGTCGTTGGTAAAGAAGTTTGTCCAATCAATTCACAAGGTTATTTAGCCTATGTGGAGGAATATATTCTTGTCAAATCAAAAGACGGGCGACTCAATAAAGCTTACGGACGAAGCTAAATAGATTCAACGAAATAAAATGGAAAAACTTATGAAGAATTAGCACGAAATAAAAATAGGACTCAAGAACTACTTAACAATCAAATAGGTCAATTACTTGATGTTAAATAATTTGGGGAATCAAAGAAGTGAAAAGAAAATTCAAAATAAGTTTGGGGACCAAAAACCTGAAATGCACGATATGGTAGACCAAGGCACGATCTACAATTCACAGATGTTGTATGCGTCTTTATCTGCCATTTGCATATGGCTCAGCAAACTCACCAAAGTTTCTGGCAAGGTTTGTGAACCAACTGTGGTTCGCAGGTGAGGTCTGCAGTCCTCCCTGCGATTTGCAGGCTGTATTTCACAGCCAAATTGCTGGTGATGTCAAATTTTCATTGGGACCCATTTGGCTGACCTTCTTTTGATTATTCCTTGTACTTGGATTGCCTTTGACCCACCTTTTCAAATATTTTACTAATTTTGGCCACAAAACACTTTTCCAACTTTTGCCGTTGGGTTTTTGGATCAAACACCACCTTTTGGTCTTCTTTCTCACATAACTGGATGAACCTTGTAAAACAATTCAAATTTCCAACTAGTATCAAATTATCTCCAAATTGGCTCAAATTTCAGATCTAGCTCCATCCTAACAAGAAGAACAAAGCCCAATAGTTTGTGGAATCAATTGAACACTAATTTACTAAACCCACTTGGTGTTCTTCAAGGTTGAAGGTCCTCCAATGGTTATTTCACTCAAAACACCTTCAAATCACTTAAAATTTTAGTATGTGATAGATTCAACCTCTTGGAACTCAAATCTATCAATAAAAACACTCAAATCCAACAATATATCAATTTTTTGGGAATTTTTCAAATTTTCAGATTTTTGTAATTTTCTAAATAAAAAGAACCTCGAACTGAGAATTGTAGAAATAAATTTCTAGCCTAAGCTCTGATACCAAATAATACGATTTCTAAAGGGAAAACTTTAGAAATCGAATGCGGAATTGAAAGTATAGAAGATTGATACAGTCAATGACATTCAAAGCAACCTAAACTATATGAATGCTTAGACCTGAATTAAATAAACCAAATCAAGCAACAATCATAATAGAAAGTAAGACAAAATAATTGAAATCAATAGGCAATCAAAGGTATATTAAACCAAAGACCTCCTAAAGATTATTCAATAAAAGAACATATGTTATGAAGATGATTCCACAAGTGAGAGAACTCATGTGAGAATCATGAACAAGTTTAATAGACAACTAAGGAATCCACCCTAATTGTGATATCACTCTATAATCTACAATAATCACTAGCTAACACTAGGCTAACACTACAAAGTAGCTAATGAGAGTTTTACTTTCAATTCATCAATCATCCAAAGTCTTATTTTAAGCCTTGAGAACTACTATTTAAAGTATTAGGCTTTATTACAAGTTAGGCCCAAAAGTGACCAAAGCCTTTAATTGCAAAGATAACCATAAGTGACCATCATCCAGCCCATAGTCACCATGTGCGAAACGCACAGCATGTCACAGGTCCAACATGCGATCCGCAGAAGTACCACAAACCGTGCCAACTTCCATCCTCAGACATCATCTGTGAATTGCACAGAGTGTCGCAAACATGACCTGCGAAATTCAGGTTGTGTCGCAGACCTTGCCATCTTCAATCTTGAGCTCTTCTTCACTATACGCAATCATCCAAATGTCATATGCTCTCTTGTGTGGACCTTCAGGGGACTCCAAAGCCTCTCTTTGCATCAACATAACTTGTAAAACTTGGAGTTCTTCTGCTTGTCTTCGGATGAAGGCTTTTGAAGGATTTGTGGACCCTGATATGATATCAACAAGTATATGCTATCTTCACAAAGCATGAGGATCAAATTTGTTAGAACGATCCTAAGAAGAAGTTCAAGATATATAACACAATCTAGAATAAAAAAGAGTGAGAAACACCTATAATGTCCTGATAGTCATACATCCATACATGTAGCTAATCTGCATGAAGATGACTCCACTAGACACAATTCCACAGATAATCCTAGGAACTTCAAAACCTAGGGCTTTGATACCAAGATTGTTATGCCCCAAAACCCACCCTGAACGTAACAGGCATTTGATGCCATAAACAACACTGAAAGCACCTTATAAAATCAATAAATGTCTAGTACTTTTTTATGATCTTTCAATATTCATTTAAAGTGAATCATAAATAGCTAAACTCAGCATAATCATATGTATTAAGAATATGCGGAAGTCTTATATAAATACTTAGATATAAAATGTAGCAACACCTCAATAAGTCATACGATACTTTCAACATCTACCCACAATCTGACATCTATGGAGCTTTTAAAATAAAATAAATGAATGTCTAACTTCTGGACGCAGCCTAAAAATTGAAATAAATAAATAAAGATAAAGGTGTTTCCACGAACAAGCATGTGGGCTCACAAATAAGTCTAGAAAGCAGTAAGTCTCCTACTTCGTATGCGTATCACGAATCTGCTCTTCTTCATTACCTAACATACCATAAACAATAACTATGGTATGTCTGAGTATTGGGTACTCAATGAGTGTCTAAGTGGCAATAGTTAGCATGTCAATATAATATATTAGAATCAGTAAAACAATATCAATGAAAGGAAAATAGTTTGAAATCCAGTGATAAAGTAAGCAAGTAAAGTTAGAAAAATCACCAGGAAAAGCCAAGACACATGAATGTATCAATTTCAACTTATCATACCATTTATCTCATTAAGTCTTTCACTTACAAACTCAAGATCACCACAGTCACTCATAGGTAACCAGAAGATCCACACATGCCAACTTATAGGAGAATAATCATTTGATCCACCGGGGCTTTATCCCACATAGTCTAATCATTCTCTATACTAGCACATCAATAGATACACCGGGTGTTAGTTATACACTTGTAGACTTCTATCCTATGTGACACCTAATTTTTGCCTACGGGATGAAACACGTCAATCTACCTATTCTACGTGTAGCATATGAAAAATAATAAAAAATAGTAAAGGACATAACATTTTTATATGGAAATCACTCAGCTCACAAGGACAGTAAAACCCACGACCTACACCTCTGTAAGATTTATCCCCAACTCCATCGGTGAGCCTCTGCAAATTCAAGTTACAAACTCTGTAACCTACGAACTATAAACTCTAATTCCTGTCTCACTAATCTATCACTTCAAGTTAAACTCCAACTTGAAGTTGAATTTGACAACATTTTATACCTATATAATTTTCTTCTATGAAAGTGGATAAAAGTACAACTCGATAAACAACCTAATACACAAATCTAGATTTAAGAATTGGAAAACATTATGTAGTAGAACAGTTCCTTCAATCTTCTTCGTGGTATTATGGCGGCACTTCTTTGAATCCGAACTCTCAATATAGCATAGAAAGTTTTTGCTTAATGATTCTGATTTCTCTCTTTGTGAGTGCACGACATTTTTCATGGTAAGACTTGATATTTATAGCTTTTGAACTTTATCACTGCGGCTGACCTAAACCCTACTTGATATGGCCCATCAAGGTTGAGAATTGTTTGAGGTTGATTGGAATTCTTACACCTTCTTATATATTTAGTTTCCTCGTAAGACTTTAAAATATCTGGATAAGTATGGTACAAAATCCTAATAAGTATAGCACTAAATCCTGCCACCTTGTACGACAAGTATTTTCCATAAAGAGCACAAATCCTAATTGATGCAGGATTTGTTTGGAACATATTATTGAACCTAGCTCAACAACCTGGTACTCTAGCCTCTGAATCTTCTAACTATTCTGAACTGGAACATGTTCATATACTCGTTCCATCAATCACTTCTTCATTCATGTTGCAACTAGTTATGACCTACTTCTAAGATATTAGATGGAACATGTTGACATACCTATTTCATTCATCATATGTATCTGTGTATGTCTTTCTTCACTTGATCTCTGAGCTTGATTTATTCAGCTTTGTACTGCATCTGACCTTTGATAGATCAAATCCATAGACCTAGTTCATTCTACCATTACACATGCTGATCTTTAAGATAGAACAAGTCTGTATTTTTGTTCTATTCCATATTGAACTGCTCTATAGCTGAGTTTTGCACAACTCTACATTTGTCTCTATAATAGAACAACTTCATGAACTTGGTTCATTCACCTTACACAGTCTCTTTGTCAGTCATCAAAACCAACACTAGTCATTCTTGCTAATGCCAAAAAATTTCCCCTTTTTTTTTATAATGACAACCCCATTCTTATGATGCTCGTATAGTCATTCTTGGGCTTAATTTGAAGCCTATGATTTAATTCAGCTATAATTGAAATTATTTTAGTTATTTTTTAATTTAAAAAATGGACGCAGCTTAGGCTCGCTATTTCTTTTTTTAAACGGCAGGTCCAGTCAAATTAGACCGTCGACCCAATATGTCTTCTATTACGCATAATCGGAACGACCCACCCATTCTTCTTTTGGTCCCGATCGCGAACAAGCCTAGGGCTTCGTCTTCTTCTCCAAAACTCCGTGAATAAGAAGGTTCAGTGTACCATCGCGTTTTACAGAGCTTGCTTGTTCATTTTGGGCAAGAGCAATTAATGCTCTTACCCTTTCTCAAACAGTTTTATCGTATAGCCACCACCACCCCACCAAAGGTGAGGTTGCCACTCTCGTACTCTCATGCTATGATTTTCTGATCTTTTGTCTCATTTGTTTTAAAACTTTACGTTGTGATTGGTTGAGAACTGTTGGGTTGGAAATCCCCCTCCCCCAATTTGTTCTCCCACGTCGGCTTCAACCTAAAATCCTAGGGTTTTAGGGTCTCTTAAAATTGACACGCATCCTCTCATTATAACGACCGAGAATTCGAAATCCTAAACATTTATATTCTTAAGAGCTATTTTTTATAAAATTTGGACTAATTTTGAGTATATTTTGGACTTCAAGCCCTTTGGTGGAGTCTTTAATCTCAAAATTTGTCTTCTAGTTATAAAAACCTTTCTCTTATTGTGTGTGCAAGTGTGATAGAATGTGGAGTTGGAGAATTAAGCCCCAACCTCGACCCTAGGTTGCCACCAAGAGAGGTAATCCCATTTCCTTTTATGTTCTTGTTAGTTTAGACAATTTTTAGCTAATTTATTTGATTACCAGTGTGTTTATATATTATATGAGCTTATCTAGTGAAACTATGACTGTTAAGTTGAATATGATGGTTGTTTCAGTTTAAGAAAAGCATGAAGCAATTTTTTGTATAACTAATATAACTATAAGTCTATTTAGTTTGTTTTTACTTGATTGTGTATGTAACTGTGCTAGTCTAGAATAAGTTTGAGTCAATAGGAAGTGTGAACATAACCACTTGTTAAGATGAGTAATAGACCTTTAGTTGATATCACTCCTTTAGAAAGACTGAAGCTAGACCTAGGTGTGATAATGACTCATTCATAATAATATTATATGCTTAATACCCAAAATATGAAATAAGTCTGTTTATCTGTTCATCTTGTAGCTAAGTATTGATTTTGAGTTGATCAGAGTGTGAGTCTATTTCAAAAAATGGATCTGGGAATAGTATAAAGACCTTAAGCTTGTTTTAAATGGTTCATGTAGTCACATGTTAAGCTATTTCCAACTCATAGACAACATTTGAAGCCTATTTTAGATAAGCATGACTAAAAATCTAACTTAGGATACCTTCTTAAGATGATATCTTGGGATAATGGAATGGTTTAAGCTTGTAAACCACATACACCGAGGTTTAAGGTCAGTGTTAATTAACAATGAGAGTAAAAATTTGTTCTAGCTCCCTGGTATGTATCACAATGATAAATGGTTAAGAATAGGATTAGTAAAAACTCAGTAAATCTCTTTTAAGTGTTAACAAATCACAGTAAATCTCTTTTTAAGTGTTAACAGGTCTGTGTGGGTATGTGTTTCCAAAATTATGTGTCTGTTGGGAAGTTTGGTTTGGAATCTAAATAGTAGGCTTCCAAGGTTTATTTTGACTCATCCCATGTCTAGTTTATGCTTGTTTCTATTGAATGTGAATTTACTCCAAGTCAAAATGATCTCTAAGACTTGATAGTCTAATTCTTGTAGCATGAAAGTATGTATACTTGCATCTTTGTCTCTGTTCAGAATCTACTATGTATGCCTTGCTTTAAACCTTGATATGACGACATGTGTAGTTCTGTATGAGTTAATAAATGTCATCACTAGGATCCTACTTGATGTTTTAGACTAAATAATAACTTACATGCCTTGATATGTCACTGTTCTCTTATATGTATTTTCTGCTACATGCTAGTTCATAGGTGTTAGCCTCAATATTATTTGTCCTATTCTTTTCCTCTATGGCTTGGTTTGTCTGCATTTAGTCTAAGTTGGATAAGTCTCAATGTAAAACTAGTGTAACAATTTTATATTGAGTATCCTGTTTGTATAATTATGTATGTCCAGTACCATGTTGTCACCAAGTTTGCACTTCTAAAAAGGAATCTCAACTAACTTGAAATGGCTTTAACCTATTCTGCTTGGTTCCCTTCCCACCTTTGTTTATTGTCTTGTTTACCACATGTCTTAATAAAGATTAATTAAGCCAAGTTAAACTTAAATAGGTCAAGTATGATATATTAGAGACAATACATGTCCGTTTATGATAGCACACTGCCTTTAGGTTCCAGTCCTGATGTGATACGACTTAAAAGCTGAAATCTGGAAAATTATAGATGTTGTTGTTTTACCTTATGAACATTAGCCAGTTGTCCATGTTGTATGTGACAACTGAGCATTTGAAATACATGAGTTGTGCCTCCTTGTCTGATTGTGCTTAATTTTCAAGAGTTGTGAAAGCATGTAAATGAGAATTGAGGGTCTGTTGTGTTTTGTATGTATGCATACCTATCCCATTTTTACCTACATCTATCTTCTACTATGCATTTTCTCAAGGTATATATGGGATATATATCAAGATATATGGACGGTATACCAAGTATACTCGATATACAAGGTATACAGGTCAAGTATATCATTATATATATCATTCAAACTAACCTGTTTTATATGTCTACTGGGACTGGTCCATTCCTCATCTCTTTTATATCGTCTCTATGTGTTGCCGTGTTCTTTGGGACCAAGCCTATACTTGTTATGCCTGCATGATTACACACTGTTATGTTTGAACTGGGCTCAACCCAATTGCTGTGTTACGTTATACCAGTTTAATGTTAGGTTGTTTCACCTTCGGTATATTATTGGCCCATGAGTGGTGTTCATTTCTTTGTGCATATGTTTCCTGCCTATTTTGTGCCTAGTATACATAGTTATTTATAAAGATTTTGCATTTAGTTTGGATAGGTTTAGGTACTTGTTACTTTTCCTTTCTTTTCCTCTCTTTTTCCCGTTGCACGACTGGATCGTGGTTCATTTGGGCCAAGACAATCATCCCTTCAGTTGGGCTAATGGGCTAATGGCCCAATGCCTTTCTTGATTGAGTCTGGACTGGTAGCTGCGCTTGAAAGCCCAATTATGGGTAAAAATAGTTAACTGGTGGGCCTACAGCCTAATGTTTCTATTTATTTTTAGTATTTCAGTTTTTATGATTGTATTTTGTAAAAATAATACTTGATATACATATAATGGAACCCGAAATGGCTATGACTTAGGATTAGGCAAATGATATATACATCGTTTAGCACAGATAGGTATCCAAAATGATGAGATCAAGAAATAGTTTATGTTTTTTAAATGAAAAAATGAATTTCGAGTAAATTGATTTCTTCATAAAAATGTTCGGATATTTAAAAGGTCTTTTTAACATGGAAATGGAACAATTTTGGCAAAATGGATCGTATTTGACATAATTGTTGGACTGATTTTGAGTAATGAAAACTGGACCATTTTGGACTAAAAGAGTTTTTATATAATACTTAAATTGTAAAGATGGGTTGATTTTACTAAACCTTTGGGGACCATTTTTTGGGCCAAGACCAACTAAGTTGATTTTTAAATGAAAGAAGAGGATTTTAAAATGACTTTGCGTTGAAGTATTGGTTGGGAAGTAGGATATAAGTTGACCTTCAAAAAGATAATAAAAGGAAAGGCTTGTGTTTTATTGTCCAAAGCATGTCATTCTAAACAAACTATACTCTTTTTCCAATGATTTTTTAAAAGGAAAAAATGTATAAGGGACCCGGAAATGGATTGACAAAATTACCCCTATACGAACCTTTTTGGTGAAATTCAACTCTTTGGTTTTCAATAGGTCCTTCATGATTTATAATGAAATGAATGACATGTTAATAACTTTTTTGCAGAAAGGTAAACATTTTAAAGAAATTATAACCAATAAACATGCTGTAGAACCCGAAGGTCAACCGTATTCTACATATCCTTGATACCGGGGTGTCTAACACCTACCCCGGGGATCACCAGAACCCTTACCTCGAACTCTAACTCAAAAAGATTTTTCACTGAATTTTGAATAAACCTTTTACACTGGCTTTTCATGTTTACCTATAAATTAGGTGGCGACTCTAAAAATTAAATATCCAATTAAAGTTCCAACAACCTCTTAGTAGCTTTTATGCCTCGCGTAAAAGTGAATCGTAACAGATGACGACTCTACTGGGGATAATCCTAGTTTCTAACCATAAAGGTTCCAATACATGTTTTATTTGTTATAACTATCATTCATGCATTTCATTAATCCGTCAAATGGCATGCACACACATTCGCATCAGTGCACAAAGACGATTATGTTGTTTCACAATCGTCCTCTAGTAAAAAACCAAATAACTTTCTTTGGAACATGTTAAATATGGAGTTGGTTCACGGTCGTCCAATAGTCGATAATGGTTCACCTCGAGTAGTTCGCTCGAGTCTCCTAGTCATTCGAAAAACCACTCTACTTTTTCTAGGATAGAGCGAAGCCGAATCCCTATTGAATTAGCGCATGCATACCTAGACGGGTTCAGCTATTTTAGACTTATCTGGACCCATTAGGCGACTACCTTGTGTCTTGACGGCCTATGACCCGATGACACTACATCCAACTACCTGCTATATGGAAGCATGTTTGTGCCTTATGTGATAAACCATTGTTCTTTGGGGGGGAGGGGAATTAAACGTGCTCTGTTTTGCAGATGCATACCAACCTCAAGTTTGATATGGTTTTTGAAGTACATGAGTTGCTAAAATATTGGTGGTCGTGTCTAGATGTCCCACAACAGAGAGAAGTTATGAACTATCTAGGACACCTACCCTCACTAATGGCCATAAAAGGGAATATGGAACTATTAGAAGTCCTCACCGAATTTTGAGACTGTGATAGAATGGTGTTTAGGTTCAGGGATTTGGAGATGACCCCAACTTTAGAGGAAATTCGAGATTGCATAGATTGCAACAGGACTTTTATGAGAAGGAGGAAGAAACCCAACCATAACCTTCTAGTACCACATAGGCCCACTCCCGATGAAGATAGTGAAGCTTTTCTTCATAGCCAGCGCCAATTGGATCCTCGGTACAACCATAGCCTTTAGGTAACTTTACAATCACTTTGGGTCCAAAAGAGTGTACATAGAACACTCCATTGAGTTTCAGACTTAAGCTGATTGGGAAGACACATGACCCCTAGCCTTTGTCATATTCCTACTAGGAACCATGGTTTTCTCCCCCAAAGATCGACACCTTGACATAGACACTCATATCATTTATATCACTCATGCTCATGGCGTAACCTCAAATGGAGAAACCAAATACTTTGACCTAGTCCCTGTTATCCTAACCCACATATACCGAGCTTTAGGTCAATGCCTAAACTTACATAGGTACTTCTAAGGGTGCAACCTACTTCTAAATTGGTGGATTATCAAACACCTAAACAAATCTGAGGGTCTCTCGTACTTAGACCGAGAATGTAGAAAGGATAACCTCGAAGCCCATTGTCCAAATTTCGAGAACCAACGAAAGAGGGGTGGGCTTTCATATTTTTGAGACTCCGAGAGGATAACATATAGTGGAGCTTCCCCGACTTCATATCCGAGAGTATTGTGGTCTGAGGTAGAAAATGCCCTTTTTTGCCATTTATAGGAATTTGGGGAATTCGTACATATGCACCTATTAGAGTCATAATACATTTCAGTAGGTGACAAGTGATACCCCAAGTAGGAAACATAGGGAGTATGAGGTCGACTATGAAGAGGATCTGATCAAAAGGGTAACCGACATCATCTGAAAGTGAAATGGTCGAGTGAGATGGGGTCTAGAGACTCTAGCCGAATATAGGTTCCATCCGTGTTGTGATGAAGACTATGTCGACTAGTTGTGGGCATATTTTTAAGGTATCCTCACTCCAAGACCCAACTTGTCACGATCCAAATCACGGGCATGGTGATGCCACCTACACTATTTCCCCAATAGGTGAACGATCCCCAAAATCTTTTAACACAATCAAACTATGCGGAATAGAAGTAAAGAATGTACAAGATATGCAATTCTCAAAAAATTTAATAAATGCCAAATCCCTCTACAAACCCTTTACTAAAACCTGGTCTGACTTGACAAAGATTACAATTGAAAGAGAAAATAAACAACCACTGTGCTGGATGAATAAGAATAGTCTGGCTAGGAAAAAGACCAAGTTCTCTGATAGGATGAATGGTATGCCCTAATCTCCACACTCTCCAACTATAATTTGAACTAATTGTATACCTGCATCCACGTAAAAGATGCAGCAAAAGTAGCATGAGTATCCAATGTACCCCCGCAGACATCATAGGCCGACAATGATGGAAGTTACATAATATAAATAAACATAAGTTGACTCTCAAGTAGGTCATATTCTAGATAGTTCACATAAATCACCTTGTTCACATAAGAGTCTAGTCATGTAACGACCCGTCTGGTTATTTTTAGCAAAAGACCCTTATTTGCCTATTTTATCCTTCCTGTGGTCTCTATGTGGGGTTTGTGATTAATGGAGATGGGTGGCATGGATCTCGAGGTCTATTTATATGAGTTTCAGATGAAAACCACAAAACTAGAACCCTAGAGTTGGATAGTTTGACTTAAGGTTGACTTTTGAGTAGATGGGTTCATTTATGGGTTTCGTCACTTCCGATAGCTTCGGAGAGTCATTGGTTAATTTTTTTAGACAACCAGGTGTATTTTGTCGCCTTATTTGTAAAATTTCAATATTTGGTTATTTCAAACGACTATTTAGAAAATTATATCTTAAATTGATTAAATGGGAAATCTGAGGGTTTGAGTGAGTTCGTAGCACTTTTTACCTTAGGAAAGCAAGTCTGGTTTGTGGCCGAGGGGTCTCGGGAGTGTTTCGGGTGTTTGATGGGAGTTCGGCTTGATTTCATTGTTGCTGGTGTTTGCCTCGGTGACAGTGTGTTCGCTTCTGTGTGTCCGCCTCTACGGAGGTTTGCTCGTAGAAGCGGGTTGTGACCATTTTGTGAGTTTTCGCCTTAGAGGAGGAATTGTCCGCAGAGGTGAGTGCGCCTCTACGGGATCAGGATTGCCATGGAACTGAGGTGGGGTATCAAGTGACACCGCCTCAGTGAGGTCATTTCTTGCGGGAGCTGGTCCGTGCCAGCAGAGTCAATTCCACTAGGGCAGAATCACTGGTTCAGGTGTCCTATTTAATTCCCTAGGTCAGATCACTTTCCAAAAATAAAAACCCTCAAACCTAGAGTTGCTAGAAGGGAAAATCAGATGTTTGAGAGTGATTTCATCTTTGGGGTAAGAGATTACATCTTTTATGATTTGATTTTATGTTTTAAGTCCTTTAATGGTGATATAGTATGTTTATAAGTTAGGAAAGATGAGTTGTAAATTTCATATATGATTAAGAGAGTTAAATCATTGATTTAAAGGATGTTTCTGGATTAGATTACTATGATTATCATAAATTAGTGATAGAAATTGTTAGATAATCATGTAGTAGAGTTTAATTTGAGTTTAGAAACCTATTTGATTTGAGGGGAAATTCTAGGGTTCCAAATTGGGGCTTTGGTATATTGATTCAATTGAAGGTCTAAATGAGTATAGTTTTCTAATTAACTTAAGGATATGACTACCTAGTACGTGTTGATGTTTTTTGGGTAATAAAGTTTGAGTCTTGATGATGTGGGCCCGGGGTTGATATTTAAAGTTTTGCTTTGTTAAGGATTATGTCCTTGTTTGTTGTGAAAGCTTTATATTTATGAATAGTAGATGCATGATTAGAATTTGATTATCACGAGGCGCAACAGAACATCAAGGTTATCACCGAGGCTTGATTGTTCGGTGCTCTTGTTCGGCGTAGAGGTAGGCTATGATTTACTTTCACAAGACTTTGATAGAAGTGCGTAATTAGTTATAAATATTGAGGGGTATTGAGCATGTTGGGGGTCCCACTCAAACGGTTGAGTGGGTACTGGTGTTAAACTGTGATGATGGGAGACTTGGGGAATAAACCTTAAGTTGATTCCGACTGCTGATTGATTGGGCTTGTCGCCATTATGTGGGCTTATCGCCATACTTGTTATCATTGTGCTTATTCATCACATATGCTTTGATATGATATTATTCATTATACTTGGATTATATGTTGATGTATTCCTGAAAGCATGTGATATCCATCTCTATACTTTGTTGCATCTCATTATATTATGATTCTTGCCTTGAATAGTCATTTGCATTCATACACTCATGGTTCTGATGATATTGATATTAGAGTGGTATGATATATGTTATCGGTCCAAGGGACTTGAAATGTAAACACTTTTAAGATTATGGCAACATTGAGATGATGATGATACGCAGGAACGTGTTGCACGCCTGCAACATTTATTATTGTAGTATAGAGTTGGGCTCCGATGGAAAATTTCAGATGGGTATATGGACTTTGTGAGTCCCCCATGGGTGGAGTTTCATAATAAAAATGTGAGTGTTGTATACGGGATGATAAAGGTACCTAGCATTTGCATTGCATTCATATCATACATATATAATTACATTGATTATTTGTGGATGGACTTGTACTGGATTGGTGGTTCATGACTTGGATAGATTTTCGGATATGAAAGGATTGTACCTGCTATATGATACTTGAATGACTGTTGTTGAACTCTTCTAGAATTAATGACTTAAGTGATTATGAAATTTTACTTGAAAAGGAGATACATGAACAGGACTATTTGGTGTCAACTTGTATTTATCTCTATTTGCGTATCTTCCATCATTGTCGACATATGATGCCTATGGGAGTATGTTGTGTACTCATACTACACTTGCTGCATTCTTTTTGGATGTAGATTCAGTGCCTTCTACTAGATCGAGACCGAGTGGTTGATTCTCCAACATTCAGGGTGAGGATGCTACCTTCAGCATACCCCGGAATGCTCTATTTTTGTTTCTGTCTTTTACTTGTATTCGAGAGACATGTCAGATAGTTAGAATGTGTTGCTTCCTTTTATCAGATTCTGTATTATTTTAGAGCTCTTGTATCACATACCAGATTTTAGGGGTTTCATTGATGCTTCAGATTTCATTCCACGTTTTATATCATGTGACAGAGTTATTAAGTATTTTGTTATGTTTCTGCATTTCTTTCATATTATATTATTTATCTAGGAAGTGGTTCACCTACCAGTGGGAATGTGTAGGTGCCTCCACGATCCCTCAAAAGGGGTCGTGACAAGTCACATCCAAGTACAATTCAATTCATATTGCACACAGGGATCTTATACTTACTGCCTACTGATCAGTCAACTCTAACCAAGTTATTAATAATTAATTAAGACAAGTTGACCCTTGTACACAGCATAATATCATAATATTTTCCAAATGGGTCACGATTAGTCTACTCATACCAATATCAACTTATTATTCTCTCTAACTCTTGGGCTTGATTATGGTTCTATATAAGTAAGGGCAGGACACATATTCATTCATTTAACATCCTCGTTATACACTATGTATAAGTCTACGCCGTACATCATTTGATTAAGGAGGGGATCTACACATGCATAACATACAAGTCATTTAACTACAATAACAACACCTCGACTAATTCTTTACTAGAATATATATGAAATAGCGTTATCAATCATCAAACATTACAAGACATACACAGTTCTCTATGATCAACATGATAGTTTTGTCAATAAAATCCACTGACCACAATATAGTTCGACAGCAAGTACTCAGACTCATGAAGGTGTAACCACACAACCCAATCCATAGAGAACAAACCAATCATTGTGTAATGCCCCAAACCTGGGGAGGTGTAGCCGGCACCTGGTGCCTTACTTATCCCCGAGTGAACCATATGTAACTCGTTGATGCTAAAGACAATAATAAGTTAGGCCAACAAGGTCATACTCTGCACAATCTGTAATAACATTTATTTCTTCTTAAATGAAGTCAACTCAAAAGACATATATATGTATATACGGGCCGACAAGGCAGTCATGCTGACATTCACAACAAAATGATTGGGTCTACAAGCCTCTAGAGAAGTATAATTGTGCTACGGTAGGGACAGGGCCCCGACCTACCCATAATGTCTATATATACAATAAGACTCTCAATATATGGACACGATAACTCCAGCTGAGATGGAGCTTACAATCGGTTAAACTTTGACGTACTACTCATGAGGCCTCTCTACTTGTCTCTCAGAACCTGCAGGCATGATGCACCATCCACAAACAAAAATACGTCAATACAAAATAATGTACTGAGTATGTAAGGCGGCTAAATAACTGAAACTGTAACATACGTCTGCTCAACAAGGATAAGGTCAGAGATAATCTGGAATGTACTCGTCTGTCTCTACTCAACTTATATACATAATATATTCTCGCGTCTACCCGACCATATATAGGGCTCAGTGTGTATGTACCCAATCGTAGGAGACTCAGTGTGTATCTACCCAGCCGCATAGGCTCGGTGTGTATCTACCCAGCCGTATTGGCTCGGTGTGTATCTACCTGGCCGTATAGGCTCGGTGTTGCTCACAATAAAAACTCAATAGCTATCAACAATATATATATATATATATATATATATGTGTGTGTGTGTGTGTGTGTGTGTGTGTAACTATCAACAGTTCTTCTGCACAACAATAACCAAGCTTATCTCGCCGCTCCTTAGTCTACAATAATAAAATGATTCTAACGTCATATTCCAAGTGATATATCGATAGTATTTTGAATGATAAAACTTATTCCATAACAAAATGGGTGGTATCTCCCCTATTTATTTAACCTCCCACAAGTTTAAGACAATCATAATAACAACACAAACAAACAATAACTTCTTAATAGGTTCTTCAAACAACCCAATGATTCAACGAGCGACATGATCGGTTTACGATTAACAAAAGTATATCTTAAACCCCTCTTATTTATTCATGAACATTTCAATAACGACAACAACAATATACTCAGGTTATTCTACCGATTTCCAACTCACAAAACAACTCAAAACAACCACCACATAGTCCACACAACAATAACAATATCAACTTTCGGTATAAATTTCATACTTCCTCATCTATTTACTTATCTATCACTTGTTTAAACTCAAATACACCTAGGACGGGATAATTCTTACCTTATATGTTAAGAACTACTCTTATTCAACCTTAATTCACTTTGAAGAAACCCCGATTTTGACAATACGACAAACAAAATAACGGGATCGAAGCGGTGCGCAAAACCCGTTTGTTGTTCTTAGAAATAAATCATACGTTGATTACTCAATATTTGAACTTTGCTGCTAAACACATGAAGTCTCACGTTATCTTCTTTACTAAAATAGAATCTTAAATTTTCTTACATAGATCACATTACTTTCTTATTCATTGCGTTCGGCCTTCCGCGTCTCCTTTCTTAGAATAGAAGTCTGAAATTTTCCTTCTATTTTTGTGATTACATCCACTAAAAGAGTTAGTAGACAATTCTAATAATGATGTGGGGTACACCCACTCCTTATCCATAACTTAGCCGAAGACATATCACAAATACACATGTTAGTGGTAGTCACCATGACTTTCATGCATACTGCCACGTAAGTGTAGCAACTTAAGCACTTATACAATGTAATCTCTTTAAATAATTACTTTTCTCCTACCATAATTAACACTTAACTAATTAACCACATAATTAATTTCTTGATCATAATTCATTTAAATATTACTCACTTTAACACACCTCATATACTCATTATCATGGCCATGTGATATAGCACTAATCCATAGCATCTTTTGGCACACACATTATATTATTTCCAACCATCCTCGTCACACTTTTAAGTCTAAACTCATTCGGGACTTCATCTTATTAAACACGAGCTCTTTATTTGCATACTTGAATATAACTAAAATTCTTCAGGGCTCGGATCTACTTATATACATCGAGCAATTCAAACCATATCCAAAAAGCATGGGGTATTATATTGATGAATATTTATACTCTTCGATTCGTTAAACCTCTAACCTTAATTTCACTTACTTATCACTTGTTAAACATAACATAAATACTTATAAAATCAAAAATAATCTTGTTCTTGAACTTTTGTCTATTAACTTATGACAATTCCAATGTACAAATAAATGGGATGTAACATCCTTTCCCCCTTTAGAAAAAATCATCCTCGAATGTTAACTTTTAGAGACTTGCGAAAATTTTTCTAGAGTCTCCTCTGTAACATGAACTAAAACCCAACCTGTACACAGCCAGAAAATACACTATACATGCCACACAAAGCCATTGTATAAATAGCATCACTTGGTCTCACACAACTATCAACCATAAGTACTGTAAATCATGAATAAGAGCTCACCTTAAGATCTAATGGCTGGTGTCGGGCTGGGTTGTAACTACTGGACCCGAGTATCAGATAGTCATAAGATGGGGCTTGTATAACGTTCTATGTTTGAGTGAAGAATATATAACTAAACTACAATCTTGCGGTATCCTTACACTTCCATAGTAGTGTTACGGTAATCACATCTGATTTATCAATCCAATATATTTATTGGGTTTCTCTCGTTAGATGAGTCTCTTATAATTTAAATGACGTTTGCTGGAACACAACTTATGTAATTCTCTCGACGTCAACTATTATTGAAATCCTCTGGGTCCCTAATTCCTCTTCGTTTATCTTGTTTGCTAGACCATATTGATTTATGTTACCCGGGAATCTAACTTAGCCTTTCGATAATCTTGTTGGAGTCTCCAATTCGTTTCTCGAAATATGGGTATAACCTTATGGCTTATACTATCTTATGACCTCAAGATCTATATTATCTTGTACTTGGCCAACAACTTCATCATCCTTCCATATTCTGACTTACTGTTATCATCCATTTATCATATATTACTTGTAATGCTTCACTTATCCTCCTATCATCCTTTTACTAATGTTCCCGACTCTGTTTTTATTCTGAAAACATCAACAAGGCACTTGATAGTTTCTAGCTCCCCTTGCTTCGTCCCACTTTGTTCATCTGGTCATCCAATATTTTCCTTTACTAGGGACGGAACCCATGCTTAGGTTAGTACTTATCCCTTCTAGTATTCATAACACCTTGCTTCTAGACTTTCCAATGTTTTGGTAATCATATCTGACTGTACTGTTCTAGAGTACACCACCTTGGCGCCTCATAAGGAGAACTATTATCACGTTCACCATATTATTCGGGAATGTAATCTAGTGCTAAAAATTTGTCCACAGTTTTGGGTCACTCTAACTCTAGCTAGATCTCATAAAGCATAACTGAAATGGGTGCAGCAAATTTGTACGTACCTCTATTACAGTTAGAAGGGGACTCACAATTCTTATATTTTCCTACCTAAATTGTGATTACTTATAATCTTCACTGACTGGGTACCTCATTTCCTTTTCACCATGCCTTTTTTGCCTGTTGAAACTTATATTTTTATGTCCTGATATGTGTATAACCTGCTATTCATGGGGTGTGTTAGATATTTCTATCTTAGGTTCTTAAGTAGGAAATTTGCACATCCGGTATGCCCGATCTGATAGGGCCTCAAACTATGCCACATCATCAAGAACTCTCTCTACTTGTGCCCTTACGTACAACTTTTTAGTCCTCTAGCTAGCTATAATCTTTCTAATTGCAAGAATCTCTATATTATTGGCAAACATATGTCCTGACTCAAACTCTTATGACTCAGCTCTATAGCACGATTTTGATTTGAAAGAAGGATAACAAACTTCTAAATGCCCTGTAGCTTGTTATTTATATAATGTGGTGCACAACACACTTATAAATAATATCGTACTAGACACGACTTATAGACTACCTAGGATAGACCTGCTCTGATACCAAGTTTGTCATGCTCCATACCTGAGGAGGCGTGGCCAACACCCGGTGCCTTACTTGGCCCCGAGCGAACCATATGTAACTCGCAGATGTTGAAGACAACACTGAGTTAGGCTGACAAGGCGATAGTCTGCACAATCTGTAATAACATCTATTTCTTCTGAAATGAAGTCAACTCAAAAGACATATATAAGTATAAACGGGCTGGCAAGGCCATCATGCTGACATACACAAAAAAATAATTAAGTCTACAAGCCTCTAGTAGTGTAATTATGCTACGGTTGGGACAGGGCACGACCAACCCATAATGTCTATGTATACAAGAAGACTCTCACAACATAGACACGGTACTCCGACTAAGATGGAGCTTACCGATCGGCTGAACGTTGACGTACTATTCAGGAGGCCTCTCTACCTGTCTCTCAAAACCTGCAGGTATGATGCAACATCAACAAACAAAAAGACATAAGTATGAAAATTGTACTAAGTATGTAATATGGCTAAATAACTAAAACTATAACATACGTCTACTGAACAAGGATAAGGTTAGAGGTAACTTGGAATGTACTCGTTTGTCTCTACTCAACTTATATACATAATATTCTCTCGCGTGTACCCAGACATATATAGGGCTCGGTGTGTATCTACCCAATCGTAGGAGGCTTAGTGTGTATCTACCCAGCCGCATAGGGTCGGTGTGTATCTACCTGGCCATAGGAGGTTCGGTGTGTATCTACTCGGCCGCATAGGTTCATTGTGTATCTATTCGACCGTATAGGCTTGTTGTGTATCTACCTGGCCGTATAGGCTTGGTGTTGCTCACAATAACAACCCAACAACTACAAAAATATATATTTATTTATGTAACTCTAAATACCAAAAGTATTCCCGACAAGGGACAAATAGGATAAGAGAACACTATAACTCTAAAGGAAATGAAACCGGAACTCCTTTCTGGACATAGGCTCATTTCAATTTTGGACATTCCAAGTATGAAAAGGAAGAACCAGAACATACCTTTGTAACCTTCTGCCTAACAACAACCAAGCTTATCTCGCCACTCCTTAGTCTACAACAATTAAATGATTCTAAAGTTATATTACAAGTGATATAACGATCGTATTTCGAATGATAAACTTTATTCCATAACTAAATGGGAAGAATCTCCCATGTTTCTTTAACTACAAGTTCAAGACAATCATAATAGCAGCCCAAACAAACAATAACTTCTTAATTAGTTCTTCAAATAACCCAACGATTCAACGAGCGGCATGCTCGGTTTACGATTAACAAAAGTATATCTTAAACCCCTTTTATTTCATCATGAACATTTCAATAACAACAACAATACACTCAGGTTATTATACCAATTTTCAGCCCACAAAACAACCACCACATAGTCCACATGACAATAACAACATCAACTACGAATTTCGGTGTAAATTTCGTACTTCCTCATTTAATTACTCATCTATCACTTGGATAAACTCAAATACACCTAGGAGAGGAGAATTATTACCTTATATGCCAATAAATACTCTTCTTCCACCTTACTTCACTTCGAATAAACCCCGAATTTGACAACACGACAAATGGAACAACAGGATCGAAGCGGTGTGCAAATCCCGTTTGTTGTTCTTGGAAAAAAATCATATGTTTCCTACTCAATATTAGAACACAAGTTGTTGCCAAACACCTAAAGTCTCACATTATCTCCTTTACTAATATAGAATCTTAAATTTTCTTACATAGATCAAGTTATCTCCTTTCTTAGAATAGAAATCTGAAATTTTCCTTTCTTTTTTGGGATTACATCCACTTAAAGAGTTAGTGGACAATTCTAATAATGATGTGGGGTCCACCCACCCCTTATCCCTAACTTAAATGAAGACATCTCACAAGTACACATGTTAGTGGTAGTCACCATGACTTTCATGCATGTTGCCACGTAGGTGTAGCAACTTAAGCACTTATCCAATGTAATCTCTTTAAATAATGATACGATTCCTAAAGGGGAAACTCTATAAATCAATAACGCACTTAAAATGCGGGAATTAAAGATAGAAGGTAGACACAATGAATGAAAACTAAAGGAAATAATGGGTATATTAAACCCAAAACCTCGATTGGATTGTTCAAATAAGCACCTAACCTATATGTTGATGGATTCTACTAATGAGTAATACTCAACTGCAAATCTCAAACAAGGTTCAAGACAACCCCTCAATTACACTAAGATTATACTAAGGGTAAATTACTCTATCACTACACGTCTAATCTCTCAAAGTGTTTTATCATAAAAAATAAGCTAAGAGTAAAATAAGACTAAGGGTCCTATTTACACCCTCTCTTATTACAAAATTGGCCCAAAAGTGACCAAGGCCACAATTTTCATGAAATAACCAAAATAGGCCAAAGTCACTCGTCAGGCACCATCTGTGAACCGTAGATGGTGTCGTAGGTCATGTCTGCGGTTTACTATTCAACTGCAGACTACGATAGCTTCAGTCTTAGGATCTTCTTCCTCCCACACGATCCTCCAAATGTTGTACGCATATGTTCGCATCCCTTCAAGTGCTTCCAAGGTTCCTTTGTGCATGAACATCGCTAGCATAGATTGGTGCTCATTGGCTTGACTCCGAGTAAAAGGTATTGATCTTAAAGTGGTCCCCGATATCATATCATCCTCCCCTTCTTAGATAGGATTCATTCTCGAATCCATAGGCTCACCTACAACACAAGAAGACAAGTCACTCATATTGAAAACATTATGGACGTTATACTTACTTGGTAAGTCAATCTTGTATGTATTGTGGTTGATCTTATCAACGACTTTTAAGAAACCATCGCATCTTGGACACAATTTGGCTCTCCTCGTTTGAGGAAATCCTTGCTTCCGACAGTGAACCTACCCAATCATTGGGTTGGAAGTCCACCTTCTTCCTTCCATGGTTTTGTCTCTTGGCCACATTAGTGTTGATCTTCTATATGTTCTCTTTCACCTTGGCATGAACCTTCATAATCTCGATGTCCATTTTATTTGCATCTAAGCTCAGAATAACATCACTAAAAAAGGGGGATAAGGTTAAAGGCACCAAAGGATTAAAACCATAATACACTTCAAATGGAGTCATGCCGATAAAAAAGTGGAGTGGCCTATTATAAGCAAATTCAATCAAAGTCAATTGGTCCTCCAAAGAAGGGGGTTTTCCTCTAATCATAAACCTAAGCATGCTCCCAAGAGTCCTATCCACTACTTCGGTTTGTCCACCCATTTGAGGGTGACAAGAAGTAGAGAACTAAATCTTGGTACCAAGTGTACCCCAAAGACTTTTCCAAAAATGACTAATAAATTTGGAGTCCCTATCACTAACAATAGTGTGAGTTACTCCATGCAATATAAGCACATTAGCAACAAACAAGGATGCCACATGAGAATCATCATAACATTTATGGCATGGTATAAAATGTGACATTTTAGAGAACCTATCTACCACCATAAAAATGCTATCATGACCCCTTTTGGTTCTTGGAAGACCCATCACAAAATCCATAGAAATGTATATCCAAGGACTAATATGAGTAGGAATAGGAGTATAAAAACCACGAGGACGAGTCTTCGATTTAGCGTGCTTGCATTCCAAACACTGTCCACAAAGTTTCTCCACATCTTGTTTCATTTTAGGCCAATAGAATTGTTCATTAAGGATGCTAAGAATTTTGGATACACAAAAGTGACCCATCATACCTCCATTATTTGCTTCTTTCATGAAAAGCCCCCTCAATGAGCTCATTGGGACACATACCCTACCCTCTTTGAATAAGAACCCATCAACTAATTGGAACCGGTCAACCCTCTTTCCTTGGGCTAACTCCTCACAAATCTCCTTGAAATCGGGATCATTGGCATAGAACTCCTTTAAGATTTCGAATCCCATCATCTTTTAAGTCATGGCATTTAGCAACACAAATCTTCAAGATAGAGCATATGCCACAACATTCTCTTTTCCCCTCTTGTAGGTGATCATATAGGGAAAGGTTTCAATAAATTCCACCCACTTTGAATTCCTCTTGTTAAGCTTAGATTGACCCTTCAAGTTTTTGAATGATTCATCATCCGAACGAATCACAAATTCCTTATTCCATAGATAGTGTTGCCAATGAGCCAACACCCTCACAAGTGCATATAATCCCTTGTCATAGGTAGAGTAATTCAGAGAAGCTCCCTTTAGATTTTCACTAAAGTAAGCCAATGGTTTACCCTCTTGCATCAATACCCCACCTATGCCAACACCCGAAGTATCACACTCAATCTCAAATATCTTCTCAAAATTCGATAATTGCAACAATGGAGAAGAACTCAATTTTGCCTTCAACTCTCGAAATGCCTTCTCTTGTTGATCTCCCCAAACAAAGGTGACATCTTTCTAGATCAATTCGGTTAAGGGAACGACAATTGTACTAAACCCCTTCACAAATTGTCTATAGAAACTTGTCAACCCATGAAACTCCTCACATCGGTTACATTTTTAGTAGTTGGCCATGTTCTAATGGATTCCACCTTCTCTTCATCAACCTCTACACCATACACACTTACCACAAAACCCAATAATACCACCTGGTCAATACAAAAGGAACACTTCTTGAGATTATCATACAACCTCTCACGTAACAAGACATCAAAGACTTGCCTCAAATGGCACATATGATCCTCAATACTCTTGCTATAGACAAGGATGCCATCGAAATAAATGATGACAAACTTATTGATGAAAGGCTAGGCTTCAACAAATGGTTCATTAATCTCATGGAGGTGTTAGGCTCATTAGTGAGACCAAATAACATGAAAAGCCACTTATATAGCCCAAACTTGGTTTTGAAATCTTTTTTCATTAATCACATGAGTGCATGTGAATTTAGTGATATCCACTTCGAAGGTCAATTTTAGAGAACGCACTTGCTCATCCAACATATCATCAAGTGTATGGATTGGGTGCTGATACTTTTTCGTGACTGTGTTAACGGCCCTACAATAAATTCACGTCTGCCATGTGCCATCTTTCTTTGAAATAAGTATCACGAGCACAACACATGGGCTAAGGCTGTCCTTCACTAACCCTTTGTCAAGTAGTTCCTCAACTTGCCTTTCCAACTCTTTAGTTTCCTCCAGATTGCTCCTATATGCTGGTTTGTTGGGGATTTAGGCTCTCGGAACAAAATTGATTTGATTTTCAAAGCCTCTCAATGGAGGCAATCCTTTGGGCATCTCCTCTGGAAATAGGCCATCATATTCCTGCAAAAAAAAAAAACAATACTAGGCAAAGTGCTAGTATCTTGGTTAGTATGTAACAAGAGATCTTTGTTGACAAGGCACACCATAAAATGGTCTTCATCAACTCCTTTCAAACAATTGCTTGGCTTGGCAAGTGTACACATCTTAGATTTCCCCTTCATCACCACTTGGTCCTCTTGACTAAGTAAGGACTCATTTTAACCTCCTTCTTTTGCATTCTTTTTCGGAGCTCCTTCACGATCCTATAGTCTTCACTCACTTGATAGGGTGTCAATGGAGTAAGAGTATGCCTTTTACCCCCATAGACAAAGGTATACTTATTAGATTTCCCACTATGTTGAGCATCCCTATTGAATTTCCATGGTCTACCAAGCAACACATGACACACTTGCATTGGCACAACATCACACACAACCTCATCTTGGTATTTGTCAATGCTAGAATTCACTATCACTCGCTTAGTCATCTTCACCTCTCCACAATCATTGAACTATTGAAGCTTAGGGGCTAGGATGTTTCTCAGTAGAAAACATCATATGATCAACCAAAGTTATGCTAGCCACATTTGTGCAACTCCTACCATCGATTATCAAGGAACACACCTTATCTAAGATTTTGCATCTAGTATGAAAAAGGTTTTCTCATTGGTCAATCTCCTCCCTATTCATAGATCCCATGATTCTTTGCAAAACAGAATCCAAATTAATATTCTCCACTAGATTACACTCATCATCATCCTCTTCACTCTCTCCCTCATGCTAACCTTTTGGGTCACCTCCCTCACTCTCACCTCCACTCTCCTCCTCTCCATTGGTATGCTACCCATAAAACAAGGCCACAATCAATCTTCTATTAGGGCACTCACTAGAAATATGTCCCCTACCTTGACACTAGAAACATTGAATGGTAGATGAACGAGAAAAGTTGGTTTTAGCATTGTTACCTCTTTTAGCCTTGTCTTCAACTTTGGCTTTGTAGTCGAACTTGGCTTGGGGAGTTTGAGAGTTAGTCTTGGGCTTTTCCAATTTATCTTTGTTCTTGCTCCATGATGAGGTGTCACACTCTTCACCTTATAGGATTTCTCTGCTTTTAAATCTGCTCCAACTTTGGTGGCATCATGGAAGGAATCCTCAGGTTTAGCATAAGATTGGAGCCTCATGGGCTTGGATATATCATAGTTCAAATTGGCTACAAACCGGATAATTCTGTAGTTCAAGTACTTTTCGATTTTAGATTTCATCAAATTTTAAAATTCATCAGAGTATTCTTGAATACTTTTACTACCTTACCTCAACATGTACACCCGCTTAAGGATATTTTGATAATAGTCATGAGTCACATATCTTGCCTCCATGAGCTCAATCAATTCTTGCCAAGTTGGGACATCGAATATGTATTGTTGATCTCACTCTCGCTTCTTGGATTTCCACCAAGTAGATACATACCCCTCAAATTGTGTAATGGAATATTTTGATTTTAAGGCATCCGAAATATTTTTGGTGAGGAAGATCCTCTCATTTTGCAACTTCCATTCTAAGAACTCTTCTGGATCATTTACACCCTTGAGCTTAGGAAGTTCCACTTTGATGGTATGTAAGTTGCTCTCTTAGTCACCTATATCTTCCCGACCTTGACATCTTTCCCGATCATCATGACCTTGCCATCTTGCTCGGTCATCATGACCTTGCCATCGTGCCCGGTCATCTTGTCCTTGACACCTACCCCATTCGTTAAAGGGTTTACATATACCTCCTCACCCACCTCATCCCCTATTAGCATCACTTTCGTATCTTTCTCTAACCCTTGGTTCCTCCCACCACCTTTCATTCAACTCAACTTCTTCAAAAGGGGGATTTTGGTATTGGTATGGAAATGGTTTCGGGTTGAAGTTTTGTAGTGTTGGTGCAAATTGGTTCATTTGTGGATTGTTTGATTGGGTGACTCTCGGGGCCACTTGTGGTTGATGTTCATCGTGATGGGGTAGATATAATTGTGGTTGGGTGTGGGAATTGGTTCACTTGGTATAACCCGAGGTGTTAAAATTTGGGTGAGTAGAGGGAAGAATTGAGGTTGAAGGGATGTTGCTAGTGTGGGGATAGCACAACGCATGCAATTGCCCCGGGGTTATAATACGTGAAGTGTTGGGGTTCCAACTTGATTAATTACCAACCCTTGCATCCCCACCAATTGATTGGGGAGTGCCCAACCTACTTATTTTCTCAGTATTAGACACCTTAGTACCCATTGTTCACATCTCCGTCCACATAGCCATCATTTGCGAGTTCATTCTCGCCAATTCCCTAGCTACAAAAGCCATTTGTTCCTCCCCTTCTTGGGGTTGTCCTCCGGTAGTCAACATGGTACCTACAAAATGTAACAAACACGTTAGAAGTAAAAGTCCTCACATCACTCTTTATGCCTACTCACTCCTCACGTCACTCAAGCATTCTTATAAGGTTGTAATTAACCTACATTCGATCAATCACACAAGGTTTCCTTATCCTAGTGGAGGAATGGATTATTGTTAGATGGAAAGATGTACGACTCAAAATCTAACGGACGGAGTCAAAGAAGTTCAACGAAATAAAATGGAAAAACTTAGAAAAATTAGCACGAAATGAAAAGTGGGACTCAAGAACTAACTAACATTTAAATAGGTCAACTACTTGATGTTAATTAGCTTGGAGCATCAAAGAAGTGAAAAGAAATGAATTCGGAATCGAATTGGAATAACAAAACTTGAAAAGCGTTGTCTATTAAACCTATGTAAGGTCTACAGTTCACAGATGATGTCTGCAACACCACCTACGGTTCGCAGATTGTGTCCCTGAGTTGCTGAAATCACTATCCGGGTTTGCGACTGACATATGGTTCGCAGGGTTCGTCTGCGGCGTGGTTTGCAAACCGCAGATGATTATTGTAGCCCAATTTGCTGATGACGTCAAAATTTCTTAGGATCCATTTGGGTTGATCACTTTTTTTATTATTACTTGTACATTTAACGACTTGGACCCACTTTCTACATATTTTTGCTACTTTGGGCCCATAAACACTTTTCCAAAATTATCCTTAAGGTTTTTAGATCAAACACCACCTTTTGGTCTTCTTCTTCACAAGAACTTGATGAACAATGAAGAACACTTCAAATTTCCAACTAGTATCAAATCAACTCCAATTTATCTCAAAATTCATATCTAGCTTCCTCCCAACAAGGAGAACAAAGCCCAATGGTTTTTGGAATCAGCTGAACACTAATTTATGTAGACCCAATTGGTGTTCTTCAAGGTTGAAGGTCCTCCAATGGTGTCCTTGCTTAAATCAGCCCCAAATCACTTAAAATTTTGATATGTGATAGATTCAACCTCTATGAGTTCAAATCTATCAATAGAAATACTCAATTCAAATAACAACTCAATTTGTTTTGTGGATTTTTGTGATTTTTCAAATAAGAAGAACCAAAGATTAAGAGTTGTAGAAACAAAACTCTAGCCTAAGCTTTGATATCAAATGATACGATTCCTAAAGGGGAAACTCTAGAAATCAAAACCAAATTAAAATGTGGAAATTAAAGATAGAATGTGTCACAAAGAATAAAAACCCAAAGCAATAATGGGTATATTAAACCCAAAACATCAATTGGATTGTTCAAACAAGCATCTAACCTGTAAGTTGATGGATTTTACTAGTGAGCAATGCTCAAGTGCAAATCACAAACAAGGTTCAAGACAACCCCTCAATTACACTAAGATTATACTATGACTAAATTACTCTATCACTAAAAGTCTAATCTCCCAAAGAGTTTGTAAAGTCCCGATTTTTGTTTGTTACAAAAAAAATTATTATTAAAACCCATTACCTGCACGTTCTCCCCCTCCCCCTAAAAATCCCTTGCTCTCCCTCAACCCCGTCTCCTTCCACCTACCTGCACGTTACACATACAATCTACAATATATATTCTCATATCTTATATTTTCCATAACAACCCAGAAAATACAGAGAACAAAAATTACCTTTAGCAATTGAGGAGTTCCGAAAAGGTGTAGTCAAAGATTGAGATTTTTCATTCGCGGTTACGAAGCAACAAATGTGAGTTCTCTCACTCATAATCTCTTAGTATAATCCTTTGCTTTGAGTTACAATAAATGTAGTTACAATATATGTTAGAACATCATATGGATGCTGAAAGAATGATCATGAAAAGAAAAAGAACTAAGAGGTAGTATAACTTGAGATGAATTATTGATATAATATTATCTTGTAATTAGTTTGGGTCATGTGATTACGGACTGTTTTGCTGAGTCATACTTGTTATAATTGGACGAACATTTACAGGGTTGTTCATCTCTCTTTTACGGTCAGAATGAGTCACAAAGGGGCTAAAACTGACATACGGTTTGAGAGTTAATGTTGTTAAAGTTTCTGCCTCGGATTGATTTGAAATTCGAAAGGGAAGAACATATAGCGAAAAACTGTACGAATTGCTAATGAATTTGAAAGTTTGTGCTGAATAAAAGTTGTAGTTTTCTCTGTTCTTTACAGTTTGAGACTTTACGGAAATCGATCTGACTTACGAATAAAAGTTATGACTATTTTAAGTTTGTGTCCTATTTTTACAAAAATTCTGGCGAGACAGTTTTCTTAAAGATGTTTCTTTCATGAATTTTTACTAATTACATTAAGTATTTACAGAGAAAACTTGATATAATGATAGGTCCCCGTGTTACCTTCAATTCAGCGTAAGAAATAACTTATTTGGGGTTACGGTTGAGAGTTACAACCCAAACAAGTGAGAAGGGCAAAAAGTTGAAAGAAAGAAATATTATTTGAATTTTTCTGAAAATATGACTAAGTATGGAAGTCTATTATTTTCTTAGTATCATTCAAGAAATATATATATATATATATATATATATATATATATATATATATATATATATATATAAAATATTGGAACGGATTGCACGTATCGCAACAAATATATATATAATATAATATATTGGATAGGGTTGCACGCACCGTAATAAATATATAATATATTGGATCGGGTTGCATGTACCGCAACAAATATATAATATATTGGATCGGGTTGCACGTACCGCAACAAATATATAATATATTGGATCGGATTGCATGTACCGCAACAAATATATCAAATATTGGATTGGGTTGCACGCACCGCAACAATTATATAGTATAATATATGGGATCGGGCTGCGCGTTTCGCGATTTCTTTCGTGAATGTGTACTGGTTAAACTAAGAATTCTATAGGACAAGTTGGGAGGGGATTTTTGGGTGTGAACAATTATTATTGGCATTTACATTGAAAGTGTTGTAATATGTTTCATAACGTGCTTATTATGTTTATAATATAATTGCGCTTAGAGCATTGTAAGGTTACTTTGAATTGTAAGGTGAGGTCTTCACTCAGCCCCGGATGGTAGGGCTGACTCTTTAATATAACATGTTTCAGGTAAGCGCCAGAAAGGAAAAACTCTATAACAGGGCTAGCGATCGTCCCGCAGCCTCATTCCACCAATCCATTGCTCCATATTTGGTGATGGTCTTTCTTGAATAAGTAGGTTGAAAACTTAAATTTTGTCATCTCGGGGAATTCCCCACATGAGACTATTTTCTTTTAAGATTTGGATGTTTTTATTATGTATTTGAACTTCCATCGAGTCTAGAAAAAATTGTGAATGCACGAGCATGGGCTCATACTTTCATTAAAGAAGTACATATTTCTGTTATTTCCGCACTTAGATACATGTTTAATTTAGGAAGAAAAGAAGTTAACGGTTTGCCTAGGACGGGATGGTTTCCCAGGTGCCATCAAGCCCTAAGGGAAGACTGGGGTAAAGTCGGGACGTGACAAGTTGGTATCAGAGCTAAACTAGGTTAGGAGATTTTAGGAAATTTCTTTGAGTTGGGTGTTTGAACGGTTACTTATTGCGACGGTGTGTGCGCCACCTTAGTAATAAATAAACGAAATAATATCCTAAACAGTTTCACTTCCTTTATACTCTTCTCGTGCCTATCTTGAGTCTTTTCAAAGACTTGGTTCTCGTACTACATCCTTCAAAGGATTATGGAAAGGGATTGTGCAACGATAAACTAACTAACATTTATTTTGTAGATATGGTTACAATACGAGTTCCAACCAAAAGGGAAGTGATCATAGAAATAAAAAGGATAATGCGAGCTCAGGAAGAGTTCATGGACCGTAGGATGGACCCAAGAGATGATTTTGGCACGTATATGGATGACACAATCGCATGTTGTACAGATTTGCTTAGGGCTAGACAGAAGAGGCATTTATTTGACCCGACCTTTTTTAATTATCCAATTGGAGTCATACTACAGATAGTAGTCAACTCCATCCCGGGAGATTTCCACTCCTCCTTTAGAAGAGCAAAGATGCTATGTGGAGATATTAAAGAAGGTTCCTTGCTCAAATTTCTATGTCAAGTGAAGAAAGTCTGGAAGATGAAGGAAATAATGGACGATAGGGAAAGGGAGGCAAGGAACAAGGTTCACAAAGAGTTGAATGCCAACTTGTGGAATAGGCGAGTCACGCGGTTAAGCCCTTTAACACGCATTGTTGTAAATGCAAGTTTGAGTTGGATATCTACAATGGGTGACGGAGAATTATCTGATAAGATTTAGTAAAATGTTATGTTATGATGGAATGAAGTATTATGAATGCAATAATTAAATAATATCGTTATTTTTTTAGTGGTGTTGAATGCTTATGACTTTATAAGAGAATTTTGGGGAGTTAAAATAGACATCTTGTCTTCTAAAATATGGGCGCGCTTGTCTTTACAAAAAATGGTAGATTCACAAGTACCGGTGTTGCGGAGGTCGATCAGAACTACCCGGGGAAGAGAGAGGGGACAATGTCAACCCCCAAAAGTTATGGTAGAGGAATCAAGGGCTCAAAAAGAGGTCCACCATGAAGCTCCTATACCTCCGATTGAAAGAGCGGTATCCTAAGATAGCATGGAAAATGTTGAAGAAAATGAGAGTCAAGCGGCCTAGGAAACGATGGAACAAAAATTAGATAGTCTCACAGAGTTACTGACAGTTGCAGCCCCACACATGGTTCAACCTACACCTAGTGTCTCAGTGATGGCCCTGACCCAGAACCCGCAAGCCCAAGAATGAGATATGAGTGCACCACTGGCCGAAAATATAGGAGCTCAGTTGGTACCGGATAGACTATGGGCGAATTTTATAAAGAGAAGGGAGCCTATATTCACAGGGAATGACTCCAAGTCTGACCCAAGAGTGTTTCTCAATGAGGTAGAAGACCTACTGTTTACCCTGGGATGTGTAGAGACGCATGGCATCAATTTAATAAACGCATGTTTAGTGGACGACGTGGGGGTGTGGTGGACAAATTTTAGAAGAAATTGTTCCCTGATGTCACCACCGATGATGTAGGGGGAGTTCAGAGCCACATTCATTGAAAAGTACATGCCTAACACCTGAAAAAATGCGCTTAAGCGTGAGTTTGAACAATTGAAACAAGGAGATCGCAGTGTGCAAGAATACTATACCCAGTTCATGCAATTATCGGCATACAACGCACACAGTATTCCTATGGAAAGGGAGAAGGTCAAAAGATTTGTTGAGGGTTTAAACCCGAACTTGGCAGAGAAGGTAGTGGTATTAGCTCATGATCGGACTTACCTTCAAATCGTCGACATGGCAATGAGGGTAAAAGGCTCTGCTAAAGCAAAAAGAGAGCATTCGTAGAAGAGGTTTCGATCATCGGGATCCTTTAATCAGAATCAAAACCAGAGGAAAGAAAGTAGTAGGGGTTCTTCAAAACCAAGTCAGTCAGTAGACCAGTCTCATTACAGGCCCTAATGACATAAATAGTTCAATCATCAATGTAGAAATGCCAAGGCCACCAACCCAAACGCAGGGAGTGACAAACCAGTCTGTAAGGTTTGTCCAAGGAAACATTTTGGAGAATGCAGGTTCTCACAGAAAGGTTGTTATAATTGTGGAGAACCAGACCACTATGTCAAAGATTGCAAGAATAGAACCCAAACTCAATTTTCTTATGGGATGTTAGAAGTGACCACAGCTGCCCATAAGGGAAATCAGGGCAACCAGTCCCGACAGAGTCAGGGAGGTCAACAGTCCAACAATCCTAATAGGCTCTACGTTTAGCCCCAGAGGAATGAGGCGGAGGTATCTAATGTGGTGGTCATAGGTATTTTGTTAGTCTCAAGTGTTCCTGCACTTGTATTATATGATCTCGACTCTACATTTTTGTATGTGTTAATGGGTTTTGCTAAGAGTTTACATGTAGAACCTTCATGTTTAAGTGAACCCTTTGAAGTCATGAAACCAGTGGAGGCCTCAGTTTAGGCCTCTCGAGTAATTAAATTTTTTTCGTTAGAGGTAAATGGTAGATGAACAATAGCAGACTTAATATTACTTGATATGGTAGACTTTGACATTATTTTGGGTATGGATTGGATGTCTGCATGTTATGCCACGTTAAATTGTTGGCAAAAGGTTGTAAAATAATCTTTTCCCGGGGAACCAGAAGTTTTTATAAGGGGTAGAATTGGGACACCCTCAAGTCGGATTATTTCCTACCTTAGGGCTCAAAAGTTATTAAGAAATCACGAAGTGGAATAATCTTACCTGGCTAGTATATGGATACCCAAAAAGAGTCCCCGGAGGTACATACTGTCCCTATTGTTCATATTTTTCTGGAGGTTTTCCTTGAAGATCTTCCAGGCCTCCCTCCGGACAGGGATATGGAGTTCGCTATAGAATTAATTTCGGGTACAAGACCCATTTCCATTCCTCCATATCGAATGGCCCCAGCTAAGTTGAGAGACTTAAAAGAACAATTGAAAGATCTTCTGGATAAGGGCTTTATAAGGCCTAGTATTTTCCCTGGTGTGCTCCAGTCCTTTTTGTGAAGAATAAAGATGAGTCACTCTGAATGTGCATTGATTATCGATAACTCAATAAGGTCACGATCGATAACCGATACCCATTACCAACAATCGATGATCTTTTTGACCAACTTCAAAGAGTCAGCTATTTTCCAAGATTGACCTCTGTTCGGGATATCACCAGCTGAAAATAAATCCTGATGATATACCCAAAACAACCTTTAAGAACTGATATGGCCATTATGAGTTTTGAGTCATGTCTTTCGGGTTAACCAATGCCCCAACAGCTTTTATGGATCTCATGAATAGAAACTTTAAACCATTCTTAGATTTGTTCGTGATTGTGTTCATCGATGATATTCTAATATATAGCAAGACTGTTGAAGAACATGAAGAGCATCTAAGGGTAGTGCTTCAAATCTTAAACAGGAGAAACTTTATGCTAAATTTTCAAAGTGTGAATTTTTATTGGAAAATGTGGATTTCTAGGGCCATGTTGTGTCAAGGGATGGGGTTATGGTAGACCTCCAGAAGATAGAAGCAGTGAAGTGCTGGCCAAGGCCTACCACTCCGACAGAAATAAGGAGTTTCTTGGGTTTGGCTGGGTATTATAGAAGATTTGTAGAAGGTTTTTTCTAGTCTCGCTGCTCCCTTGACCCGATTGACTCAGAAATCGGTTAAGTACCAGTGGCCGAGGCGTGTGAGTCAAGTTTTCATAAATTGAAGGAGTTATTGACTACTGCGCCAGTCCTAACCTTACCATCGGGACATGAAGGATTCACAGTCTATTGCGATGCCTCTAAGGTTGGGTTAAGATGTGTCTTGATGCAGTTTGGAAAAGTTATTGCGTATGAATCTCGACAATTGAAAATACATGAGAAGAATTATCCAACTCGTGACTTGGAATTGGCCGCGGTAGTGTTCGCCTTACGAATAAGGAGACACAATTTGTATGGGGTGCATGTAGATATATTTACAAATCACAAGAGTTTAAGTACATAACCACGCAAAAGGATTTGAATCTCCGACAAAGAAGATGGTTAGAGTTGCTTAAGGATTATGACCTTAGCATTCTTTACCATCTTGGAAAAGCTAACGTGGTGGCTGACACACTCAGTAGGAGATCAATGGGCAGCTTGGCCCACTTGGCAATACAAAAGAGAGGTATTGTTCGTGAGGTACAAGAATTGGGAAACCTCGGGGTCAGTTTAACTAAGGTCGATGAAGGCAGGGTGGTGGTGCATGATACCTCTCAGTCTGCCTTAGCTTCGAAAATAAAAGAAAGTCATTTTGAGGATATAGAGTTTGTTAGGTTTCGGGAGAAGATTCAATGAGGAAAACCTTCACAATTTACATTAGGGGACAATAACGGTACCCTTCGGTCTAAGGGTAGGTTATGTGTTCCTAAAGTGAGGGAACTAAGAAAGAAGATCTTGAATGAGGGTCACAACACTAGGTATTCCATTCATCCAGGATCAACGAAAATGTACCAGGATCTTAAGGCAAATTACTGGTGGGACAGAATAAAGAGAGATGTTGCAGAGTTTGTCAGAAGATGTCTGACGTGTCAACAGGTGAAAGTCGAATATCAAAAACCCGATGGACTACTTCAGGACATTGGTATCCCCATGTGGAAATGCGAGGCGATTCATATATATTTTGTGACTAGTCTACCAAAAACTCGAGAAGGTTATGATTATATCTGGATGATTGTAGATCGGCTTACAAAGTCAGCCTATTATTCCCTACCGATCAAGACTACGTATCGGGCGCTGAGTATGCACAGATTTATTTAAAAGAGATAGTGAGGTTACACGAGATTCCATTACAGATTATTTTGGATAGGGGCTCCCAGTTCACCTCACACTTTTGGAAAAGTTTTCAGCAGGACCGGGACAAAGGTTAAGTTGAGCACGGCCTTCCATCTGCAAAAAGATGTACAAGCTGAACGAACAATTCAAACATTGGAGGACATGTTGCGGTCTTGTGTATTGGACTTTTGGGGCAACTGATTGGACCATCTATGTCTAATTGAGTTCTCATACAACAATAGTTTCCATTCAAGTATACAGATGGATCCATTTGAAGCATTGTATGGGTAAAAATGTAGATCTCTGCTTGGGTGGTTCGAAGTGGGTGAAACACTACTGTTCAGACCCGAAGTCATTCAAGAAATAAATGACAAAGTGCAGATAATTTGGGAGCGGATCAAGACAGCTCATAGCCACCATAAGTCTTATGCGGATCATCACGAAAGAGATCTCGAATTTCAGGAAGGGGAGAAAGTATTTTTAAAAGTCTCTCCAATTAAGGGGGTGATGCGATTTGATAATAAAGGGAGGTTGAGCCCAAGGTTTATTGGACCATATGAGATCTTACAAAGAGTGGGGAATGTGGCTTACGAACTAGCACTTCCACAAGAATTAGAAGTGGTGCATCCAATATTCCATGTGTCAATATTACGGAAATACTTGCATGATCCAAGCCACGTCATCCAACCCCAAGTGATAGTTCTGAATGAAGAGCTTCAATACGAAAAAATTTCGATAGAAATACTGGATGGACAAATCAAGCGCCTTAGGAATAAATATATTGCTTCCGTGAAAGTCCTATAGAGAAATCACTCCACAAAGAAAAGTAACCTAGGAAGCCGCAGACGCGATGAAACTCAAATACCCAT
The DNA here is from genome assembly GCA_029783415.1 of Anisodus acutangulus. Lineage (NCBI taxonomy): Eukaryota > Viridiplantae > Streptophyta > Magnoliopsida > Solanales > Solanaceae > Anisodus > Anisodus acutangulus. The sequence continues at coordinate 35,230,111 of CM056497.1, forward strand.
TCCTGTTTGAGTAAGGTAATAAAATGTGCTAAGTTGTGTTTCATGTGTGTGCATTGTGCGTGTCTATGTGCTTGTGTTACGACCTTATTCACATTGGAGGACGAATGTTGTTTAAGGAGGGGAGAATATAAAGTCCCGATTTTTGTTACACACACAATCCACAATATATATTCTCATATATTATATTTTCCATAACAAACCAGAAAATACAGAGAACAAAAATTACCTTTAGCAATTGAGGAGTTCCGAAAAGGTGTAGTCAAAGTTTGAGATTTTTCATTTGCCGTTATGAAGCAACAAATGTGAGTTCTCTCACTCATAATTTCTTAGTATAATCCTTTATTTTGAGTTACAATAAATGTTAGAACATAATATGGATTCTGAAAGAATGATCACGAAAAGAAAAAGAACAAGGACGTAGTATAACTTGAGATGAATTATTGATATAATATTATCTTGTAACTAGTTTGGGTCATATGATTACGGACTGTTTTGCTGAGTCATCCTTGTTATAATTGGACGAAATTTTACAGGGTTTTTCATCTCTCATTTACGGTCAGAATGAGTCACAAGGGGCCTAAAATTGACATAAGGTTTGAGAGTTATCACTGTTTAAAGTTTCTGCGTCGGATTGATTTGAAATTCGGAAGGGAAGAACGTATAGCGAAAAACTATCGCTAATGAATTTGAAAGTTTGTGTTGAATAAAAGTTGTATTTTTCTCTGTTCTTGACAGTTTGAGACTTTACAGAAATCGATCTGACTTATGGATAAAAAGTTATATCTGTTTTAAGATTGTGTCCTGTTTTTACAAAAAAATCTGGCGAGATAGTTTCTTTCGTGAATTTGTACTAGTTACATTAAGTATTTATAGAGGAAACTTGATATAGTGATAGAACCCCGTGTTATCTTCGATTTGGTGTAAGAAACAACTTATTTGGGGTTACGGGTTGAGAGTTACAACCCATACAAGTGAGAAGGGCGAAAAGTTGAAAGAAAGAAATATTACTTGAATTTTTCTGAAAATATGACTAAGTATGGAAGTCTATTATTGTCTTAGTATCATTCAGGCAATATATATATATATACATATAAAATATTGGAACGGGTTGCACGTACCGCAACAAATATATTTATAATATAATATATTGGATTGGGTTGCACGCACCTCAACAAATATATAATATATTGGATCGGATTGCATGTACCGCAACAAATATATAATATATTGGATCGGGTTGTACGTACCTCAACAAATATATAATTTATTGGATCGGGTTGCATGCACCATAACATTTATATAGTATAATATTGGATCGGGTTGCGCGCACCGCAATATTATATGGTGTAATATTGGATCAGGTTGCATGCACTGCAACAATTATATGGAATAATATATGGGATCGGGCTGCGCGTTCTGCGATTTCTTTCATGAATGTGTACTGGTTAAACTAAGCATTCCCTAGGACAAGTTGGGAGGGGAATTTTGTGTGTGAACAATTATTATTGGCTTGTACATTGAAAGTGTTGTAATATGTTTCATAACGTACTTATTATGTTTATAATATAATTGCACTTAGAGCATTGTGAGGTTACTTTGAATTGTAAGGCGAGGTCCTCTCTCAGCCCCGGATGGTAGGGCTGACTCTTTAATCTAACATGTTTCATGTAAGTGCGATAAAGAGAAAACTCCGCAACAGGGCTAGCAACCGTCCCACAGCCTCACTGTTCCATCTGATAGGCCTCAAACTGGGCCACGTCATCAAGAACTCTCTCTACTAGTGCCCTTACCTGCAGCTTTTTAGACCTCTGGCTAGCTAGAATCTTTCTAATTGCAATCATCTCTATATCATTGGCAAACATAAGTCCTGACTCAAACTCTATGACTCAACTCTATAGCACGATTTGGATTTGAAAGAAGGGTAATGGACTCCTAAATGCCCTGTGCACATCAAACTTATAAAGAAGACCCTACTAGACACGGCTTGTAGACTCCCTAGGACAGACCTGCTCTGATACCAAGTTTGTCATGCCCCAAACTTGGGGAGGCGTGACCGACACCCGGTGCCTTATTTGGCCCCGAGCGAACCATATGTAACTCGCGGATGCTGAAGAAAACACTAAGTTAGGCTGACAAGGCCATACTCTGCACAATCTGTAATAACATCTATTTCTTCTAAAACGAAGTCATCTCAAAAGACATATATATATATATATATATATATACATATATATATATATATATATATATATATATACATATATATATATATATATATATATATATATACATATATATATATATATATATATATATATATATATACATATATATATATATACGGGTCAGCAAGGATCATGCTGACATACACAACAAAATGATTAAGTCTACAAGCCTCTAGAAAAGTATAATTGTGCTACGGTCGGGACAGGGCCCCGACCCACCCATAATGTCTATATATACAATAAGACTCAAAACATGGACACGGTAACTCCGACTGAGATGGAGCTTACCGATCGGCTAAACTCTGATGTACTACTCGGGAGACTTCTCTACCTGTCTCTCAAAACCTGTAGGCATGATGCAGCGTCCACAAACAAAAAGTTGTTAGTACGAAATAATGTACTGAGTGTATAAGGCAACTAAATAACTGAAATTGTAACATACGTCTGCTGAACAAAGGCCATAGGTAACCTGGAATTTACTCATCTGTCTTTACTCAACTTATATACATAATATACTCTCGCATCTACCCAACCACATATAGGGCACGTTGTGTATCTACCCAGTTATAGGAGGCTCGGTGTGTATCTACCCGGCCATAGGAGGCTCGGTGTGTATCTACCTGACTGCATAGGCTAGGTGTGTATCTACCCGGCCGTATAAACTCGGTATATATCTACCTAGCCGTATAGGCTCGATGTTGCTCACAATAACAACCCAATAACTATCAATAATATATATATATATATATATATGGTAGAGATATAGAGAGATATGATATCCAGACCAGATGAAAGTCCTATTTAGAGGTTTCGATTCTTTTGAGGTTTTTTGCCTAAGATGGTCCGGGGTAGTAAGTCCTCAAGGGTGTAGGTAGTCAGACTCTGTGAAACGCCTGGGATTGTAGGAAGAACTCGAGTTTCAAAAATAGGATTTTTATATACATGGATCTGTTTCTTAATTGATCTACTTCTTGTGATTTTGGTTCAACATCTTCCATGGATTCAAAGAAGATAATAAATTCGAAAGAAATCGTTATACAAGATTTGAAAAATCAATTGATAATTGGAAAATATCAAGAGTAAATATAAATTAAATTTACAAAAATTTCAAATACCAATTTTTCAAAATCGATCTCACTATCAAAACAGAGGAAAGAGATATTCAATTATCTCAACCCATTGAAACAATACAATTACTTTCTCAAAATTCCTTGAAAAAACATAGAGAAAGAAATTACATATACATCCATATTGGATTAGTCCTAGTAGGGGTAAAATCCCTTACTAAGGAAGGACTAAACATCTCAATCCTTGCTATCTTAAGAGATGTCAAGTTCACAAATTTTGAAGATTCCTTATTGAGTTCTGTTTAGTCTAGTCTCTGCACAGGACCAATCTCTTTTGATTGTTACCCAAACTTTTCAGTATCCCTCAATGATAAAAATATCCAAAAATCCCTTGTCTTACAAATAAAAACCCACATCTACCAAATGCTTGAAGGTTCAATTCCGGTAGCAATAATTTTTTAGAATCCATTACAAAGCTATGACTTCTGATTTCGCCACAAAAGTTAGATACCATAGTAAAAAAGGTGAAACCCTTCTTTTACAAACAGATCTTTCCAGATCTAATACTGAAATACCTAGACCCGTATACAAAAATACCACTGTTAGAGAGAAAATAGATGACCAGGAAGCTACTGGTCCAACATTTTCCTCGATAACAGAGAATTTAGTAAACGAAATTGGAGTTTTAGAAAAAGAATTCCAAGTATATAAGAAATTCCTACAAAAGGATTTTTATGAAAAATACAACCTAGAAAAAATAATTTGGTTCTTCAAAAACTTTTTAAATACTAGGACAAAAATACAAGAAAAATTCTATGATTTTGTAAATGAATATAGAATAAACATCATATTTTTTGACTGGTTTGAAATATATTCCTCCGAAAATTCCATAGAATACCTATTTTCCAAAATGGTAAATTCCGTTACAACTAGGAATAAAACACCGGAATGGAAAACCCTAGTTGATTCTAGGAAAGTCCAGTCCAATCACCCTCCTTTACAAGGTATTAGGCTCAACATTCATGGCCGCCCTGTAGAAGCAATTCCTTTTAAAAACCCTGCTGAGGATGAAAAAACAAATACTAAATCCATTCTCGCACAAAATAATTTCACAAATATTAATTTAAATACCATAGGAAAAAAATTAGATCAAGTAGAAAACCATATAAAAAAACCACCCTTTGGTCACTATAGATTCCCAGAAAAGACCAAAGAGATGAAATTGAAAAGCCCAATCTTTAAGCCTTTTCAGGTATCCAAAGATTGTGTTAGAAATATCCAACAAAATAAGTCTGAATTTATTCAGGCTGTACAAGATCAATTGAGTAAAATTGGAACATCCAGCAGTTCTAACACAGAACACATTGTTCCAGATACCCCACAATCAACCAATAAAATAACAACTTTAATATATGATTCCAATAACAGTGATACTTTAGAACAATTCCAAAATAATACACCACTTGTTAATAAAATGGATTGGAAACTACCCGTACAACAAGTACAACAACAATTACAAATAATTCCTACTCCAGACTTAGGAATAGTAAAACCCCTAGCTAAATCCCGATTCAATGCCTCTTCCATTTACGATTGGAACATAGATGGAATGACTGAATACAATATTCTCAGATTCCTCCAACAAATGACCATGGCTGCAAATGCCACAAAATGGTACACAAGATAAGACCATTGCAGAAATGCTCATCGCGGGATTCTCTGATCAATTAGAAGGTTGGTGGGATAATTATCTCACTGATCAACAAAAAGAAGACATCATAAACTCTATCAAAACTGATGAAGAAGGAATACCAATCCTTGATGAACAAGGTGAACCCCTACAAGATGCAGTGTCAACCTTGATACTCACAATCTCTTTAAACTTCAAAGGAGATTCTTCGCATCTGAAGGATAAAATAGTCGAGTTACTTTCAAATCTCAAATGCAAAAACTTATTGATTTCCAATGGTACAAGAATATTTTCTTAACCAGAGTCATGCTTAGGGAAGATTTCAACCAACCATTTTGGAAAGATAAATTCTTGGTCGGATTACCTACCCTTTTAGGAGAAAAAGTTAGGAATAAGATTAAGGAGAATTGTGGAAAACAAATAATACCTTATAATGAGTTTACATACGGACAACTAGTCAGTATAACTCAACAAGAAGGATTAAAGATCTGCCAAGATCTAAAATTACAAAAACACTTTAAATTGGAGCTAAAAAGAACTAGGTGTGAACTTGGTACTTTTTATAAACAATTTGATACAAATTCCACAAAACCCTCTCCAAGTTGTACAGGAAACTGTAGTAAGACTTGTATATCCATAAGAAACCAACAAAAGATTATAGGAAAAAGAACTCTAGAAATAACGAAGAATATTATAAAAAATCCTTATAAAAATTCTCGTTACAATAATTCCAGGAATACAACAAATCCCAAAAAGAATGATTCCAAATACAAAGATATCACATGCTATAAATGTAATAAAAAGGGGCATACATCGAGATACTGTAAAATGAATAAAAAGCTACAAGAGTTAAAATTAGATGAAGAAGTAACCCAAAAAATCTCCAATCTTCTAATAGATTCCTCCGATTCAAACATTGAGTCAGAACCATACTATTTTTCTCTGTCTTCAGAAGACAATAAAGCCCTTCAAATAGATGAATTGGTCACAACTAGTTCATCTGAAAATTCTGAAAAGAGTAAAAGAAAATGTGTATGTGTTTTAACCAAGGATCAAAAATTCATGTTAGATATGGTTAAGAACATAGATACCCAACACCAAAAAGATTATTTGAACAAACTCCTAAAATCTTTTACGGAAGAGAAAAAAGATAATAAAAATACTATTTTGCCAAATACTTCAAAAAATACCTATGACATAACAAATATTCTAAAAAGGGTAAAAAGATGAAAGAATCCAAAGAAATACCAGTTCTAGAACTACAAAAAGAGATAAAATAAATAAAAATATTTATCAATGATTTAAAAGAAAAACAAAAACAAGATTCTGAGTTAATAAAAATGATCCTTTCAAAAGATACCTAGGAAAGTTCTGAGTCCGATAACTCTGACTCTGAAAATCCAAAAGAACCAGAGGAACCTTTTGAAAACCGACATCTAGAAGAGATCCCAGAAGAATTCATTGGCGTCTTAACACAAATCACGTCCAAAAAATACCTGATACAAATAACTCTTAAATTCTCAAACAGTTTTCAGATCAAAACAATTGCTCTTTTTTACACAAGAGCAGATTTAAATTGCATAAAAACAGGATTGATACCAGAAAAGTTCCAAGAAAAAACTCTTGAAACATTAGGAGCAACTAATAATACTAAATTAGAAATCAAATCCAAAACCAGTGCGTCAATTATTAATAATGGAGTTTCTATAGCAACTTCATTTGTTCTAGTAAAAGACATACACAATTCCGTCATCTTAGGAACACTGTTTATGAATCTTACCACCCCATACAAGGTAGATAAAGATTTCATATCTTTTGAATCCAATAGGAAGAATTTAAAATTCCATTTTTTGACAAAACCAACAACAAGTGACCTTAATCTCATAAAAACATATTCAATACACGATGAAACATCTTATCATCTAGAGGAACTAAGAAATAATTTTTTACATCACAAACCTAAGTCTCCTAGAACAAAACTAGAATAAAATCCAGGGAGGGAAGAATGTATAGACCAATATACTTTTACCCATTCCATCAAATTAATTGATATATTTTCATGCATAGCCATATTTTTAAAGAATGATTTACAATGCCAAAAATATTTTCAAAACATTGCATTAAAAAACATTTTCTGCAAATTGATTCTTAGCGTTTTTTACTTCAAAGAAAATCTCTTAACTCGTGATTTCCTTAAAAACAGGAGAAAAAACCTACAAATTCCTGATACTGGATACAACGCATAAATGTCCTACCACTGTCCCATACCCCACTGTTTGGGTAACAAGGACAAAATATCAAGAAAGGACATGAGAGAATCTGGACAGTATTGTGTCCATGCGATGTGTGGAGCCTTACTCCAAAAGAGGAAGGATGAAGTTTCTCCGCCAATAAATACACCATTTGTTGCACCACAACAACAAACAAATTCGATGGCCCCCAAAAAACCCATAAACTCCTCCACTTTCAAACCAACAAACCCGTCCAAAGAAGAAAATGAAAAATTCACTGTCAAAACTCCTACAGAAAAACCCGTGACATGGTATGACGCAGTCATGAAAGAGGAAAATGAAAATGCAAATACCGCAGAATCTATGCAAAAAACGCCAGCAGATCCCGCACAGGAAATGACTACTCAAAACCTTCTGCAACTCCTTGCAAAATCCCCGGAACTACAGAATGAATTATTACAACTTTAAATTCTCAAACAAGAAGTTGTTCAAAATTCAGAAGAGGATAACACCTCTAAAAAATTTACAAAAATCGAGAAAGGAGAATCTTCAAAAAACTCTTTCTCACAGACAATTTTCAAAAACCCAACTTGTGGTACCACAAGTCTCCAAAAAATCGGTTCCTGAATTTTTTATAAAACCTTTTTTCTAAAATATTGTGACTATTAAAAATGGATTTTTTGATCAAGACCCTTTTTTAGCATTACAAAATTATTTTGGGCAGTGTTTTATAAATCATGAGATATTTTAAAAATCCCATATTTTTATCAGGCTATTCTAGAAATATCAGGATCAGCCACAATTAAAAATAATTATTATAAAAATAACTCAGATCCCTCTTACTCTATTTGCGAAATATCTAAAGTAATTGTTCCAAGCGATTGGGGGAATTATTTGTCTCAACTCCTAAATTCCCCTGATACCCATCAAAATACCTCATTTTTTATATTCCATTTAATTACTGGGATTACCAACAAGCTTAGTTCAATTCCTTTTTTGTTCAAAATACCGGTCGACGCCATACTTGACTTTTTCATTTTGATACCTCATGCATTCCATCCCAATTCCCAACATGGTGGAATTCACGGTGGGAATAATTTGGATCCACCATTGAAATACAAAAATCTCAAGTCACAAAATCTTTCAGCATCTTTAAATCTCTTTATAAACCCAGCGAGGAAGAAAAAAGATTTGTGCCACTACACCTTTTTCACACCAAATTTCATTTGCCATGGGTATTCACATGGTTTGCAGATTATTCTGAAAATAAAATCTCAACGGTCTGACGTAGGTTCACATCAGATGGTGGGACAGCTTTAAAATACCAGCAAGTCTCGCACCACACAGAATCCAGGAATGGCTAAATATCCAGAAATCAATTCAGGTACAGGTGCCCCTAAAATCACCACATGCACCGCTACAAACACTGGAGCACACCCAATTCCTTTCACAGAAATCCCAGATGGCCTCAATGCTTGCAGCAGCCAAAAATCCAGAAGAAATGCAAGCAATAATTCTGAAGTTTGCACCGTCTTCATCAAAACAAAGTTCTTCAACAGAAAAAGAAGAACCAAAAATTGATATTGAAGACAGTCCATCTTCTTGCAACAGTGGATTCTGAAGAAAAGATTGTCGAAAGAAGATAAAATACCCGAAATAAAGTTCAGACAAAATTCCGACAAAAGAAAATGCCCGAAAAAAAGACTTTCAAAAAGTAAATAGTAAAAGCAAAAGATTCCATCAATAATTTGAGAAAATGCCAAAATTAATGATGTCATGCATGATGTCATTCTCCACTAGGATGAATAGTTAGATTACTTTTTATTTATCAAAATGTCATGTAAAACTCCTATAAAAGGAGACCCCCTCTCCCTTAGTTAGACACGCTTTTTCTTTCATAGATTTCAGATTCTAGAGTATGTCTAAGCTCACTTAAATTCCCTTAGTTAGATAAATTCCAATTCCCCTCATATGATCCTAAATACCTGAACCAAAATTTCCCAAAATACCTTGGAAATTCTCAAGATAAATCTCCTTGATACAAATCTTTGTAAGTTTTAATATTTTGAATAAATATGATTATGGAAGGTGCTACCTCCTAATCTTTTATTAAATTCATGTTCTTTAAATTCATGCTTTTAAATTCTTTAAATTCTTGCATTAAATCATTGGCCCGGTTCTACCGCCTATTTGATTTAAATTCCTGCAGATCCTTTGATTTATGGTTTCCTTAACTGGAACCTTAATTTGTAAATTAATCTTACTTCACTTTCTGCATATTTCAATTATCTTTTAATTCTTCAATCCCTTATATATCAATTCCTTCCTTGTCTATTATCCTCTTTAGATCCTCGGCCATAGTTTGGTGTATATATATATATATATATATATATATATGTATATATATGTATGTATGTATATATATGTATGTATATATATATATGTATGTATATATATATATATGTATGTATATATATATATTAAAAGCATGAAATTCCTAATTTGAAAGTTGAATTACAATAATATCCTTTATAATTTTTGAAACTTAATTGCTTATTTAAAATCTATAACTATATTATATTAAAAGTACAAAAACTCCTAATTTGAAAAGAAAAGTAAGATAAACATTTTAAAACGGAAAGAGTGTTTTTTAATATTAAAGGATTAGAAAAAGTTAGTCTAACACTCTTCACCTTATTACTGCAATATACGTTTGCCATTAAAATTTGTAAAACGAAAAGAGAAAGAAGGGAGTACTTTTTAATGTAAAATATTGGAATATTTGATCAGAGGACGACTGGCTGGCCTTCCTGATCCGTATTGATGGTACGTCTCAATATTTTTGAAGACTAAATCATTTTACACAATGACATGTAACACTCAATGGGCAGAGATTCAAGAATAATTTTAAAGGTTTCGCCAGTTCCTCGAGATAGGCCAGACTTGGTGACCAGAATTTTAGAGTGAAATTGCAAGAACTCAAAGAGTTAATTTTCAAGAAAGGGATATTTTGGCTGTTTACACGTTTTTGTGGATTGGACGCTTTATATATTAAAAGTTGTCGTAATTTCAGGTTTTATTTAAATCTATTATGAAATAAGATGGCTATTCAGATGTCATTTATTCTGATTCTATAAATTAGTCATTCCTTCCTGAGGTGGTTAAGAAAATATTTGCAGGTATAACATGGACTTTGTCGTTGTATTCTGAAACAAATTAAGTTTTTGCACAGATTTTCCTTCAAATGCATAGTTTTTAATTTTCCCCTCATATTTGTGGTCTTTAAGTTTTTCCATATTGCTCATTTTATGAAAATATTAAGACCTGCTTCGCTCGGCATAAGTTCTGTAAAAAATTTATCTCCGAAAACTGAACTTTTTCTTCAATCGGCATGGTTCTGTAAGAATTAAGTTAAACATCATACATTGTTTCAGATTATGTTGAGTGTTGAGAGTTTTGTCTTGTCCGACATAACTTGTGTGGATGTTATGATATATATGCCGAGCGAAATTCTAAACTTATGCCCTTTTTCAGATTATGTTGAGTGTTGAGGTTTGTCGTGTCCGGCATAACTTGTGTGGATGTTATGATACATATTCCGAGATAAATGTAAAACTTTATCTAGCAAAATCTATAGTTATACCGAGCCAAAAATGCTGAAGGGCAAAAATTAAAAACCACAAATTTGAGGGGAAAATTAAAGACCACCATGATATAGAGGTATTTTTGTGAATGGCCTGAAAAAAAAATTACTTGTATTTTTTTCTATTTGTATACAAGCAATATCTCTTTAAGGAATATCGATTCTTTTACGCCTCAAAACCATTTCATTTTTATTATGTTTTCTTATTTTTTTAATGATCCCCAAACTTAAAAAAGTCAGAAGACCTAAGTGTCCTTAAATAATTTAAATATTATACTTATAATTTATAATTAATAGTAGTGTATAATTATGATAAATATAGGATCCTTATTCTAGTAGGATTCAACATTGTACACACTATATATATCTGTATTAATGAGAAAGATGCCCCAAGAGAGAATAATACAATCTTACATGGTATCAAGAGTCAAACCCTAAAAAAAACCCTACTTTTCTTCTTCCCCCCCCCCCCCCAATTCGGCCGACGGTAACCCTAAATTTTTTGTTTTTCTTTGTCCCTTTTTTTGTGACTCCCATGTATACTCCCACCTCTCTTAAGGCTTCCGCCTCCTCCACAATCGGCATAGACAACCCCCCCTCCCCCCTCCCTCCTCCACTTCTTCTTTCCATCTGGAACTATTTCGTATTCACGCATGCGAGTATAATGTGCTTGACCATATTGACGACTATTTCCCTCGCCTTATCGACGTTGCAGACACGACGTGACATCGTCTTGACGTTGTCGTCAAATAATAGATTTATGGCACCATCTCTAAAGACTTGCTTCATACGATTATGAAGACCGGTGCCTCGACTCGTGAGTTATGGATACGTTTGGAAGAGATTTTTCAGGATAACAAGCATACACGTGCAGTGAATTTGGAGGAATAGTTCAACAATACATGTCACGAGAATTTTGCCAACATGTCCGAGTATTGTAAACAATTGAAAATTGTTGCGGACCAATTATTCAATATGGGGAAACCAATTTCCGAAACAAAAATGGTCCTACAACTAGTTTCTGGCTTACCAAAGGGTGAATACGATACTCTAGTGACTATGATTCTGTCGATCCACTACCGAGCTTCAACAGGGCTCGTTCACAATTTCTTTTGGAGGAAACCCGACGTTCCAAGTAGGACGAAAATAATCAAAATGCGCTAGCAGTTGAAACTCCAACGACAAACCCCACCACCGTCGGACAACCACCAACCGCGGAACAACCGCGGCGGCTGCAGGGGTAGCAGAAGCCGCGAGAATGGTCGCGGCGGAAGAGGCCGCTGGAAAGGGGTCCGGTCTAGCCAGAATTCCACCCAGCCGCAGCAACAACCTAGCAATTTCTCGCCTTGGGCCGACCTAGGGCAGTGGCCCAATCCTGGAGCCTGGGCCGCAGCTGCTTACCCGATCCAGCAAGCTACAACCCAGTTTCCTAGATCCTGGCAGCCAGGAATATTGGGCCAATACCCAGGCCCAGGACAATAGCCAGCAGCAACCCAGCAAGCCCACGTCGTTATGCAGCAGCCCGATGAAAATTGGTACATGGATACGGGAGCTATTTCGCATCTCACATGATCCTCATGTAATCTCTCCAATATGTCTCGTTTAAAGTTTCCTAAATTTATTATGATTGCAATGGTCATCACATTCCAATCTAAGGTTACGGTACCACCTACAACTAAAAACCTCACCCACCCTTCTCCCTAAATAACGTCCTTTATGCTCCTAACATTATTAAAAATTTAATATCTGTTAGGAAATTCACTCGTAACAATTATGTGTCTGTTGAGTTTGACCCCTTTGGTTTTTCTGTGAAAGATCTTACGGGGACACCCCTTACGAGATGCAATAGTACAGGGGACCTATATTCATTCTCATCCACCTCTGCTGTCAGATCCCGCTCACACACCTCTCTCGCTGCCATCTCTCCGTCAAATTGGCATAATAGACTTGGACACCCTGGAGCTCCTTTTTTTAATTTTCTTAGAAGCAATAATTTTATTCAGTGTCATAATGGGAAATTTGTCCGACATTGTTTTTCTTGCCCTTTAGGCAAACATGTTCGTCTTCCTTTTCAGTCATCTTTAAGTGTTATATTTTCTCCCTTTGATATTGTTCATGCAGATTTATGGACATCTCTCATTACTAGCTCATTGGGTCATAAATATTATCTAGTCTTATTAGATGATTTCTCTCACTTTATTTGGGTTTACCCACTAAAATTCAAGTCTGAAGTTTTTGTCAAGTTTCTTGAGTTTCGTATTTTTGTCAAAACACAATTTGAAAAAGCCATCAAATCTTTCCAATGAGATAATGGTCGTGAGTTTAATAATTCAAACTTTCACAAATTTTGCAATAATAATGGCATATTTTTTGGTTTTTGTGTCCCCACACCTACCCCTGAAATGGCAAAGCTGAACGAATCATCTGCACTATAAATAATATGGTTCGTACTATCCTTTTTTATGCCTCTCTCCCCCCCCTTCATTTTGGGTCTATGCAGTCAAAATGGTAGAATACATCTTAATATTTTACCTACCAGTACTCTTCATAACAAGACCCCCACCAAACTTCTATACCGTCGGATCCCTTCATATGATCACATTCGGATTCTCGGTTGCCTTTGCTACCTAAATCTTGCCTCCATTGCCCCTCATAAATTAGCACCTCGCACCACTCCATGTGTCTTCGTAGGCTTCCTGTCTAATCATATGGGCTATTTGTGTTATGACTTGTCCATTTGTCAAATCCACGTCTCTCGTCACATCACGTTTGACGAGATAATCTTCCCTTTTGAAAACATCCAAAAATTCTGAAACATAGACATAGGTAATCAAGCAGCAATCGAGTTCCGACAGTCTGATTCCACCTAGTGGCGAATTAAACCAACAGAGAAAGCAACCAACGTTTTTTAAGACTACCTACTCCGCCTTTTTATCTGATTTCATCGTACTGCTAGTCGTTGTTATTCCCCGCTAACGAGTTTATCTACAGTTCGCAATCATACTTTATTCCCTTTTCTTTTCAAGTTGGAAAAAAAGAAGTAAGACCCGTGTGAAGCTTTAGTTTCGTTACCGGCCTTTCTAGACGAGTCTGACACCTGCCCCATCATACTCACCGAACAACGTCGTTCCACCGCCACCGCCCCCACATCTCAGTCACCGCCGAATGTCACTACCACCATCGGTAATCTGTCGGACCACTCTCGACCCGACCCATCATCATCTCTCACACCCGCCGGCAAACCCAACCGACAACCTCTGTGTCATCACCCCCTGCCGCCATTTCTCCTATCGCCAAAACCAACCCCATCACAGTACTAGCCCCCAGAACACCCCACCGCAACCCCGTCAAACTCTTCCCAACCAGTCACCATCACCGGACCCAAAATCGAGTCACACATACCCATTCGATCTAACCCGATCTCCACCCCCACCCAACCCGTCTCGATCACCAGAAACCAACCACCTTATCCCCTACTCCGTCGACCTCATCTGACAACCACCCACCACCGTCACTGCCTCACCTACTCCAACCCGATAGTATACCTGTTGACACCCAATTTTGTCCCGTCTTTTCCAAATTATTTGCAATTTTAAATATTTTTGACACCTCAAAACAATTTTTATCTATATACATACATGCGTATATATATATTATTATTCTCTTATTATTATTATTATTCACATTTTTACTATCATTTGCATTTCTATCATAATCATAAGTTTTATCCGAAAATTCTATGTTATTTTATTCTCACAAAATTGCGTCGCATTCCCATTTTTTTAAAACATTAAACATTTCGCAAATATTATATTTTTATTACTATCACATCGTTATGTTATTTTTTAAATAATTCACGTCTTTTACAAAACAAATATATATTTTAATGTTAAACCCCTTTCATATTTTTTTTTAAAAAAACCCAAAACAATTCCTAACCCATTCCATTTTCCCAACCCAATACAATTTCCCCCAAACCAAATCCTAAAACCCAACACCCTTTTTCTTTCAAGCCCAATCGGCCACCCCATCTTCCAAGCCCAACCCTCCACAACCTTTTATCCCATTTAAACCAAAACCCACAAAATAAAACCCAACACCCTTAAACCAAAGCCCAAACCAACCCGAGCCCAAATTCCCCTTAAAACCCCCACACCCGTCGGCCCAATTAGGCCAACCCGAACAGCCCCTCACCCGACCCATTCCCTTACCCCTTTAAACCAAAACAAAACCCAAAAATCAAAAAAAAAAAGAGACCTAAACCCTACTCTCCCAAATCAGCCGCCACCCTACCCAGACGCTCGACACCACCGGGCCGCCACACCGCCGCCTGACACCACCAATCTACCCCATCACCTTTCTGCAACACATGCCCCAAGAACACGCCTAAAAAAATCAGATTTTTTGTTCCCCCTTTATTTTGAAATTTGAATTCGTTTTAAGGGGGTATGAGGGGGGGTTGAATGTTGAGGGGAGTATCTATAAAAACCCTTCCTTGCTCACTGATTTCAGGGGTCGGATTCGGAAATTTTTGGGTCGTTTTAGGTCCGAAATTTAAGAAAATCCGAAATCTTTGTTTGTTCTTGCATGTGTTCTTCAACTTAAAGATTCCGAAATTTTTTTGTGTTGAAGAATCTGGATTTTTAGCTATTTTTTTCACTGTTTTTCGGTCCAAATCGGGTCGGGTCACTGCCGGGTCGGGTCGGGTCATTCCGGGTCGGTTTAAACATTCGAAAATCAGAAAACAGAGTCCTATTCCCAGAAAAATCAGAATTCAAAAAAAATCTACAAAAAAAAAATAATCAGAATTCTAACATTTCCGAGCGGATTCGACGATTCAAAACACGCCTCGGTTCGCTACCCGAAAAAGGTTAGACTCGTTCCAATTCTTCTATATTTCTTGAAGCTTATTTGATTGTATTGTTTATGCTTGATTTAGTATGATATTTTGCTAAGTAATGTAGTCTTGATTAATTAATATGATAATGAGACGATTTTGCTTATATAATTGTATTTATGTTGTTGGGATATTTCTGATTTGGAGTTGATACGTGATAGATGATATTGCCTCGATGTTTTGGTTAACTAATTATTGTCATTAGCTTTAGTAAGGTATCTTGGGTTCATTGTTAAATGCAATACGGATAATGTAAGATTAATATGTGTTTGGAAGAGCTATGGCTTGATTAAATACTCTTAGGACACCTAGCGGATTGTTGATATTCAAATTATTGTATGTTGTGTAAGTTGTTAGTTTGGTGGCTGCCTAATAAATCAAAAAACGAGCATACTTTAATTGATTAAAAAGGCGATATTTACATGTCATATTCTAGATTAATATGTGCAATTTCAAAAGGAATATATTACCCGTGTTTAATATAATAGTATGTGCGCTTGGTTTAAGTTTATGAATGTTATGTTTCTTTAAAGATTAAGATTAGTCCAACGGAATTTATTATGTATGTATACATAATTTGTATATTGGTCTTCCTTGCCTCTTTTATTCTTGTTTAAATTTAGAACCGGTTGTGTTAGCATATATTCTTTCTTTGGCTACTTTAACGTGCCAAAATCTGAAAAATGTCTTAAGGATATGTAGAAATAATGCCATGAATACTCGTTCCTATGTACATTTAATGTTGTATACTTCGTGTATGTATATATATATATATTAGGAATATTCATGTGTTGATATTTTCGTTCCGTCTACTAATCTTTTTTTTTTTTCTTCTTTTTTTATTTTTACATGAAATGCATCGGGAGTAACGAAGAGTCTCGTTATGAGACTCATCATGACTTCGTCCAAAGTGAAGAACCACATCTGTGTTCATTGCATCCTCCGGCCTCGGAAATTCAAAACAAATAGGATGCCGATGATATCGTCATCCGTCCTAGCCGCTCGCTTCTATTTATTGTTAAATTCGTCTTTCATTATTATTTGGGTTGTAATAATTAATTAATTATGCATCGTCATTAGAATGCTTAAAATAATTAGGCCGCGAATAGAAGAATGAATAGGATAGTCTAACTGCCGTTAGTTTATTTCTTAGGCTCATTTGAATTGGAGACCATCGCTAGCTTTATTTGTTTAGGGCCGTCTTGTATGTTCCAAACTTAGCCTCTAGTTACTTTGCTCTATTTTTTTTGGGGTTCGTTATGCATGCTTTAATATCTTTTAAAATAATTTGGCTATCTATTATTCACTTTCTTTAAAAAAAAATAATAATAATAATAATAAGGTTTGCATTTTATCCGATTTGCAACATTGAAAGATTTTCATAGAATTTACTTTTATTATCACCTAATACATATTTTTGTAAACGAATGAACTTTATATCTATTTGTTATGTATAGTGTCTTATGAAATGCATGCTTTTCTCAACTCTATATGTATTTTTTATAAATAATGCTTTACAAATGCATGCTTTCCTGTATTCTAAAAAATAAATGCATGCCTTCTCCAAAATCAACTTCACACATATATATACAAAATGCATACTTCATGGGTATAATGTATACCTTTCATCAAAATCAATTCATATGTGTATGTACTTTTATTCTACATACATCTCATAAGTCATGTCTCATAAATGCATTTGTTTTTTTATCACATATATATTTTATAAGTTATGCAATACATACTTTGCTAACAAACTCATTTTATATTTCTTTTTTTAGGTATCTTTTAAATAAATTATGTGCAATATCCTTTCCTCAAAACTTTTAAAAAAAAAAAAAAACATGCATTTTCCTAGTAATAATTAACCTGGGTTTGACCGGATAACTGCAAGTTAGCGGATCTTAAAGGATGCCTAACCCCTTCCCTTTAGGATAATAAAGAACTCTTACCTAGAATCTCACTAGTTTCGCAGACCTTAAAATTGGAGTTACAGTGCAGCATTTAGTTTAATATTTAGGTGTCCTAATTCACCGTAAAAAATAATTAGGTGGCGACTCCTCAATTCATTTACCCAGGAATCACCGAATACGTCTGTGCTCCGCTTTGACCCGAGCAGGTCAAAAGTCGGCGCGACAGCATGGCGACTCCACTGGGGAAAACTTTCAGGTTCTTAACCATAGCAAACCCAGGTTACTTATTACTACACTTTATTTTTTGCTCTTTATTTGATTTAATGCTTTGATTTGTTTCCATTGTAAATTTTGCATAATTGCTTTAAATGTTATATTCTCTTACTGCTTTCCTTAAATTGGCATTCCGCTCATATTTATTCCATTACGGAAAATTGACACTATCACACATTACACGCGAGGTGTGTTTTGCGCACCCGCAAATTTCGTTCAAATTACCAAATTTTTAGGAGAGTTGGTATATGCGCGGAGCGTCCGGACCATCCGGTTGGCCGCGTAGCCTTCTCACTCGAGCAGTCCGCTTGGGAACTTTGTGTCTAGTCAGCCAAATCTTAGAAATTTAGGATAGAGCTATACCACCCTTTATCTTAAGTCATGCATGCATACACCTTAGGTGGGTCGATCCTGGGCATCGACTCCACATTTAAGAAATCCACCAAATTGTCAACGGGTTCTACAACCCAACGACCATATCATCATATTATGTGTAGCATGATAATGATAGAACTGATACAAGCCTAATCATTGAAATATCAAAATTGGGAAAATTATACTTTCTTTCTTTTACTATTTTTTTTAGGATGGAACAAGTTCCGCAAATCTCTGAAGTTAGGATGGTGAGTAGCACTCCGAGTAAGCTGAGAGTATGGTGGGAGAATTTTGACCTTGGCAGCCAAATGGCGATTAGAAGAAAGTTAGGATGCCTCATTTCACTATTTGACATCACTCCTGATCAACATTTGGTCAGAGCATTAATTCATCTTTGGGATCCAGACCGGGTTGTCTTCAAATTCAAAGATTTTGAGCTCACTCCCACTTTGGAAGAAATCAACTATTTCACCAACTTGATTTATCAAGACAGAGGTCAAATCATCCCTCACGGCCAGTCTGGAAAGAAATTCCTGCGCTATTTGGGGTTAAAGAACACCAAAAAACTCCGATGCTTTGAAAATAACCGGGTTTCCTAGAATACCTTTATGAGAGATATGGTGGTCGAGGTAGTTACAAGTCATTTTGATAAGCATTCTCTTGCCCTGATGCCCACTGGCATGCCTGGCTCCCTATTGCATTTGCTGTCGCTTTACTGGGTATTCTAGTGTTCCCGCTTGAGCACGGGAAAATAAGTACTTGCATATGTTACGTGGCTCGAGCAATTTTGAGGAGTTGACGGTGCGCACTCACTTTGGTCCCTATGATCTCGCGAGAAATGCTCCGGGCTCTTGGAAAATGTAAAAGAGGCAAAACAAATTTCTTCAAAGGTTGCAACCTTATCCTACAGATGTGGGCCATAGAACATTTTTATCAGCGTTCGAACATGAAAGATATTTGCTTCAGTGAGTCAAACAAGACCGCCCGACTTTACGACAGATCGAAACATTTTTGTCACCAATCGGCACCAAGGATTGGTATGAGTTTCTAGCATCCGCATTAGTGATCAGATTCAATGGAAATACCCATTGCTCCCAAACGCCAAGAAAGCCTACGTGAGATGCAGAAGGCTTTACTACATCGAGCTCATCGGGTTGAAAGGACTCCAGCCATATGCGCCACTACGCGTACTGCGACAGTTCGGTCAAAAGCAGATAATCCCTCTCCAAGCAAATATGAGAGTTTCAGAAATTCAATTCGGACCGAATTTCATTGTCCCTAGAGCCAGGCAGATTCTCCATGAATGGAATAGTGTGGATAAAATAGACGTTGGAGATGGACAAGCAGGGAATACTCCTGAATATGGTGCATGGCTTCGAGAAGGTCACGACAACTCGGATCATAGCCCCGAGGGAGAATCAGGTTTCGAGGATGTAGGCACAACAATCTGGATAAGGACTTGTCGGCTCAAAAACACAGTTATTACTCCTGAGATGTGGTCTCAAATGCAGGACATAGTGCAATATTTAGAAAACGCAGGAGCCGGACCTAGCAGTGTTAGGGCTCCATCTTCATCTATGTAATCACAAACGAAATTTTAGCTTGGTTATCAACCTCAAGTTATTGTATGCACTATTATTACAAAGAAATTTCAACCTTTAACTTTGTTCCCAACAAAAGTATTCCAATTTGACGGCTTGAATCAATTTATCAATATCTTGCATATTTGGCGTTTAAGCCCACCTCTGGCATAAGAGAGGCCCCCATGCATATTAGGACGCGCATTTAATTTCCCTACAATCTGCTTCCTACTTGTTCACTATTTTCCACTCTATACATGTTATTCAAAGCAATAATTACTCGTCTCATACTAACTTGGTTTGCTTCATTTTGAAGAAGGTTTATTTTGCCCGCTTTATTTCCCAAAAGTTGATTCGCGTTGATTGAAACTGGCGGAACACCCCTACTTCACGAGATCCAAAGCACAATCGTCCGATAAAATGACTGATTTAGGGGCATCCGAACAAATCGGTTTGGGACTTGTCGCTCTTCCGGGAGGTGAACCAGAGACATCGGAAAGGAGAAATTCTACCGTCCAGGATGAATACCTCGCCCAACTGTTGCAGCAAATGGCAACCATGCAGACTGAGATCGAGCGGCTCCGAAATCTTACCAATCTTTCCATCAGCCTCAATACTCCACTCCGTGAACAAGGGACGAGCGCGACTGCACCACAAACCTTTCCATCTCTTGAATCGCCATTTCCCCAGAACCTTCCCCAAAATCCCTTACTAAGCAAAACCAATCCTCAACTCGCCAGCCCACAACGTACCAATCCGCATCCTATCAACCCACAGGCCAGTCCACAACAAAGCCCGCTACAAAATGACCCAGTATCCTTCACAGCTCCATATACGCCTCAAGCTCCACTTGCCCAAACTACCCCACTAGTCCAAAATATCCCTCCCACGCAAAATTACCAGGCAGCCCAACAAATACCGATGGCACATGTCACTAATAAGCAGTATGTGCCACCAGTATATGCAATGGAAGCCCAACCCTTTACTTCTACCATACCAAACATACCTCCTCAGGAGATAGACCAATATGAAGAGATGGAAAAGCAAGTAAGGATTAAAACTGATGAAAGTATGGCGAGAGAAATTCATAGCCTGAAAGAAGCGTTTAATAACATTCAAACCAGCAAGGGGTATGAAGGACTCGAGTACGAAGATCTCTGCATGCATCCCGACGTTCAGTTGCCTATCGAATATAAGGTGCCGAAATTTGACTTATTTGATGGAAAAGGAAATCATCGCGCTCATTTAAGATCATATTGTGACAAGCTGGTTGGAGTGGGTAGGGACCAGGCCATCATAATGAAGTTATTCATAAGGAGTCTAACAGGAGAAACGCTCGACTGGTACACAAGACAGGACCCGCGAAAATGGCATAACTGGGGCACAATGGCACAAGATTTTGTGGATAGATTCAGGTTTAACACTGACACAGTCTTAGATAGATTTTATTTAATGAAATTGGAGAAAAAATCTACAGAGACCTTCAGAGAATATGCCATGAGGTGGAGGGCGGAAGAAGAAAGGTTCAAATTTCCGATGGCGTAAAGTGACATGACCACGCTCTTTGTGCAATCTATGAAGGATGCAACTTACTATGAAAGAATGATAAGCGTCATCGGACGGAATTTCTCCGAAGTGGTAAGGATGGGAGATTTCATAGAAGAGGGTATCAAAACGGGAAGGATCACAAATTTGGCGGCATTGCAGGCGACGAGTAAGGCCATTGATCGATTCATTTGGAGGCGGTTAAGAAACGGAGGGACGGAGCCTCCCCTGTCATGGCGGTCCAGGAGCATAGGTCCAACCAAATGTCAACCTACCAAAGCCCATCATCTCAGCCTCCCTACTATAATCAAAACACCCAAAATCCTCAGCCCTCCTACTATGGCCAAAGCACACAAAGCCCTCAGCCTTATTGCCAACACTCACCTACTCCCTACCACTCTACCATACCCAGCCAATATACAGTCTACCACGAGCACCTACCTATCCGAATTCCCCGCAGTATCAACCCACATATCCACCTCAGTCACGAGCCCATCCACCAAATGCTCCCAGACCCCGTGCGAATCACGAAAGAAGGCCAGTCAAAACATATACACCTTTAGCCGAACCCCTAGCCCAGTTGTATGAAAGATTGAGGACCGCAGGAATACTCCAACCCATCCCAGGGCATATCCCCAATCCTATTCCCAGATCGTATGATAGAACTAAGCATTGTGCGTACCACTCGGGGATCACCGGACATGACACTGGAGTTTGCTTTGCCCTCAAAGACAAGATCGAGGCTTTGATCAAAGAAGGAATTATCCAACTGAAAGGACCTCCCCCTAATGTAAACAATAACCCTTTGCCAAATCATGACGATGCCAATGTAAACATGATTACTGTTGATGAAGAAAACAGTTTGGAAGGGACCATTGTGCCGGTCCGAACAAAGGAAAAGGTTGAATCATCGGCTTTGATCACCCCTATAATTACAGTTCAGGTAAGGGCACCGTTTGAAGTGGAAATACTTCCTCCGAAATCGCGGATAGTGACGCCATCTGTTGATACCAAAACTGCCCCTTGGAGCTATTCGATTGGGGAAAGGAGCAGGGGAAAGGAGAAACAAATTGTAGAAGTTGTCGTCGCTGGCATGACAAGATCCGGACGATGTTATGCCCCTGCAGACAATCCAAAAAAGGCTGTAACAGAGACCGAAGTGGAAGAGTTCTGGAGGAAAATGCCAACCAAAGAGTATTCCGTTGTAGAACAATTGAAGAAAACACCGGCTCAAATTTCTTTGCTATCATTGTTGATGACTTCTCCGGACCACGGACGTGCTTTACTGGAAGTACTCAAAGAAGCTTATGTTCCGAGAGAGACCACAGGCGAAAAACTCTCGGCCTTGGTCGGACAGATCTTAGAGGCCCATAAAGTCTCTTTTCATGACAAAGAATTGCCACCTGAGGGTTTTGGCCACAATAAAGCTTTGAACATAACGGTAAAGTGCATGAACAAGTTCATTTCTAAGGTATTGATTGATGGAGGCTCAGCCGTCAATATTTGTCCCGTGGCGACTCTCCGAGCTTTGGGAATTAGCATTGGAAAGATTCGCGAAAGTCATGTGAGAGTTAAAGGCTTTGATGGAGCCCAAATGAGCGTTATGGGAGAAATGGATTTAACATTGCAAGTAGGACTCGTAGAGTTCGTCGTGGAATTCCAAGTGTTAGACATATCTACCGGTTATAATCTGCTAATGGGGAGACCTTGGATCCATGTGGCGGGTGCAGTTCCTTCTACTCTACACCAGAGCCTGAAGTTTGTCTGGGATCATCATGAGGTCGTGATACACGGAGAAGGGAGCAATTCAATATATCCCGAAGGACAAATCCCTGCTGTTGAAAGCGTAGATATACTGGATGGGTCTGTCTTCCATATCAGAGAAATTACATGTGCCTCAAAAGCTAAAAAACTGAAATTACCCCGGGTTCTCACAATGGTGGCCCAGGAAATGTTGAAAAATGGCTTTAAGCCCGGTCAAGGCCTCGGATTGAATTTAGAAGGTATGGTAGAGCCTGTTCACTTGCTCAGTAAGAAGGATACTTTTGGTCTCGGATACAGACCCACTTCTGAAGAAGTCGTGTCAGTCAACCTCCGAAAGAAAAGAGACACTCCCCTACCAAAGCCTGTTCCACCTCTGAATCAGTCATTTGTCAAAGCATATGATGCTCAGGAGTCAAAGGAAGATGATGCAGACAATCTCGTGGAAGGATTTAAAAGTCTTTTCATTGCAGGAGAAGAAATGGAATGCAATGTAATTCTAGATGATTATGCTGAAGGCCCAACCATTTGGGACGCAGAACATGGAGATGTTTTAAAAAATTGGACCTGTGCCCCGGCCTCGTTTCTCCGGGAAGCTTGGTAGAAATTATCTTTGTATTTTTTTTGAAACAATGCGATTCTGATTGAGGCTTGAATCGCATCTATGCATTTTAATATGTTTTGCCTCCATCTTTTGAAAGCTTAAATGACAAATCCACATTGCTTTTGCTATTTCAAAATTTATTGTGTTTACTAATTTTCTTTTCTCTTTCAGCATGCAAACTAATAAATCTGTCGATAATGTGAATGTGACATGTAATGAAACAAACAAACAAAATCCAAACAACGAACAAGACTTCGAAGAGTATGAGGAAGACTTGCAGCCAGAAGAATTGACCGAGGAATTGGAACATTTTGAGAATAAGCCAAATCCAAATTTAGATGAAACTGAGGCAGTAAATTTGGGAGATGCGGAATATGTGAAGGAAACAAGAATCAGCGTCCATCTGAGCACCGCACAAAGGAAAGAGCTAACGGATCTTTTGAGGCAATATATCGACGTATTTGCTTGGTCTTATGACGATATGCCAGGGCTAAGCACGGATATTGTTTCTCATAGATTGCCTATTGATCCATCATGCCCTCCAAAGGAAACAAAAACCAAGGAACATCACGCCTGATTCGAGTTTAAAGGTCAAGGGAGAGGTGTCCAAGCAATTCGATGCAAAGGTCATTCGAGTCACAACATACCCCACTTGGTTGGCCAACATTGTACCTGTGCCAAAGAAAGATGGAAAGATACGGTGTGCGTGGATTATCGGGATCTCAACAAGGCAAGCCCGAAGGATGATTTCCCTCTCCCAAATATTCACATACTTATTGATAATCGTGCGAAGCATGAATTGCGATCATTTGTTGATTGCTTTGCCGTTACCACCAAATCTTGATGGATGAAGAAGACGCGGAAAAGACAAAGATTCACTACGCCTTGGGAGTATATCGTTATCGGGTGATGCCGTTCGGACTCAAAAATGCGGTGCCACCTACATGAGGTCCATGACTACCATTTTCCATGATATGATCCACAAAGAAATAGAGGTCTACGTGGATGACGTTATTATCAAGTCGCGAAGGACTTCAGATCACATGACAGATTTAGGGAAGTTCTTCGACCGATCGAGGCAAAGATAACACGAAATTAAACCCCGCAAAGTGTGCATTTGGTGTCCCCGTTGGGAAGTCGCTAGGTTTCATCATGAGTAGAAGAGGTATTGAATTGGACCCTCGAAAGTAAAAGCTATTCAAGACTTGCCTCCTCCAAAGAGTCGAAAAGACGTGATGAGTTTCCTTGGTCGCCTCAATTACATCAGCAGGTTCATAGCACAATCAACAGTGATATGTGAGCCAATATTCAAGCTACTGAAGAAAGACGCTGCTACCAAGTGGACGTCGGATTGCCAGCAAGCTTTTGATAGAATCAAAGAATATTTGTCTAACCCACCTATTTTGGTGCCTCCAGAACCCGGAAGGCCGTTGCTGTTATATCTGTCCGTGTTAGAAAATGCATTTGGATGCATGCTGGGACAACATGATGAAACAGGAAAGAAGGAGCAAGCTATATACTACCTAAGAAAGAAGTTCACACCTTACGAAGCTCGGTATACTTTGCTGGAACGCACTTGTTGTGCCTTGACATGGATTGCACAAAGGTTTAGACATTATCTGTCTGCATATACTACTTATCTCATCTCCAGAATGGACCCACTCAAATACATCTTTCAGAAGCCCATGCCCACTGGGAAGCTAGCAAAGTGGCAAATCTTGCTAAGTGAATTCGATATCATATATGTTACCCAAAAGGCTATCAAAGGACAAGCACTAGCCGACCATCTTGCTGAAAACCCCGTAGACGAAGAATATATGCCCCTCCGGACTTATTTTCCGGACGAGGAGGTATTGTTTGTTGGGGAAGATATTTCTGAAGAATACCCGGGTTGGAGAATGTTCTTCGACGGAGCCGCAAACTTCAAAGGAGTTGGTATCGGAGCAGTTTTGATTTCAGAATCAGGCCAACACTACCCAATCTCGGCGAAGCTCCGATTTCCGTGCACCAACAATATGGCGGAATATGAAGCTTGTATACTCGGACTTAGAATGGCCGTTGATATGAACATTCAAGAATTATTGGTTATAGGTGATTCAGACTTATTGATTCACCAGGTGCAAGGCGAATGGGCCACCAAGAACGTTAAGATACTTCCTTACCTGCATTGCGTGAAAGAATTATGCAAAAGGTTCAGCGAAATAGAATTCAAGCATATCCCACGAACTCAAAATGAGTTCGCTGATGCTCTGGCAACTCTGTCCTCCATGATTCAACATCCGGACAAGAATTACATTGATCCCATCAAGGTGAACTTATCGGATCAGCCGGCCTATTGTTCCCATATAGATGAAGAGTTGGATGGGAAGCCCTGGTATCACGACATTAAGAGGTATCTCGAAGCAGGCGAATATCCAGAAAGCATAACCAGCACACAAAAGAAGACACTCCGGAGGTTAGCAAACCATTTCTTCCTGAACGGAGAAATCCTTTATCGGAGGACTCCAGATCTAGGTTTGCTAAGATGTGTCGATGCCCGAGAGGCAAGCAGTTTAGTTGAAGAGATACACGGAGGCACGTGCGGGCCTCATATGAATGGTTTCACTTTAGCAAGGAAGATTCTAAGAGCGGGGTACTTTTGGATGACCATGGAAACAGATTGCATTCACTTTGTGCAAAAATGCCATCAATGTCAGATTCATGGCGATCTAATCAGGGTACCTCCCAACAAACTCAATGTGACGAGCTCTCCTTGGCCATTCGCAGCTTGGGGCATGGATGTTATTGGCCCTATTGAACCTGCCGCATCAAATGGACACCGATTCATTCTAGTGGCAATTGACTATTTCACAAAGTGGGTAGAAGCATCGTCCCACAAGTCAGTGACAAAGAAAGTGGTAGTTGATTTTGTCCGCAATAACATCATTTGTCGATTTGGAATTCCTGAGTCGATTATAACAGACAATGGAGCCAATCTCAACAGTAATCTGATGAATGAGATATGCGGAAAGTTTAGGATCACTCACCGGAATTCCACTCCATATCGACCTCAGATGAACGGAGCCGTCGAAGCAGCCAACAAGAACATCAAAAGGATACTGCGAAAGATGATTGATAATTACAAGCACTGGCATGAGCATTTGCCCTTTGTACTTTTGGGCTATCGCACTACAATCAGGACTTCTACTGGGGCAACACCGTATCTTTTGGTCTATGGAACAGAAGCGGTGTTACCAGCAGAAGTGGAAATACCATCTTTAAGAATTATCCAAGAAGCTGAGCTGAGCAAAGCAAAATGGATACAGAATCGGTACGAACAATTGATGTTGATTGATGAAAAGCGATTGAACGCTGTCTGCCACGGGCAACTTTATCAAAACAGAATGGCCAAAGCTTTCAACAGGAAAGTAAAACCAAGGACTTTCGAACCGGGGCAATTGGTGCTAAAACGCATATTCCCGCACCAAAATGAAGCTAAAGGAAAATTCGCACCTAACTGGCAAGGGCCTTATATGGTTCACCGGGTGTTGACTGGAGGAGCATTAATTCTAGCTGAAATGGATGGTGAAGTATGGCCAAAAGCTATCAACGCAGATGCAGTGAAAAGATACTACATTTAGGATTTTTCTATGTAATGCACTTCTTATATTGTAAAAGTCGCGCTCCCTGGCGGGATACGCAAAGAACCCATGTCGGGTTCCGTTTCTTAGATTGCAAATTTCCCAAAAACATATTTCTTTGTAACCTGAACTACGTTATGACCTGATTCCCTCGGCGGGATACGTAGGCGGCCACATCGGCTTCGGTCCCATTTTAGAAAAAAAAACCCTTACAAATCTCCTTTGCTTGTAATGAACTACGTCATGACCTGATTCCCTCATAGGGATACGTAGGCGGCCTAAATCGGCTTCGGTCCCACCATTAGGAAATATTTTTTCCTTTATATCACATATGACAAAATGCACCCATCTGATCACCCTGATAGGACAGGCAAGCAATCTACACAAGACTCGGTTGTCCGTTCAAAAGATCGTCATTCTCACATATCGAAAACTGGGGCATTTTTAAGGGATCACTGCCAGAGGACGCCGATAAACATGGAAAAGCATCGGCAAAATAAGTCTCCAGCCAGAAGAATTTTGGATAAGACGTTTGTTTTGTTTCACCGCGTGTCACTTGCTTGACAGACATTTGTACATATGCATACTTTCTTACAAGCAAATTATTTTCAACAAACATTTTCATTAAAGTTCAACATAATTTTTACTGATATGCATACTTGTTACAAACAAATTGTTTTCAACAAATATTTTCAGTAATGGCTATCCAATACGGGGAACCAGAGAGGGGCTACAGGTCCGAATCAGCAGGACATACAAGTATCAAGGCCAAAGCTACAAAGTCAACGCGAATCAACTCCCCCTCCCCAAACTCATAAATTTATTTGAGTACAGGTTCTTGAGTCCAAAGCAGCGGGAAGTCGCAACATTTATGAGCAAATTCGCAAGGGGCCTCCGCATCACAACTCACTACAAGGATCACTTTCCTGTGTGGAGACTGTACAAAGACGTCATGCTGACCTACAGGCTCCCAACCGTGTTATGTCCATGCGAAGGACGGTATTTCGACCTACAGGATCACATTCTCATCCACTCAACTTTCGCATCGCTTATGTCCACACATTAACTATCATGGCATGGCAATAGGGTCACACTTTACATTACGTCAACACGATGACATAAATCAGTCGCCCACCTTCTAATGCGGGTATGCTTTAAATCAGGCGCCCACCTTCTAATGCGGGCGCCCACCTTCTAATGCGGGTATGTTTCAAATCAGGCGCCCACCTTCTAATGCGGGTATGTTTTAAATCAGGCGCCCACCTTCTAATGCGGGTATGTTTAAATCAGGCGCCCACCTTCTAATGCGGGTATGTTTTAAATCAGGCGCCCACCTTCTAATGCGGGTATGTTTTAAATCAGCGCCCACCTTCTAACGCGGTATGTTTTAAATCAGCGCCCACCTTCTAATCTGGGTATGTTTTAAATCAGCGCCCACCTTCTAACGCTGGTATGTTTTAAATCAGCGCCCACCTTCTAATGCGGTATGTTTTAAATCAGCGCCCACCTTCTAATGCGGTTTGTTTAAATCAGCGCCCACCTTCTAATCTGGGTATGTTTTAAATCAGCGCCCACCTTCTATCGGGTATGTTTTAAATCAGCCCACCTTCTAATGCGGTATGTTTTAAATCAGCGCCCACCTTCTAATGCGGGTATGTTTAAATCAGCCCACCTTCTAATGCGGGTATGTTTTAAATCAGCGCCCACCTTCTAATCTGGGTATGTTTAAATCAGCGCCCACCTTCTAATGCGGGTATGTTTTAAATCAGCGCCCACCTTCTAATCTTGGTATGTTTTAAATCAGCGCCCACCTTCTAATATGGGTATTTAAATTTGGTCAGCGCCCACCTCCTAATGCGGGCATTTCAATTTAAGTTAGGCGTCCACCTCTGTCACGGGCATTTTATGTTTAATCAGCGCCCACCTCCTAATGCGGGTATTTTATTTTAAATTAGCGCCCACCTTCTAATCTGGTACTTTATTTTAAACCGGCACCCACCAACGGCGTCGTCTGCACAACATTTAAGCAATGACATCGTTTCAACTTACAAAGTCATATTCTCACATACATATCTTATGCAACAGTTATGCACTAACTTTTATCTTAGCTCTAGTCCACAGGAACTTGAATCGGCAGGAGCTTTCAGCACAACGTGGAACTATATCTTACGGCGAACTGAGGCAATTTGGTCAACGACCTACTTCGAACGTCGATCCGCTCTTTTCCAATAGTTCTATTACATTTGCGACCAGTGTCATCATAACTCGACACTGGGGCAATATTTCTTGAATCTGCGCCAACTTTTTCAATAACCTCTCTCCCCTGAGATCCTATTTCTACCCATGCATGCTTAATCTTCCTTCAAGTCCCGTTTATCAGGACAAAATTGGCCACTTAGTCAACTTCTTTGGCCGAAAACTCTTTCATCGTCTCCGGCCAAAGAGGGGCATCTGTTGACACCCAATTTTGTCTCGTCTTTTCCAAATTATTTGCAATTTTAAATATTTTTGACACCTCAAAACAATTTTTATCTATATACACACATGCGTATATATATATATTATTATTCTCTTATTATTATTATTATTCACATTTTTACTATCATTTGCATTTCTATCATAATCATAAGTTTTATCCGAAAATTCTATGTTATTTTATTCTCACAAAATTGCGTCGCATTCCCATTTTTTTAAAACATTAAACATTTCGCAAATATTATATTTTTATTACTATCACATCGTTATGTTATTTTTTAAATAATTCACGTCTTTTACAAAACAAATATATATTTTAATGTTAAACCCCTTTCATATTTTTTAAAATAACCCAAAACAATTCCTAACCCATTCCATTTTCCCAACCCAATACAATTTCCCCAAACCAAATCCTAAAACCCAACACCCTTTTTCTTTCAAGCCCAATCGGCCACCCCATCTTCCAAGCCCAACCCTCCACATCCTTTTATCCCATTTAAACCAAAACCCACAAAACAAAAACCCAACACCCTTAAACCAAAGCCCAAACCAACCCGAGCCCAAATTCCTTAAAACCCCTACACCCGTCGGCCCAATTAGGCCAACCCGAACCGGACCCTCACCCGACCCATTCCCCTTACCCCTTTAAACCAAAACAAAACCCAAAAAATCAAAAAAAAAAAGAGACCTAAACCCTACTCTCCCAAACCAGCCGCCACCCTACCCCCACGCCTGACACCACCTGGCGCCACACCCCCGCCTGGCACCACCAAACTACCCCATCACCTTCGCAACACATGCCCCAAGAACACGCCTAAAAAAATCAGATTTTTTGTTCCCCCTTTATTTTGAAATTTGAATTCGTTTTAAGGGGGTATGAGGGGGGGTTGAATGTTGAGGGGAGTATCTATAAAAACCCTTCCTTGCTCACTGATTTCAGGGGTCGGATTCAGAAATTTTCGGGTCGTTTTAGGTCCGAAATTTAAGAAAATCCGAAATCTTTATTTGTTCTTGCATGTGTTCTTCAACTTAAAGATTCCGAAATTTTTTTGTGTTGAATAATCTGGATTTTTAGCTATTTTTTTCACTGTTTTTCGGTCCAAATCGGGTCGGGTCACTGCCGGGTCGGGTCGGGTCATTCCGGGTCGGTTCAAACATTCGAAAATCAGAAAACAGAGTCCTATTCCCAGAAAAATCAGAATTCAAAAAAAATCTACAAAAAAAAAATAATCAGAATTCTAACATTTCCGAGCGGATTCGACGATTCAAAACACGCCTCGGTTCGCTACCCGGAAAAGGTTAGACTCGTTCCAATTCTTCTATATTTCTTGAAGCTTATTTGATTGTGTTGTTTATGCTTGATTTAGTATGATATTTTGCTAAGTAATGTAGTCTTGATTAATTAATATGATAATGAGACGATTTTGCTTATATAATTGTATTTATGTTGTTGGGATATTTCTGATTTGGAGTTGATACGTGATAGATGATATTGCCTCGATGTTTTGGTTAACTAATTATTGTCATTAGCTTTAGTAAGGTATCTTGGGTTCATTGTTAAATGCAATACGGATAATGTAAGATTAATATGTGTTTGGAAGAGCTATGGCTTGATTAAATACTCTTAGGACACCTAGCGGATTGTTGATATTCAAATTATTGTATGTTGTGTAAGTTGTTAGTTTGGTGGCTGCCTAATAAATCAAAACACGAGCATACTTTAATTGATTAAAAAGGCGATATTTACATGTCATATTCTAGATTAATATGTGCAATTTCAAAAGGAATATATTACCCGTGTTTAATATAATAGTATGTGCGCTTGGTTTAAGTTTATGAATGTTATGTTTCTTTAAAGATTAAGATTAGTCCAACGGAATTTATTATGTATGTATACATAATTTGTATATTGGTCTTCCTTGCCTCTTTTATTCTTGTTTAAATTTAGAACCGGTTGTGTTAGCATATATTCTTTCTTCGGCTACTTTAACGTGCCAAAATCTGAAAAATGTCTTAAGGATATGTAGAAATAATGCCATGAATACTCGTTCCTATGTACATTTAATGTTGTATACTTCGTGTATGTATATATATATATATTAGGAATATTCATGTGTTGATATTTTCGTTCCGTCTACTAATCTTTTTTTTTTCTTCTTTTTTATTTTTACATGAAATGCATCGGGAGTAACGAAGAGTCTCGTTATGAGACTCATCATGACTTCGTCCAAAGTGAAGAACCACATCTGTGTTCATTGCATCCTCCGGCCTCGGAAATTCAAAACAAATAGGATGCCGATGATATCGTCATCCGTCCTAGCCGCTCGCTTCTATTTATTGTTAAATTCGTCTTTCATTATTATTTGGGTTGTAATAATTAATTAATTATGCATCGTCATTAGAATGCTTAAAATAATTAGGCCGCGAATAGAAGAATGAATAGGATAGTCTAACTGCCGTTAGTTTATTTCTTAGGCTCATTTGAATTGGAGACCATCGCTAGCTTTATTTGTTTAGGGCCGTCTTGTATGTTCCAAACTTAGCCTCTAGTTACTTTGCTCTATTTTTTTTGGGGTTCGTTATGCATGCTTTAATATCTTTTAAAATAATTTGGCTATCTATTATTCACTTTCTTTAAAAAAAAAATAATAATAATAATAAGGTTTGCATTTTATCCGATTTGCAACATTGAAAGATTTTCATAGAATTTACTTTTATTATCACCTAATACATATTTTTGTAAACGAATGAACTTTATATCTATTTGTTATGTATAGTGTCTTATGAAATGCATGCTTTTCTCAACTCTATATGTATTTTTTATAAATAATGCTTTACAAATGCATGCTTTCCTGTATTCTAAAAAATAAATGCATGCCTTCTCCAAAATCAACTTCACACATATATATACAAAATGCATACTTCATGGGTATAATGTATACCTTTCATCAAAATCAATTCATATGTGTATGTACTTTTATTCTACATACATCTCATAAGTCATGTCTCATAAATGCATTTGTTTTTTTATCCCATATATATTTTATAAGTTATGCAATACATACTTTGCTAACAAACTCATTTTATATTTCTTTTTTTAGGTATCTTTTAAATAAATTATGTGCAATATCCTTTCCTCAAAACTTTTTAAAAAAAAAAAAACATGCATTTTCCTAGTAATAATTAACCCGAGTTTGACCGGATAACTGCAAGTTAGCGGATCTTAAAGGATGCCTAACCCCTTCCCTTTAGGATAATAAAGAACCCTTACCTAGAATCTCACTAGTTTCGCAGACCTTAAAATTGGAGTTACAGTGCAGCATTTAGTTTAATATTTAGGTGTCCTAATTCACCGTAAAATATAATTAGGTGGCGACTCCTCAATTCATTTACCCAGGAATCACCGAATACGTTTGTGCTCCGCTTTGACCCGAGCAGGTCAAAAGTCGGCGCGACAATACCCCTGACCCGACAACCCACTAGTCTACCCAAACTGCCCCGCCCCTACACACCGTATGGAAACCCGTGCTCAACACGAGATTTTCAAGTCCAAAGTCTATTTTAACCTATCCACACAAACCATATCCCTAATTCTCAAGAACCCGTAATTAGCCAAACTTGACCCGAATTGGAATGCAGCCATGCGTGAGGAATTTAATGCTTTAACAAAATAGCACACTTGGGATTGGTTCCTAGACCGGATGGGGTGAATGTGATTCGATACATGTGGCTATTTCATCACAAATTCAGAGATAGTGGTGACCTTGAGCGATATAAGGCGAGACTTATGGCTAATGGTACTAATCAGCAGAAGGGTATTGATTATGGTGAGACATTTAGTCTGGTGGTTAAACGGGCTATCATTCGCACGGTTCTGAGCATAACTATGGGTAAGCATTGACTAATTCATCAACTAGATGTGAATAATGCATTCTTATATGGGGACTTGAAAGAAACTTTTACATGCACCAGCCGCCAGGCTTTGTCCATCCGGAGGCCCCTCGGTATGTCTGTCGTCTTCGTAAGTCACTAAATGATTTAAAACAGGCCCTCAGAGCGTTGTATGAACGTTTTGCTAATTACATTATGCAGATTGAGTTTGTATTCAACAAGTGTGATCATTATCTCTTTATATTTCATCATGGTAGTAACATTGCATACTTATTATTATATGTGGATGATATTATTCTCATTGCCTCGTCTGATGTGTTGAAAAATGAGATCATTGCTATGCTGAAATCCGAATTTGCTATGAATAACTTGGGGAAGTTGAGCTATTTTTTGGGGATATCAGTGACTAGATCTACAGATACTATGTTCTTATTTTAGCGTAAGTATGCAGAAAAAATTGTGTACAGGGCTAAAATGGTGAACTTCAAGATCATGCCTACTCCGGTTGACTCAAAATCGAAGCTCAATGTTGTTGACGGTGATCTAGTGTCCGATCCCACTCTTTATAGGAGCCTTGCTGGTGCACTTTAGTATCTTACTTTCACCATGCCTGATATTGCTTGTGTTGTTCAGCATGTGTGTTTGAAAATGCATGCCTCCAGGGAGCCTCATTTTACAGCTCTTAAACGTATCATTTGATACGGTAAGGGCACACTTGATTATGGATTGCATCTCTACCCCTCTACACTGACCAGGTTGTTATCATATACGGACGACGATTGGCCAGGCTATCCAGACACGCAACGCTCCACCTCCAGCTACTGTGTGTTCTTAAGAGATAATCTCATTTCGTGGTCTGCCAAAAGGCAAACCATCATATCCCGATCGAGTGTAGAAGCAGAGTATAGAGGCGTTGTAAATGTTGTTGCTGAGATCTGTTGTCTTCGAAACCTTTTTTTGGAGCTTCAGTGTCCCTTGCGTAAGGCGTCTATGGTGTGTTGTGATAACATATCCGCGCTATACTTATCTCATTACTCGGTTCAGCATCAGCGAACCAAGCACATTGAGATGGATATACATTTTGTTCGTGAGAAGGTTGCTATAAGTCATGTTAAGGTGCTGCATGTGCCTTCTCCGTATCAATATGTGGATATCTTCACCAAATGACTTCCTAGACAGCTATTCCTAGACTTCAGATACAGTCTCAGCGTCCGGCCTCCTCCCGCTCCGACTGAGGGGTGTATTAGTGAATATTACAATATATTCACCATATAATTTGTAATTAATAGTAGTGTATAATTGTGGTAAATATAAGATCCTTATTCTAGTAGGATTCAACATTGTACACACTATATATATATATTTGTATTAATGAGAAAGACGCTCCAAAGGAGATTAATAAAATCTTACATTTTGCGAATGGTTTGGAAAAAAATTGTTTGTATTTTTTCTAATTTGTATACAAGCAATATCTCTTTCATTTTGATTATGTTTTCTTATTTTTCTAACGATCCCCAAACCTAAAAAAATCAGAAGACCTAAGTGTCCTTATAAATAATTTAAATACTATACTTATACAAGAAAAATAGTACCAAGTTTATTTGAAGGGATGTAATTCTTGAGAATAGTTTCTAACTAACGATTAATATCTTTTTATTAGTTTTTTATTAGCTAGGCTAGCAAGTAGCGAACCTGAGACCAAAGGTAGGCTACTATGCAAGAAAGGTTTTTAGTGAATCATCATTTTCTCACGGGTGTGAAGTATACTGAGGTGACTGTCTAAAAAGAACTAATTGGGAATGTCGATGTGAATTCCCTTCTATGAAAAGGCATTGAAATATTTGGTAATGGTGTGCATGGCCTAACATCACCAATTAATCATTTGGAGTCAAGATAGGAAGCCAAAAGATATACTCTATATTTTATTTCAAAATTTACAAGAAATGCATTATATCATTTATCGAATTATGGATGCAAACATAAACAAAAAGGCATCAAACACTCAAGAAGTTTGTCCGAGAAGTCCTATATATATATCTTTTGGAGTAGACAAAATATGGAAACTAGATTCAAGAAGAAAGTCGGGAATTTTGGGATGTAAGAGTAGCAATCTACAAAAGTATTATGCCAAATTGCCAACAATTTTCAAGTACTTATATATCATATTTTATAGGTTGAAAATATATTAACTTTTTTATTTCTTCTCCAACAAGGAAATTTTAAAATATCAATTATATTTAAGAGTAGTGTGCTAATCAATCAACAATTCAAAACGCAACAAATCTCCAAAATTTATAATGTGTGGTTTTTTACACAAATTTTACTTATGATAATACTATTGCATTCGAAGTCACGGCTTGCCAAGCTCATCGAACTTTTAAAACTTATTTATGAAAGTATATGTCCTAGAGAGAATCATTATTAGGGACAAATGTACTTGAACACATTCGTATTATTAATAAGATTAATATTTATGGCATTTGCGTTTATTGAATTATTATTTGATTGTTTGTAAATATTCATTAACGTGCATCACTTGAGCTTACGTTGTCATTAATAGAGTGAGTTATTGATGATAGAGCGTAACTCTTAAAATAGCCTCGACTAATGATCATCGAGAATGGGGTATTGATGATATGTGATAAGTCGACATGTGGTCTGCAACACATCCTTAGAGGATGTAGTGTGTCTCACCTTCTACGAGTAATGGCTACTCGTGATGGACACATGGATACTTTGGAAGTATTGGTATACCCTGCTGATATATTGTTTGTTATACTTGTCTAAAGTATGATCAGCGAGTGGGAGATAGAAGTTCTTAGACTTGAGGTCAATACGCACCTTGTCTACAAAGTAATATACTTTGATCCTGTCCTAAGTTCAAATGCCTTATAGGTTGAGATACGAATTGTATTGGGTATGTTAAATATACACAATATACACACATGTGTATATACACACATGTGTATATTGTGTATATTAGTCTCGGATGGCTGCTCTCGGTTTTGTCCCCTTTGTACCGTGTAATTTATGGTAAATATTTAGTATCCTAGTTTAGGTAATGTTGTAATGTAATTAGTATTGTATACTTACCATAATAATTGTATTACCATAAATGTATAGTTATCCAAGTAGAATAAAGTTTTAGGAATAGAATAGGAATAGGATTCTCCTATTATGGAAATATGTAACTTGTATAAATAGTATTTCAATCAATGAAAATAATCAAGGGGTTATTTCTTTCATGGTATCAGAAGTCTAGGTCTTAAAATCCTCTCCCCCTTTTCTTCCTCTTGGCCGTCGACCGACCAGTGCATAAAGCTGAGACCAAAGTTTTTCCACTACTTGTTCTCGGATTGGTTGATTCCGACGGTACCTCTACTTCCCAAATTTTTTTCTCCGAAAATCCCTCAATCACATATTGTTCTATCAATATGTCTAGATCCCGGAACACGTTTCATCCTTCCCTTACAGTTTCTAACATCAAGAATAACATCCCTCTTGTTCTTGAAATAGAAAACGTTCAATATGCGATGTGGGCCGAATTGTTCAAAATTCACGCACGATCGTATCAAGTCATCCATCACACAATCCCGCGGCTCCTGAGGATACGGAGGTGCCAAAATGCGAGGATGATCCTAAGTTGTGGACGACTCTTGATGTTACCGTCCTTCAGTGGATATATTCCATAATTTCTACCGACCTTTTGCAAACAATTATTGAGTCAGACGCTACCGCACAGGCGACTTGGGATAGAATGCGTGATATATTCCAAGATAATTAAAATTCTAGAGTTGTTACCCTTGAGCAAGATTTCTCCCACGTCAATATGGAAGATTTCCCTAATGTTTCGGCTTATTGCAAAAGATTAAAGGAATTAGCGGACTAACTTCGCAACGTTGGCGAGCCAGTTTCAAACAATCGTTTGGTCCTCCAAATGGTTTTCGACCTCTCCGAGGCCTATAGTGGTGTGGGAATGCTTCTTCAGCAAAGCAATCCGCTTCCGCAATTTTATCAGGCTCGTTCTATGCTTACACTTGAATAAGTAGGCATGGAAAAATGAGCGGCTACTGATGCTAGTCCCGTAGTTATGATGACCAAGTCCACGGTGTATCCTACCGGTTCCAACAACTCAGGCCAAAACCGCAACAACGGTGGTGGCAAAAAGGGTCGAAATAAGAAAAATAATGGCAAGAGTCGCGACGACAACAACGGCAGCAACCGGCAGAATGGTGGTGGTGGTGGGGGTCCTCGCGGTGGTCAGCAGCAGCAGCAGCAGTTATGGGCCCCATAGTAGGCACCTATGCAGTGGTAGTGGGCCCCACAGCTGCAGTTTGGGCCAAACCAGTTTTCCCCACAGTAGCAGTTTAGGCCCAGCCAGTTCTCACCCAACTGGCAGTGGGCGGTCGAGCAACAGTCCATGCCCAATTTGACCTGGTCTACATACAGTCAACAGTCTGGGTCGAGGCCGCAAGCAGGGGTGCTTGGGTCTCGGCCCCCGCAGGCCCATCACGCAGTGGCACCCACGTCTACCGACGTTAAAGACGCAATGCACACGCTTGGTTTAACTCATTCAGACCCAAATTAGTAGATGGATATCGGTGCCACTATCCACATGACATCCGATTCAGGTACGCTCTCGTCTTATTCCAATTTGAGCAACCCTCGCAGCATAATTATTGGTAATGGTAATTCTATTCTAATTTGTGGTTATTGTCATAAAACTTTAACTCCCCCTCATCTACCTCTTATCTTGAAAAACACCCTACACGCCCCCAAATTGATTAAAAACTTAGTCATAAACACCCTACACGCCCCCAAATTGATTAAAAACTTAGTCTCTGTCCGTAAATTCACTACTGACAATTCCGTTTCTATTGTATTTGATCCATTTGATATATCTGTGAAGGATTTTAAGACGGGGAGTCATCTCATGAGGTGTGATAGTAGGGGTGATCTTTATCCTATCACTCCCGGTTTCGGTCCATCGAGTCAAGCCCTGCCATCCGCCTTTGCAGCCATTTCTCCTTAGCATGCTCGTCTTGGTCATCCGAGGTCCTCTATTTTGTCGTTATTAGATAAAAATAGTTTTTTTTCATGTAAGGGTACGAGTAGTACTCCAAATTGTCAGTCTTGTTCTTTAGGAAAAAATGTTAAGTTGCCATTTGTAGACTCAAATTCTCATACTTTAATGTCATTTGATATTATTCATAGCGACTTATGGACGTCTCCTGTTCTTAGTTCTGTGGGTCATCGGTATTATGTTCTTTTTTTGGATGATTATTCTAAGTTTTTATGGACGTTTCCGATAGCAAAAAAATCTCAAGTTTTTTCCTTCTTAAAATTTAGAGCATTCATTAGAACCCAAATTGATCGAGAAATAAAAAATATTCAGTGTGATAATGTCAAAGAATATGACAATGGGGTGTTTTGAGAATTCTGTGCTAATAATGGGATCAATTTTCATTTTTCTTGTCCTCACACGTCTTCACAAAATGGGAAATCCGAACGCAAAATTCGTTCCATAAATAACATTGTCTGAACTTTATTAATTCATGTTTTCGTACCCCCGTCTTTTTGGCATCATGCTCTCCAAATGGCTACCTATCTCCTTAACATAATTCCTTTCAAAGGTTTGACATATTCTTCCCCCCTTCAAATTTTATATAATAAAATTTCTTCATTATTTACATCTTCGGGTTTTTGGGTGTTTGTGTTATCCGTTATTCCCGTCCACCACAATTAACAAACTTCAGGCCCAGTCTACTCCGTGTGTGTTTTTGGGGTTTCCATCTAATCATCGTCACTAAAAATGCTTTGATTTATCCTCTAATAAAATTATCATTAATCGTCATGTCATTTTTCATGAATCCCAATTTCCATTTTCTAAAGGTAATACTTCCGTGCCTAGTTAGTATAATTTTTTGGATGATAGTATATCCCCGTATGTTATTCAGCATTTTTCGGACGTATACATCACCCAAAATTCTCCAGTGGGCCCACTGGTATGTCACCCCCTGCCAGTCCCAGTACCACCACTGGGCCAGTCCAGCCCAATTCTGGAATGGGTCCAGTTCCTACTTCAGTTTACCGAGTTGGGCCTGCAGGCCCACTTCCTGTTGGCCAGTCCGTCTCAAGCCCAGCAAATTCCCAAAATCCGCCCAATTCTCCCTCGAGTCATAGACCGGTCACTCGTAGTCAACGGGGTGTTTTTAAACTAAAGAGACATTTTAATTACATTATAATATCCCGTAATCTTATGTCTGCCTTAAATGACCCGAATTGGAAAATTGCTATGACCGATGAATATAATGCTCTTATTGATAATAAGACGTGGGATTTGGTGCCCAATCCATCTGGTATTAATATTATCATGTCTATGTGGATTTTTGCTCATAAGGAGAATTCAGATGGTTCATTTGCTCGACATAAGGCGCGACTTGTGGGTGATGGTAAGACTCAGCATGTTGGTGTAGATTATAGTGAGACGTTTAGTCTGGTGGTCAAGACGGCTACCATTCGCATTATTCTAAGCTTGGATCTTTTGAAGGCATGACCTATTCATCAGTTAGATGAAAAGAATGCTTTCCGACATGGGGATCTTAAGGAAACAATCTATATGTATCAGCCTTTGGGATTCAGGGATCCCAAACATCCTCATCATGTTTGTTTATTTAAGAAGTCCTTATATGGGCTTAAGCAGTCTCCCCGGGCCTGGTATACAAGGTTTGCAGACTATGTTTCGACTATTGAGTTCACTCATAGCAGGTCGGATAATTCCTTGTTCATCTACCATCGTGGTTCGTCCTTAGCCTACATTCTGTTATATGTGGACGATATTATCTTGACTGCCTCTTTTGATACCTTACGCCAGTCTATCATGACCATGCTCAACTCTGAGTTTGCTATGAAAGACTTGGGGCCCTTGAGTTACTTTTTGGGGATTGCTGTCACTCGTCATTCCGATGGATTGTTCTTATCTTAACGGAAGTATGCAGCTGAGATCATCAAGAGGTCTGGGATGTCATCATGTAAGTCCACTTCCACTCCAGTTGATACTAAGCCCAAGCTTAGTGCCGCGGCCGACGTACCCTACGAGGATCCAACCCACTATCGCAGTCTTGCACGGGCCCTTCACTATCAAACCTTTACGAGATCGGATATTACATATGTTGTCCAGCATGTGTATTTGTTCATGCATGATCCCAGAATTAAGTACATGAATGCACTCAAATGCATCATTCGGTATATTCAGGGTACACTTGACTATGGTTTGCATTTATATCCTTCCTCGATGTCCACACTTGTCTCGTATACGGATGATGATTGGGGTGGTAGTCTCGACACCAGACGGTCCACGTCTGGCTATTGTATATTTCTTAGCAACAACTTGGTCTCCTAGTCTGCGAAGCGTCAGTCAACTCTATCCCGCTCAAGTGTCGAGGCTGAATATCGAGAGGTAGATAATGTGGTCTCGGAATCATATTGGTTACGTAATTTTCTTTTGGAGCTTCATTGTCCCATTCAGAAGGCAACCTTGGTTTATTGCGATAATATTAGTGACATC
Source organism: Anisodus acutangulus (assembly GCA_029783415.1). NCBI lineage: Eukaryota > Viridiplantae > Streptophyta > Magnoliopsida > Solanales > Solanaceae > Anisodus > Anisodus acutangulus. The sequence continues at coordinate 35,271,468 of CM056497.1, forward strand.
TACCTTTCTGGTAATCCGGTTCAGCACCAAAGCACTAAGCATATCGAGATGGACATTCACTTTGTCCGCGAAAAGGTTGCTAGTGGTCAGGTACGCGTCTGTTATGTCCCGTCAAGATATCAAATTGCAGACATCTTTACAAAGGGTCTTCCCTTGGTCATTTTTGAAGATTTTAGGGACAGTCTCAGAGTTCGAAGACCGCCCGCTATTACTGTTGGGGTGCGTTAAATATACACAATATACATGTGTATATTAGTCTCGGTTGGCTGCTCTCGATTTTGTCCTCTTTGTATGTGTAATTTATGGTAACTATTTAGTATCCTAGTTTAGGTAATGTTGTAATGTAATTAGTATTGTACACATACCATAATAATTGTATTACCATAAATGTATAGTTAGTATCCAAGTAGAATAAGGTTTTAGGAATAGAATAGGAATAGGATTCTCCTATTATGGAAATATGTAACTTATATAAATAGTCTTTCAATTAATGAAAATAATCAAGGGATTATTTCTTTCAGGGTACATTACGATATGGATTAAAGGTGGTAGTTGAGCCAAGATTAGGATTCATTCCTCGAACATATATTCGAGAGAACACGCAGATTCTCAGTGATATTAGATTGACTAAGTCGTTGGCCAACGCAATAGGCATATTTAGAATATGGTCTAGTTGTCAACTAATATAGATGAGATACAATAATTAAGCCATTTTGATAGACACTTGACAAATCCTAAGCTTGATCGGGTGTGTCGTGAATGAAAGGATTTTATCTTACCACATAGAGGTTAAGTTTACTGAATTCGTCTAAACGTACTTCACATATTGAGTTCGTCTTGCGGCGCCGTCTAGGAGTTCCGCGTAGACCTTAATTTGATTAATGTCGATATGTAAAGGCTTGTAGGGTCACACTATGTCGATTGTCTTTTCGATCTAAGGATGTATTGAGAGGGTATTAAATATTCTATTTAGAATCGAGATATTTAATGAATAATGATTGTTTTAATTAAGTCAAAATTGAATTTTGGATTAATTTAGAATGTGCGGAAAATAAATTGAGACAATGTAGGGCCACGACAAGCGCCACGGCGCCCACACCATAAGGGTCGCGGCGCTAATGACCTAATCTGTCTCGATTTATGGGTTAGGCCCAAGGTCAAACCCTAATCCGGTTTGACCTAATTTCATATTATTAATTTCATATTATTATTCTAAGTCTTAGAGACTTAGAATCAAAACACTCTCTCGAACCTCTGCCGGATTTCCTAGCTTTCCAAACGACAAATACATTGAAGCTTGGAGCTTGCAATAGTAAAGGCATTCACGTGCAAACTCATAATTGATAAAGATTCTAGATAATACAACCTGTAAGTGTTCATGCATTATGTTACATGTTTTTTTATTGTCATATAACCATACCAGAAGTAATTGTTGGGGTAAGTAAGAACAAAACTTTAAACTTCCGTTGTGCCTTACTTATGTATTTTGAACCCAACAAAACCCGTATAGTGGTATTAGAGCTCAGGATGGTTAAATGATTATATAACAATTGAATAAAATAATAATATGGGTTAAACATAAAATTGGATTAAAACAAGGCTTCTTGAAATCCTACATGTCTTGACCGAATGTTAACCTTTTAATATCACCCTAAATTATCTCCAACGCTAACTCGAAGAAGTCATTCCGCTCTAACTCGAATTAAGACAAAAGTGCGATGTCCAGCTCATTGCACAGTGCACGGCAAAGAACGGGTAAAGACGGATGATGGTCGATGTGTGCGTTATTGATAATGGTGGGTGATGATGAAGGATCTGTGATTTGGTCCCTAAATTGGATTTAGAGCTCGAACGATTTTGAAAAATCAACATAGAAATATTTTGTCAGGACGTCGGCGCCACGGCGCTTGCTAGTGTTTTCAAGGCGGCGCCGCGGCTCCATGGTGGAGTGTCGCGGCGCTAATGCTTCGTTTCAAAATTTTGGACTTACTAGACAGTAGGTGTTGCGGCTCCATGATGGAGCGCCGCGACGCTAATGCATTTGAAAAAGCCAAAAGGTTTCTATCCTTGCAGCATCGCGACTACATGGTGGAGCGCCGCGACGCTAATGCATTTGCAGAAGCCGAAAGGCTTCTGCCTAAGTGGCGTCGCGGCCCCACCTGTCCAGAAACAAAAAAGAAAGAAATTCAGAGTTCAGAATGTTTAATCAAAGATTATTATAATATAGTATATTATTTAATAAGTATACTATTTATGTGCTAAATGTCAAATTGTTTGTCATTTAAATTACTAGAATAGCGTCCGCTATAACTGTCTGGGCAGGCGGCACCCAGTGTTTGAATAAACTATCTTATATCATGCATAGTGGGTTGACGGTTCCCAACTATATGTGTCATTAGTTTTGCATGATATTAAGATGTCATATTGGATATGGCGTAAAAGAGTTGATCTTGGTTAAAACCCTGAATTAAAATGTTCCCCAAAATTTTGAATACAAGTCTAAAATAAAATGTGTCGTCCATTATAATTGTTAGAGTGCAAAATCCTTTTCGACGTTACGAGTATTTATGCCAAAGAATTTGCTCTAAGTCTAGGAGGACCTAGACTCTTTCATAGATGTGTTTTAAATATAAAGGTAAACAATAAACTTTTGTAGGTATTTACACCAAATTGTTTGCTCACAAAGGCCAAATTTACTTAGATACATAAACGCAGTCGTGTAATGGGGTTGACTTGCTTAGACAAGTCTTGGCGCCAAAGTGTAGGACTAATCTAAGGACGCAAGATTAAATATATTATTTGATCAAACAAGAGTTGCAAATAAGTTTTGCAATTGGTTTAGAACCTACCAAGATGTGTTATTGAAGTTAGCAGCCAAAGCAAACGCGGAGATAGCATAGGCTTGGTCTTGGCCCATTATGACCTCTATTAATATAGGTCCGTATTCTACCATGGGGTCGTAGAAGTATGTTAAAATAGTGGGAGCTAATTAAACAAAAAACCATGTTGATTAGCCTAAACGAATATGTATAATAGGAAATAGATTTTGAGTTTGATTTCCAGTCTATCTAATTCTTTAGATTATCAAAGATGTCGAGTTTATCATTGAAAATGTTGATTGAAATGAACAAACTTACTGGCCCTAACTACCTTGACTGGCTAAGAAATTTGAGAATAGTGTTGAGACAAGAGAAAATAGAATACTTATTGGACACGGTGTTCCCAACAGTCCCTGCGACAGACTCTGCTGAATATGCCTCTTTTGATAAGGATACTTACCAAAAACACCTAGATGATGCCACTTTAGCATAGTTCATGATGTTGTCTTCCATGTCTATGGAACTTCAGAGACAACATGAGAACATGGGTCCCAATGAGATGCTCGAACACTTGAAGAGTCTCTATAACTCACAATCCTAGACTATGGAATATGAGTTACTAATAGAACTTTTTTAGTGTAAGCTCAATGAAGGGGGCCAGGTCTCGCAGCATGTGTTGAAGATGATGGGGCTGATATAGAGGCTTGCTTCAATTGGAACGAAGCTGCCAAAGAATGTCGCTACCACCCTCATCCTAAACTCTCTCCCTCATTCCTTTGAAAACTTCATAGTGAATTACAATATGAATGGAACGAAGGCGAGTCTGCCGGAGCTGCACAACATGCTCAAGACCTTTGAGTCTTCCACTTCCAAAGGCAAAGTTGAGCTCATGGTGAGCTCTACTAGCCGACCCAAACCGAAAGGTAAAGAATGGAAGAAGAAGAAGGGCAAAGCAGTCGCTGTGCCCTCAGCTATGAAGCCTAAGGGAGGTGCGAAGAAAAAAAAGGTGAATCCGGGTAAGGATGTATGCCTCAACTGCAACCAGAAGGGGCATTGGAAGAAGGACTGCACGGCACCAGGAGGAGGAGAAGCACCAGGTGCTTCTACCTCTGGTGGACAAGGTATGTATGTCATTAAAATAAATATGTCTATAAATAACTGTCATTCCTGGTTATTGGATACCGCTTGTGGCTCACACATTTGTACAAATGTGCAGGGACTAACTGATAGCAGGAAGATTAGACCAAGGGAGGTAGACCTACGCGTTGGAAATGGAGAACGAGTGGATGTTGAGCGCGTAGGAAGTTATAGATTAAATTTGCCTTCTGGCTATTGTGTAGTGTTAAATGATTGTTACTATGTACCCTCGTTAACGAGGAATATCATTTCTATCCCTGTTTTGGACATGGAGGGTTTTTCCTCATATATTTATAATGGCAGTCAAGTACTGTCTTTTGATAATCTTATATATGGAACTGCTCCTCTTGTGGATGGATTATATACACTAAACTATAGTAGAGAAATATTCAATATACAAAATAAATGAGCTAAGATAAGTAATAGAAACTATACCTACCTATGGCATTGCAGACTTGGTCATATCAAGGATAGCAAGGTTGAGGAAGTTAGACTACCTCGAACCATTTGACTTGGAGTCTTATGGTAACAATGAATCTTGCTTGAGAGGAAAGATGACCAATAAGCCACTTTCTGGGAAAGGTGTGCGAGCCAAGGAGGTGCTTGAGTTGGTCCATACTGATGTATGTTGGCCGTTTTCGACTCAAGCTAAAGGAGGTTTCCCATACTTCATCACTTTTATTGACGACTTCACAAGGTATGGATATGTGTATCTTATGAGACACAAATCCAAGGCTTTTGAGAAGTTCAAAGAGTACAAGTTGGAAGTAGAGAAGCAACTTGCAACAAGTATTAAGACCCTTTGATCGGATCGAGGAGGTGAATACTTGAGCAAGGATTTTCTAGATTACTTGAAGCTACATGGAGTCCAATTAGAGTGGACACCTCCTGGAATACCACAAATGAATGGTGTTGCCGAAAGGAGAAACTGAACCTTATTAGATATGGTTCGATCCATGATGAGCTTCTCAGCTCTACCGACATACCTTTGGGGACATGCTATACAAACTTCAATATATGTTCTGAACAGGGTTCCTTCCAAGTCAGTAGAAAAGACACCCTATGAGATATAGTGTGGCAAGAAGTCATCTCTTAAACATAAGAGACCCTGGGGTGCCCTGCATATGTTCAGAAGATGCTCACTGACAAGTTGGAATCCAAAAGTGAGAAATGTTACTTCGTGGGGTATCCAAATGAAACTAAGGGATACTACTTCTATCTTCCTGGAGAACATAAGGTCATTGTTTCCAGGAATGCAACTTTCCTTGAAGAAGAATATGTCTACAAGGAACATAGTTGCATAGAGATAGAACTTGAAGAAATTCAAGAACCACAAGATAACACAGAAGTTGAACCCTTGTCAAATGACCTAAACAAGGATTCAGTGGGAGTATCTGGTGAAGATTGGGTACTTAGAATACACCCTTCAGCCAGTGGGAGTGTTGTGAGAGATAGTGCAGAAATGCAAGGCTCTCATACACAACCAATGGAAGATGATACAATGGTTGTACATCATTCAATTTAGGAAATACATGAAAGTGACATTCCTGAAAGCTCTCAAGGTGATGGATTGTCCAGCACACAAAGACATTCTCACAATCAGAATGTAACAAACACTGTAACACAGAATAATCAACTCCGTAGGACAACTAGGACTCATCGTCCTCCTGAAAGACTTAATCTCCTTGTTGAAACACACAATGAGATAGATATTTCCGATGACGATGAACCTACAACCTACAGCGAAGCTATGTTAGGCATTGATTCGCAGAGATGGCAAAAAGCCATGAAATCTGAGATGGACTCGATGTACATAAATCAAGTTTGGAACCTGGTTGATTTGCTAACAGGGGTTAAACCCATAGGATTCAAATGGGTCTTCAAGAAGAAAATTGATGCATATGGCAAGGTACATACTTATAAGGCAAGATTGGTAGCTAAAAGTTATAATCAACGGCCTGGGGTCAATTATTATGAAACATTTTCACATGTTGCGAAAATTAAGTCTATTCGAATTTTGCTTGCAATAGTTGCATATTATGACTATGACATTTGGCAGATGGACGTCAAAACTGCTTTCCTCAATGGTAATCTAGTTGAGGAGGTGTATATGAAACAACCTGAGGGTTTTTCGCTTGAGTCCAAACCAAATGTTGTATGCAAGCTACAAAAGTCCATTTATGGGTTTAAGCAAGCCTCGAGGAGTTGGAACATTTGCTTTGACAAGGCTATCAAGTCATTTGATTTCGTCAGAAGCAAAGAGAATCCCTATGTTTAAAGTAAATGCAAGGATGAGAGTATTGCCTTCATTATTATATATGTAGATGACATATTGATAATGGGAGATAATAAGACTCTCCTACAGTCAGTCAAGAAGTGGTTGTCTAGTACCTTCATGATGAAGGATTTAGGTGAAGCCTGCTACATTCTGGGAATTAGGGTCTATTGAGATAGACCTAATAGATTGTTGGGGCTGTCACAGTCTGTGTACATAGACAAAGTGCTTAGACATTTTTATATGGAAAATTCCAAGAAAGGCGGTCTACCTATTGGACAAGGCATCAAGTTATCTAAGAAGGATAGTCCTTCTAATACTATAGAACTTGAACGCATGAAAATCCCATATGCTTCGGCTATAAGATCAATCATGTATGACATGACCTGTACTAGGTCAGATATGGACTTTGCACTTAGTATGACTTACAAATTTTAGCAGAATCGTGGGGAAGAACACTGGAAGGCAGTCAAGAGTATTCTTAAGTATCTTAGACGAATTAAAAATTACTTCTTAGTCTATGGTGGAGAAGAAAAGCTAGTTGCTACTGGGTACACTGATGCTAGCTTCCAGATGGATGACTTCAAATCTCAGTCTGGGTACACGTTTATTTTCAATGGTGGAGCAGTAAGCTGGAAAAGTTCCAAACAAGCTACAACTGCTGATTTGACAACAGAAGTTAAGTACATTGCTGGATCGGAAGTTGATAAAGAAGTTGTCGCGAGTTCTGAGTTCCTGAAGGAACTAGGGGTTATTCCAAGTGCCACTTATCCAATAATGATTTATTTATTGTGACAACACTGGTGCGATTGCGCAAGCTAAGGAACCAAGATCAACAAACAGAAATAAGCATGTACCGAGGAAATATCACATACTCAGGGAGATGGTGGAAACTGAAGAAATAAGATTAGACTATGTTCCCACAGATGATAATCTAGCTGACCCGTTTACTCAATCATTAAGCTTAGTTAAGCATAATGGTCATTTTGAAAATATGGGTATTAGATACATCGGAGATTGGCTCTAGGCCAAGTGGGAGATTGAAAGTATGTATGTCCTAGAGACAGTCATTATTAGGGATAAATGTACTTGAACACATTCATATTATTAATAAGATTAATATTTATGGCATTTGTGATTATTGAATTATTATTTGATTATTTGTAAATATTCATTAATGTGCATCTCTTGAGCTTACATTGTCATTAATAGAGTGAGATATTGATGATAGAGTGTAACCCATAAAATAGCCTCGAGTAATGATCATCGAGAATGGCGTATCGATGATATGTAATAAGTCGACATGTAGTCTGCATCACATCCTTAGAGGATGTAGTATGTCTCACCTGCTACGAGTAATGGCTACTCGTGATGGACACATGGATACTTTGGAAGTATTGGTATACCCTGCTGATATATTATTTGTTATACTTGTCTAAAGTATGATCAGCGTGTGGGAGATAGAAGTCCTTAGACTTGAGGTCAATACACACCTTGTCTACAAAGTAATATACTTTGATCCTGTCCTAAGCTCAAATGCCTTATAGGTTGAGATACGGCTTGTATTGGGTACATTACCATATGGATTAAAGGTGGTAGTTGAGCCAAGATTAGGATTCATTCCTCGAACATATATTCGAGAGAACACTCAGAATCTCAGTGATATTAGGTTGACTAAGTCGTTGGCCAACGCAATAGACATATTTAGAATATGGTCTAGTTGTCATCTAATATAGATGAGATACAATGATTAAGCCATTTGGATAGACACTTGACAAATCCTAAGTTTGATCGGGTGTGTCGTGAATTAAAGGATTTTATCTTACCACATAGAGGTTAAGTTTACTGGATTCGTGTAAACGTACTTCACATATTGAGTTTGTCTTGCGGCGCCATCTAGGAGTTCCGCGTAGACCTTAATTTGATTAACGTCGATATGTGAAGGTCTGTAGGGTCACACTATGTCGATTGTCTTTTCGATCTAAGGATGTATTGAGAGGGTATTAAATATTCGATTTAGAACTGAGATAATTAAATGAATAATGAATGTTTTAATTAAGTCAAAATTTTGGATTTAATTAAGAATGTGCGGAAAATAAATTGAGACAGTGTAGGGCCACATCAAGCGCCGCGGCGCTAATGACCTAATCTGTCTCCATTTATGAGTCAGGCCCAAGGTCAAACCCTAATCCGGTTTGACCTAATTTTTCACCTATAAATACAGACATTTACTTCATTATTCAATACACTTAATTTCATATTATTATTCTAAGTCTTAAAGACTTAGAATCAAAACACTCTCTCGAACCTCTGCCAGATTTCCTAGCTTTCCAAAAGAGAAATACATTGAAGCTTGGAGCTTGCAATCGTAAGGGCATTCGCGTTCGAACCCACAGTTGATAAAGATTCCAGATAACACAACCTGTAAGTGTTCATTCATTAAGTTACAGGTTTTTTATTGTCATATAACCATACCATAAGTAATTGTTGTGGTAAGTAAGAATCGGAACATACCTTAGTAACCTTCTGCCCAATAACAACCTAGCAACCTAGCTTATCTCGTCGCTCCTTAGTCTACACCAATGAAATGATTCTAACATCACATTACAAGTGATATAATGATCGTATTTCGAACGATAAACTTTATTCCATAACTAAATGTGTAGCATCTCCCTTGTTGATTTAACCTCCCACAAGTTCAAGACAGTCATAATAGCAGCCCAAGCAAACAATAACTTCTTAATAGGTTCTTCAAACAACTCGACGATTCAACGAGCGGCATGCTAGGTTTACGATTATCAAAAGTATATCTTAAATCCCTTTTATTTCTTCATGAACATTTCAATAACAACAACAACAATATACTCAGGTTATTCTACCAATTTCCAGCCCACAAAACAACCACCACATAGTTCACACGACAATAACAATATCAACTATAAATTTTGATATAAATTTTGTACTTCCTCATCTAATTACTTATCTATCACTTGGATAAACTCAAATACACCTCGGAGAGGAGAATTCTTACCTTATATGCCAAGAACTACTCTTCTTTCACCTTACTTCACTTCGAAGAAACTCCTAATTCAATAACACGACAAACGGAATAACGGGATCGAAGTGGTGCGCAAATCCCGTTTGTTGTTCTTGGAAATAAATCATATGTTGCTTACTCAATATTAGAACTTAAGTTGCTGCCAAACACATAAAGTTTCACGTTATCTCTTTTACTAAAATAGAATCTGAAATATTCTTACATACATCACGTTATCTCCTTTCTTAGAATAGAAATCTAAAATTTTCCTTCTATTTTGGAGATTACATCCACTTAAAGAGTTAGTGGATAATTCTAATAATTATGTGGGGTCCACCCACACCTTATCCCTAACTTAGTTGAAGACATCTCACAAGTACACATGTTAGTGGTAGTTACCATGACTTTCATGCATGCTGCCACGTAAGTGTAGAAACTTAAGCACTTATCCAATGTAATATAAATAGTTATTTTTCTCCTATCATAATCTGTCTTAACTAATTAGCCACATGATTAATTTTTTTATCTTAATTCATTTAAATATTACTCACTTTAACACACCTCATTACTCATTATCATGGTCATGTGATATAGCACTAATTCATAGCCTCTTTTGGCACACACATCATATTATTTCCAACCATCCTCGTCACACTTTTAAGTATAAACTCATCTTGGGACTTCATCTTGTTAAACATGACCTCTTTATTTGCATACTTGAATATAACCAAAATTCTTCAGGGCTTGGATCTACTTATATACATCGAGCGGTTCAAACCATATCCTGAAAGCATGAGGTATTATATTGATGAAAATTTTATATTCTTCGATTCGTTAAACCTCTAGCCTTAACACCACTTACTTATCACTTGTTAAAAATAGCATAAATACTTATAAACTCAAAAATAATCTTGTCCTTGAACTTATGTCGATTAACTTACGATAATTCTAATGTACAAAAGTACGGGATGTAACATCCTTTCCCCCTTTAAAAACATTCATCCTTAAATGTTAACTTTTAGAGACTTGCAAAACATTTTCCAGAGTCTCCTCTGTAACATGAACTAAAACCCAACATGTACATAGCCAGAAAATACACTATACATGCCACACAAAGCCATTGTATAAATAGCAACACTTGGTCTCTCACAACTATCAATCATAAGTACTGTAAATCATGAATAAGAGCTCACCTTAAGATCTAATGGCTTGTGTCAGGCTGAGCTGTAACTACTGGACTTTAGTATCATCTAGTAATAAGATGGGGCTTGTATAACATGCTATGGTTGAGTGAAGAGTATATAACTGAACTACAATCTTGCGGTATCCTTACACTTCCATAGTATTATTGCGGTAATCACATCTGATTTATCAGTCTAACATATTTACTGGGTCTGTCTCGTTAGACGGGTCTCTTATAATTTAAACGACGTTTGCTGGAACACAGCTTATGTAATTCTCTCAACGTCAACTATTATTGAAATCCTCTGGGTCCCTAATTCCTCTTCGTTTATCTTGTTTGCTAGACTATATTGATTTATGTTACCCCGAGAATCTAACTTAGCCTTTCGATAATCTTGTTGGAGTCTCCAATTCGTTTCTCGAAATATGGGTATAACCTTATGGCTTATACTGTCTTATGACCTCAAGATCTATCTTATCTTGTACTTGGCCACAAACTTCATCATCCTGCCATATTCTGACTTACTGTTATCATCCATTTATCATATATTACTTGCAATGCTTCACTTATCCTCCTATCATCCTCTTACTAATGTTCCCGTCTCTTTCATTATTCTGAAACTTCAACAAGGCACTTGATAGTTTCTAGCTCCCCTTGCTTCGTCCCACTTTGTTCTTCTGGTCACCCAATATTTTCCTTTACTAGGGACGGAACCCATGCTTAGGTTAGTACTTATCCCTTCTAGTATTCATAACACCTTGCTTCTAGACTTTCCAATGTTTTGGTAATCATATATGAATGTAGTGTTATAGAGTACACCACCTTGGCGCCTCATAAGGAGAACTATTATCACGTTCACCATATTATTCGGGAATGTCATCTAGTGCTAAAAATTTGTCCATAGTTTTGGGTCACTCTAACTCTAGCTAGATCTCATAAAGCATAACTGAAATGGGTGCAACAAATTTGTACGTACCTCTATTACAGTTAGAAGGGGACTCACAATGCTTATATTTTCCTATTAAATTGTGATTACTTATAATCTTCACTGACTGGTACCTCATTTCCTTTTCACCATGCCTTTTTTGCCTGCTGAAACTTATATTTTTACTTCCTGATATGGGTAATACCTGCTATTCACGGGGTGTGTTAGATATTTCTATCTTAGGTTCTTAAGTAGGAAATTTTCACATCCGGTATGCCCGATCTGATAGGGCCTCAAACTATGCCACATCATCAAGAACTCTCTCTACTAGTGCCCTTATGTACAACTTTTTAGTCCTTTAGCTAGCTATAATCTTTCTAATTGTAAGCATCCCTATATCATTGGCAAACATAAGTCCTGGCTCAAACTCTTATGACTCAGCACTGTAGCCCGATTTAGATTTGGAAGAAGAGTAACATACTCCTAAATGCCCTGTAGCTTCATGTTTATATAATGTGGTGCACAACACATTTATAAACAAGACCCTACTAGACACGGCTTGTAGACTCCCTAGGACAGACCTGCTCTAATACCAAGTTTATCACGTCCCAAACCTGCGGAGGCGCGGCCAACACCCGGGGCCTTACTTGGCCTCGAGCGAACCATATGTAACTCGTTGATGCTGAAGACAACACTAAGTTAGGCTGACAAGGACATACTCTGCACAATCTGTAATAACATCTATTTCTTCTGAAATGAAGTCAACTCAAAAGACATATATATATATATATATATATATATATATATATATATACGGACCGACGGCAAGGCCATCTTGCTGACATACACAACAAAATGACTAAGTCTACAAGCCTCTAGAGAAGTATAATTATGCGACGATCGGGACAGGGCCCCGACCTATCCATAATATCTATATATACAAAAAGACTCTCGAAACACGAACGCAGTAACTCCAACAGAGATGGAGCTTACCGATCAACTAAACTCTAACGACTACTAGGGATGCCTCTTTACCTGTCTCTCAAAACCTGAAGGCATGATGCAACGTCCACAAATAAAAAACTGTCAATATGAAATAATGTACTGAGTATGTAAGGTGGATAAATAACTGAAATTATAACATACATATGTTGAACAAGGATAAGGTCAGAGGTAAACTGGAATATACTCGTCTGTCTGTACTCAACTTATATACATAATATACTCTCGCGTATACCCGGCCACATATATGGCTTGGTGTGTATCTACCTGGTCGTAAGAGGCTTAGTGTGTATCTACCTGGCCGCATAGGCTCGATGTGTATCTACTCAGCCGTAGGAGGCTCAGTATGTATCTACCTGGCCGCATAGGCTCAGTGTGTATCTACCCGATCATATATGCTCGGTGTGTATCTACCCGACCGTATAGGCTCGGTGTTTCTCACAATAACAACCCAACAGCTATCAACTATATATATACATATCTTGTCAACATTTCTTCTCCATGCAATAAGCTCTAAATACTTAAAGTATTCCCGACAAGGGACATATAGGATAAGAGAACAATATAAATCTAAAGGAAATAAAATTGGAACTACTTTGGGAACATAGACTCATTTCAGTTTCGGACATGCCAAGTATGAAAAGGAAGAACCGGAACATACCTTTGTAACCTTCTTCCTAATAACAACCAAGATTATCTCGCCGCTCCTTAATCTACAACAATGAAACGATTCTAACGTCACATTACAAGTGATATAACTATCGTATTTCGAATGATAAACTTTATTCCATAACAAAATGGGTAACATATCCCTTGTTTCTTTAACCGCCCACAAGTTCAAGACAGTCATAATAGCAGCCCAAACAATCAATAACTTCTTAATAGGTTCTTCAAACAGCCGGACAATTCAACGAGCAGCATGCTCGGTTTACGCTTAACAAAAGTATATCTTAAAACCCTTTTTTTCTTTATGAACATTTCAATAACAACAACATTATACTCAAGTTATTCCACCGATTTCTGGCCCACAAAACAACTACCACATAGTTCACATGACAATAACAACATCAACTACGAATTCTGGTATAAATTTCGTACTTCCTCATCTAATTACTTATCTATCACTTGGATAAACTCAAATACATATAGGAGAGGATAATTCTTACCTTATATGCGAAGAACTACTCTTCTTCCACCTTACGTCACTTCGAAGAAACCCCGGATTCGACAACACGACAAACGGAACAAAGGGATCGAAGTGGCGCGCAAAGGCCATTTGTTGTTCTTGGAAATAAATCATACGTTGCTTACTCAATATTAGAACTTAAGTTGTTGCCAAACACATGAAGTCTCACGTTATCTGCTTTACTAAAATAGAATCTTAAATTTTCTTACATAGATCACATTATCTCCTTTCTTAGAATAGAAATCTGAAATTGTCCTATTTTTTAGACTACATCAACTTAAAGAGTTAGAGGATAATTCTAATAATGATGTGGGGTCCACCAACCCCTTATCCCTAACTTAGCTGAAGACATCTCACAAGTACACATGTTAGTGGTAGTCACCATGATTTTCATGCATGCTGCCACGTAAGTGTAGCAACTTAAGCACTTATCCAATGTAATCTCTTTAAATAATTATTTTTCTCCTACCATAATCAACACTTAACTAATTCACCACATAATTAATTTCTTGATCTAAATTTATTTAAATATTACTCACTTTAACACACCTCATATACTCATTATCATGATCATGTAGTATAGTATCCATAGCCTCTTTTGACACACACATCATATTATTTCCAACCATCCTCGTCACACTTTTAAGTCTAAACTCATCTCGGGACTTCATCTTGTTAAAAAGAAGTTCTTTATTTGCATACTTGAATATAACCAAAATTCTTTGGGGCTCGGATCTACTTATATACATCGAGTAGTTCAAACAATATCCCGAAAGAATGGGTATTATATTGATGAAACTTTATACTCTTAGATTCGTTAAACCTCTAACCTTCACGTCACTTACTTATTATGTGTTAAACATAGCATAAATACTTATAACCTCAAAAATAATCTTGTCCTTGAACTTATGTCGATTAACTTATGATAATTTCAATGTACAAAAGTACGGGATATAACACATGGCAACCAATTTGGTCCAACATAATCAAGCCAATCATACAATTTTATTTGATTAGGAATTCACCCAAGTTCCAATAATCAATCCACACAACAAGTAACCAAAGTATGATGAATATATGAATGTTATGAATGCAATGTATATGTCAGGTACATTTCATCTTCAGTGTACATGCATTCAAAATCTATGAACTGCACACCCATGGGGGATCCGCGAAGTCCATATACTCTTCCGGAATTTCTCAAAGGAGCCCAGCTCTTAGCTGAATAATAATTGTTGCAGGCGTGCAACTCGTTCCCCCCGCGTATCATCATCATCTTAATATTGCCAATATTCTCATAAGGGTTTTTATCTTCCTAGTCTCTTGGACCCACAACATTTTCATACCACTCTCATATCAATATCAACAGAATCATGAGTGTATGAATGCAAATGACAATACAAGGCAAGAAATTAGGATGTATGAGATGCAACCAAGTATATAAGAGATGAATATCACATGCTTTAAAGAAAGTCAATAACACGCAATACAAGTACAATTATGATATCATATCGAAAGTATGTATGATGAATAAACACAAAATAGCAAATATGGCGATGAACCCACATAATGGCGACAAGCCCAATCAACAGCAGCCGGAATCGGCAAAAGGCTAATTCGCCAAATCACCCATTATCACAATTCAACACCGGTACCCACCCAAGCGTTCATCACAACCACTAAGGTGGAACCCGAAAACACGCCTAATACCCCTCAACATTTATAACTAATTGCGTACTTCTATCGGAGTCTAATAAGAAGAAATCGTAGCCTACCTCAAAGTCAAGCAGGAACCACAACCGTCAATCCTTTACACAAGCCTTACCCTTTTGGAGCGCCTCGTAGTAATCGTAGTCTAACATATATAGACTCTACATTAATAGTTACACTAATACACATGCAATGACTTAGTTCTTAAACAAGCCAAAAGACACCCAAAATCGACCCTGAGCCCACGGTATCAAAGTCCGAACTTTATTACTCAAATAGCATAATCACATACTAGACAGTCATATCCTTAAGTTAATTTGAATACTAATCTCGTTTAGGCTTCCACTTGCATGAACTAGTAAAACCCCAATTTAGGAACCCTAGATTTTTTCCCAATTTCAAAAGGAATTCAATCACCAACTTGAGCATTACAAAACATCTTACCATTATTAACCAACTCTCATTTACAATATCAAAGCATAATAATCAATACATAGTCTCTAATCCATGGTTTAAGCCTCTTATGAACTCTAGGTTATTTCTCCCCAAATAAGGAAATAAGCCTTATTCTAGCATTTAATCATAATAAAAGGAATAGAAATCTTACCCCAAGAGGAACAATGAAGAAAACCTTCAATTTTCACCTCCCCACCCACACTACAACAAATGTGATATTTAGCCACAAAAGTTTTATCAACGGTCGAAAATTCGTCATTAATTATGCACTTTCTATGACAAAAAATACATTTCTTAGTCAAATGCATGAGTCACATACATTTAGTGACAAAAAACAATTTTCGTAGCTAAGGTTTTGTCTACAAAACTTTCCCTCCAAAAAAATGAATTGGCGTCAATTATCAAGTAGTCCAAGCCACAAATTTGAGGACATTAGTGACGATTAGTTTCGTCGCTAATTTGTTGATAATTTATGACAAATCATTATTTGTCTTTAAATTCATTTAAGTTTGGATAAGAAAATGTTGTCACTAAAAGTATGTAATCAATTTGCGACATAATATCATTTGTAGTGAAATGGTGTAAACTTTGACGATAATTATCGGGTAATTTTAGCCATGAATTTCAGGATATTGATTACGATCAACTTCGTCGCTAATTTGTTGCAATTTGTGACAAATTATTTATTTGTTTTTAAATTCGTTTAAGTATGGATACGAAAAGGTCTCGTCACTAAAAATATGTAATCAAATTAGCGACATAATAGCATTTGTAGTAAAATGATAAAAGAATTGGCGCCAATTCTGGGTAATTTTAGCCATGAATTTTGAGGATATTTGTGACGATCAGTTTCATCAGGAAATTTAATAGATTTTAAAAATGCCCAAAACTCTTTTTTCTCTTCTTTTGTCATATTATATAGCATGCAACTGTCATTGTATAACTAGAACTATCTTGCTGCAACCATAGTTCTTTTCTTATGTTCATATCCTTAAGATCTTGTCTTGCTTTATATGTGTCCTTAGTTTTCCCGTCAATATCTAATAACATCCCCAAAACTCTCACAAATGTTCTTTTCTATGTGCACGACATCTAAATTATGCCGCAACTTCAATCTCTTCCAGTATGGTAACTCAAATAAAATACTTCTCCTCATCCAATTGAATTCTTCGGGAAGACGTTTCTTTTTCTTATTATTTGACTGTTTTCCTGGTCTATAAGTATTGAGTAAATCCAGTTGTCGTAGCACATCATCTCCTGAGAGCTCTTTTGGTTTCAGTCTTTCTTCTTTCTTCCCATTAAATTTCTTGCTTCTTCTCCATGAGTGACTAGGTTCAAGATACCGACGGTGACCCATGTAACAAATTTTACTTCTTACCTTTTGTGAAGGTGCATCCTTATTGCAAGTAGGACATGCCATGTATCCCTTTGTGCTCCATCCAGATAAATTACCTGATTCATGAAAAAGATTATACGTGTTCCATCCAGATAAATTACCTAATTCATGAAAAAGATTATACGTGTTCAGTAGTAGTTTATGAATAAACTATAACATAGCACCTGCAGAAGAACAAAATTCTCTAAACCAATGGATGGATTCAATTTTTGCATGTGTTGTTTATGTTCCTTGTCCACGTAGGGCATAAGCATTTATTACTTGAGCAAAAAAAACAGAGAAGTAAAATTCTTATTTCAATCCAGAATTATTGTACTGAAAGGCCTATATCTTAAGGTCAAATTTCTTCACTAGAGTCCAAGCTGCAAATATACGTGTAAATAAAAAAAAATGCTCTCTTCTCACGTTTTCTCTCTAGAAATTATTGTCCAATAAGGGCTTGTACTGCCTGATCTTGAGGCAAACAATGTTAAGCAACTGAAAGGGGATGCAAGAGCATATTTGAATGCAAAGAGGGCTGGAAACCAAATCGCTTTAGTGTCTACTGGAAAGGAATTAGTTTTAACTTATTTGAATGTTGGCAAGGTTATGGAAAATGCTACAGTTGAATCTTAAAAATGACGCTAATTTGATTGATATGTCAAATCTCGAATTGGGGCAGCAAATACCTCAAAACAGAGGTGTTACAAGTGAGAAATGTGATGTAGAAAATCAGCTGTTGGTTCTTTGCAGTGGTGAAAGATGGAGTGCTGGATTTGACTAATGCAGTTGTGGCTACTAAATCTGGGCAAGATGTTCCTAAAAGCACTACAGATGATTCTAAAGGATATGCTGGAACAGGACATTGTGAAAGTAATATATCAGTGAAAAACACTACAGCTGGTACTAATTTGATCGTCGTGTCGCATCCGATTAGGGGCAACAACTATCTATTGGAAACAGAGGTGTTACGTGTGTTATTATTTCTTCTACTAAATTATTGGAACATGACCTGATTAAGCAACAAAATCATGCTGACAGTTGGAGCGGAAATCAACTTCCTTTGGTACCAGCTACAATTTCAGTTCCTGAAGCTCTTGAGCAGATAAGTCCAGCTGCAGGTGTTCAAGGATTTAATTCTCAACAGGTTGCTTTAAATACATCTATCCAGGAGATTCCATCACAGATTCAAGATGATTTTTCATAAAATAATGACACTCGATCCATGTTCTCTTCAGCTACAAACAATCCTAATAAATATGGATTACATGTTTTTTTAACTGAGAACTGCACTTTTTCATTCACTATCTAATAATCTGGATTACATGTTGATGATGAGATTATACCTAAGGAGAAATCTAATATCTTAAGCAAGAAGCAAGGAGTTGAACAAACGTCATCTAGGTGGGCAGATTTGGTAGATGAGGAAGATGAGCAACAAGCTGATAATATTAATGCACTAAATAACCAAACAGATGGGGAGAAAAACGAAGATCATATGGTGACAAAAAGACGCCTGAGACCAATGCTTGAATTACAAGATATATTGTTCAAGATTCAGACTAGATCATAGCAGCAGTATAAACTTATTCCAACCCAACTTGAAATCAACGAAACGTTTGAAGCAAATAGCTACATACCGTCATCCATCTAGGACTAAAGATCGACCAAGCAAAATCTTGTCAAATTTTCCTTTTACCAAGTAAATACATGTAGCATCACATTTATCCTTACAGTTACCACATCTGTATATTGGTTTGCTACTTGGTATGACACTCTTTGCATTATACTGCCTTATAACATGTACTATAGCAACTTCCAATCCACTTGCAACGACATAGACAGATTCAATTCCATTAATCATATAGTCATTCCCCTATGATGAGAAATAAAAAGGCAAGAAGAAGAAAAGGGCAGTCCGGTGCACTAAGCTCCCGCTATGCGCGGGGTCCGGGGAAGGGCCGGACCACAAGGGTCTATTGTACGCAGCCTTACCTCACATTTCTGCAAGAAGAAGACTATAATGAAATCCAGATCATTAGGCATAGCTAAAGAGCACAAGCCAGCAGTACTTAATTTTATATCTTCATTTTTTGGGGTATTGATCACAAATTCTTTTACCTCCGGGAGGAAATAAGGAATAAGATGTATCAGTGCAACTCCTCCTGAGACTAGTTGCACATGAATGCAATTGCTTCTGTGCCACTGGTACACTTGCTTCCTCCTCCTTAGGCTGGTCATTTATCTAGTTTCTTCTATAACTCAAATTTCTGTAAACTTGTTAAAGGTGATTTCACCTTCCAAGTCACTGAGAATCATTCTTTAAGTGCAGGGTGATGATGGCTCTAAACAGCCATCAGAGAGTACAGGCATTATGGATTCAGAGTCAAATGAAGTTCGAAGATTTGAACTACTAAGAAGTGAGCTAATGGAACTGGAGAAGCGGGTCCAAAGAAGTGCTGATTAATATGAATATGAGGTAATTTCTAAATGCTGTAGAAGGCCTGTGTCGAGCATGTTGTAAGATGCTCCATTTTTTTATTTCACTTTCTTTTTGTCTCTTTCATATTGTGAAGTTTGTCAATGTTTATTGAGACTCCACTCTTCCATTTTCAGTATAAACTTTAGGCTCTACTGATTATCATGACAACTAACCGATTAATGATGATACATAAGTAGTCCTGTTAATTGACATATATCTATCCACTCCATTCACCTTGTTGAACATGGATTATCTTGCTTGTAAAAGCAGTAAAATATTTTCATTAAAAACTGGGTTTTTTGGTCTATAATCCTTATTTCTGTCTATTTGTACCTACTGTTGAATTAGAATTTAGAGGTATAGGAGGATAAATAAAAATGTACAGCACACAAGCTTTACAATATCTTGATACATTAACCAGTAGATACACATATTACATAGAAACAATTTAAGTTAAGACCACATTCTACAAATATCTACTACTCATACACTCGCAAACAAGGTTTATTTTAGAGTTGAATTTCATGAACAATAAAAATCCTCTCATCTTCAAGCAGTGGGAGTATGTTACACCTCTGGCTACTCCGATTGATAGCAATCAACGACATAAAGGGGTAGAAATATACCCTCATGAACAGTCAAAAGTAAAATCATAAAACAACGCTTTATGATTTAATAAGTACAAGATAATATCACAGAAATAATTGGAACTAAATAGTCCAATACATAAATAGAATTATATTATTTAGAAATATAAGAACATAAGGAATTTAAGAACTTACCATAAGCTGGAGAGTCATTTATGGTCCATAAAACAGCGGCATGCATCTTGAAGCACTTCCCCGTTGATGCATCAAATGACTCTACGCCATCACTCCATAACTCTTTCAATTCATCAATCAGAGGACGCGAATAAACATCAATATCCTTTCCTGGCGCTTGAGGACCAGGAATAAGCAATGACATTATCAGAAATGGGTCTTAAATCATTTCCAAGGAGGAAGATTATAAGGAGCGAGAACTACAGGCCACATACTATACGATGTGCTCATGTTACCGGATGAATTAAAACCATCAGTTGCAAGACCGAGTCTAATATTATGAGGTTCTTGTGCAAATCACTGATGACGTAACACATTCTCCTCATCAATATGTTTTTCTTTATGCCACCTCATGTCCACACTTGTTTTTCTAGACATAAATAACCTTTGAAGTCTCAGCTTTAACGGAAAATACCGCAATACTTTATGAGGAATCTTTTTATCCCTTCCATTATCACTTTTCCACCTCGAAGTACCACAATGCGGACACTCTTGTCTATCTTTATGTTCAGCCCAATACAACACACAATCATTTTTTATTTTTGCAAGCATGGATCGAAATGTATCCTAATCCCAAACCTTTTAGCATGCTTTTAGCATCATAATATGACTTAGGAAATGTCTCACCATTAGGAAGTGCCTCTTTTAGTAACTCCAGCAGCATATCAAATGATTTATTACTCCATTGATTGTACACTTTCAAGTGTAGCAACTTCACAAGAAACAAAAGTTTCGAGAATTTCTTACATCCCGGGTATAATTCGCGTTGAGCTTCTTCCAGCAATCTATCAAATGTTTTAGCTTCCTTCTCACTCATATTACCACATACATTACTACCAGTTGTTGTCTCCTCAGAAAAACTAGCAAACGGTCTTCCGTAGGCATCTTCTAACATAGTGTGAATTTCATCATCGTTGTCATGTTCTTCGTTTTTATCTTCATCGTAAATCGCTTCACTGTTATCTCTCGTTTGTGATTGTTCGCCGTGGTATATCTATTTCATGTAATCTTCCATAATTCCTTTTATCAACAAGTCGTCATACACTACTTCTTGTGATTGAAAATTTATATTTAAACAGTCTTGGCATGGACATCGAAATTTAGTGTTTCGATCAAAGCGAGACCGAACAAATTTCATAAACGATTGGACACCTTCAATATATCTTTGCGAGAACTTTGGTTCTTGCATCCATCCTTTATCCATGATGAACTGCACAACATATAACCTCCAAAAAATTAAATATAATAAAAAGGGTACCTGCAAGGTTTCCACGGAAAAAACAACTAATTTACTTGGTGAAAAACAACTGAAATTGTTATTCCTCTTTTGCAAAGTATATGTTCATAAACAATTAAACACGGTGATACCATAAAATTAAGTTCCAAACTAGGAAAGGTAGCTTTTAGAGATTTCAATAGATGAAAATTATTGGAACCAGCTGAGAAACCCCATGTAGTAATTTGTGCAATAACAGAAAGGCAACATATTGAAAAACTATTTTATTCCTATCAATCCCAAACCAAGTAAATCAAGTTAGTGCTGATCAATCCTTATACAAACTCCAGTTTGCTCCTTATGATGAATCAGATCATTAAACAAAATGATTAGGATTCATCAATACAGACAGAGAAGGCATTGAAAGTATGAGAAAAACTAGCCTGAAATAAAATAGCAGAACTTTCCTGAGAAGTCCCAAAACCACCGCACGCAAGAGAACCAAGAGCTACGAGAATCAGCGTTGTTGTTTCTAGTCTTCTTCCGCGTCTCCCTGCAAAGCAGTTCAAGAGTCCATACAATAATGACTTCTTCTATTTCTTCCGCAAAGTCCCAAAACAATTTTTATGGGCGACAATTTTTATTCTAAAAGGGCGAAGGAGATGAGATATTGAGGCTGTGCGGACTGTTGGAATATTGCTGCACTTTCAAAGTAAGTAAGTAACCATTAATTATTTAAGTTTTATCCTCTTAAAAACATTACGAAAACAGACTTCCGAAATTGGCCAAAAATGAGGTTAAATATTGCAAAACATTGGCCACCAGTCATGGCCTGACGATTATCATAAAGTTCATGGCTTTGTCACAATCCTCTTGATTCTAACATATCATCATGAAATTTATCAGGTTGTTTTGTTACAATTTTGACGATCATATAAGATTTACCATCAAATTATGATGATTGTCATAAAGTGGCCATCGAATCTTGACGGTCGTCATAAATTGATCACCAAATGCTGACGATATTAAAAACTTGAAGTATAGATATTTTATTGCTGCAAAATAGATCCAAATTGTTCCAAATCGACTGAAAAAATGACTCCAAAATTAATATGCAACCTTCTAATAAAAGTTAGAACTAGTTCTTTGCCAAGTCGTATTAATTAATGAACAACTCACAAAGATAAAATAATAATTGGTTGAACTAATTGTAACTAGAAGCAAATACAATTCTTAGTAAATGATCAATTGGAGATAAATTCAACAAGAGAGAAAATTAGGAAAATATATGTCCATAATTATCGCACTAATCAATAATACGCTTTATTCCATCAATCACGAGATATATGCCTCATATGTGAAATTACACTGGTATGTTGTTGTAATCACAAGAAATATAACCATCACTACTTTCTTTCGAAGTACTAGCAACAAAATCTTAGATGCTCTCCCAAGCATATCATAATTGAATAAGCAAACGGTTCGTCTAGACTACAAGGGTGAGTATTCCTCGTTGACGCCTTGGAATTCATCTCGTAAATTTATTTGTAGGTTGAAAATGTTGTTGTTTAACTGAACTTAATCTGGGTATAAATCCTCTCAGATAGTGGCGGAGCCAGGATTTTCACTAAGAGACTCAAAATATGAAAAGTAAACACACAGAGAAACCAAAGGGGGTTCAACGTCTACTATATATACATAAAAAATATTTTAAATCATGTATAAACAATGTAATTTTCGGCCGAAGGAGGTGAACTCCCTGGCCTTCCTCCCTCCGCTTCTGCTCCCAGATAATTTAAGACTAAAACAACGTGGATAGTTGATGGTTTGTCAACTAAGTCTCAAATGAAACGCAGATAAACAAACAAAAATATTCAAACTTTGATTAAGAAGAATGATATCAAATCATAGTACAAGAAACGAGTTTTATCGAAATCATAGAGAAAAGTGTTTAACTTCGCTAAGTCATGGATAACAACTCAAAAGTCATGCGAGATTAATAATAAGCTAAAAATAATGAAATATTGAAGAAAAATTCTTAGAATCCTTATGTCTCTGAGCTCTAGTCGTCCTCACGATCTTTGTAGATATAAAATCCTTTCAAAAGTATAGTTTACATGTATTTATACCTTGTAGAAACATTGAAGGACTGAAAAACCCTTAATGAAACAAAGTTGCGCCGCATAAGTAAAAAATAAGCTTGGCATGACTTAATTAAGCATGGTAATATGGAGATACACATTTACATAAACAAGACACATTTACCATGCCAAATTTATTTTAATATATTTCGTAATTGATTCACTTTTCATGATAATCGGCACTATATTAACCTCATAGATATAGTTTTCGAACATGAATGATTAAATATAAACAAATAACTAATTATTCACAACTTGGATTGTAATTTGAAATTGACAAATTTGGAAATGCCCCAAACCAAAAAAAAAACGAATAGAGAAATATCGTACCGTATCATTTTAATTTGGTATGAAATTGGTATAGGATTTTAATTTGGATGGACACCTTGTGGCTTGTACACCTTATACATCGTTTTATTGAGTAATTCACTATATAAAATTTGTTGAGTCAAAATATTATTATGTCAAGATAGTAAAATCTGTTTTAATTTACGTTTTATTCTTTAAAATAACGTAAGAACTTGAGTGTAGGCCAAGAAATTACACATTTATCTTTTTTGCCCCATTTATCTGGCCTGTTCGTTATTTTATCAATTTTGTTTTGCATTAATAAAACTCAAAAGTCACTCATTTAATTCTCTTAATTAAATTTAATGTGCTATGTTAAAAAACTGAAGAATCATTTCCTTAACTCTATTAATAATGTTGAACTCAAGAGTCTTTACCTAAGTAAACTCAATTAACCGAGCAGGAACTTTAGCAAAAGCCAAAAATGAGTTTCAATCCTTTGAAAGGAAAATTAGATGACATACTATGGGAGATTTCAAGCTCAAGAATGAGGAAATCAACGCAGGCAAGAAGAATCTCTTACTTTACCTCAATTTATCTTTAGTGATAAGTAGGTGTGATAATTTGTTCATTTCCTTTTTTATTTTTTATCTGTGTTTCAAATAAACTTTTAATATAAATATCTCAATTTGATACAAGGGGGAGTACGGTGATACAACTCCTACCACTTCTCAACAACTTCTCCACTTCCTAAATTTTTGGGATATCCTACACAACTTCTCCGGCAATGGGGTGTTTGGTGGTTATTTCGGGTGGATGTGGGAGGAGTCGCATCAAAGCGCTTGGTGGAGTTGTCACGGGTAGGTAGAGGGTCAGGATGATGCTCGGGGTTTGGTGGTTCTAAGGTTCGGAAGTGCACCAAGACAGTGAGGGTGTGTGACAAGGGAGTTTGGGTGGGACGTTGATATGTTTGGTGGTGTTTGCATGGGGCTAAGGATATGTGCGGACAATGGCCTTTTGTGGAGATGTTTATGAAGTGTTGTGGGAGATTGAATGTGGAGAAACAAGTAATTGGAACACGGATTGTGTACGGATTGTTTCCAACAACCCTAGACACAAACCAAGTCACAATTCGGTCGATATGGGTCCTTGGATGGTAACACGAGGAGTTAATTGCTCGTGTGGTCTCCAAGAATGTTGTGATCAATTTCACAAGGACTAGGTTGAGGTTTGCTGACCGTGAGGCTCAACACTAACCAAGCAAGGGTGATAAAAAACCTTAGACACAAGATAGGTGACCCTCCCGGAGGATCCACCCAAGAGATTCAATCCCGGATTGAAAGACTTAGCCAAAATGAGTTAAATTCAATTTCTTCATTCAACAACAACCACTTAATATGATAACCTAAGGGCTCCTTTTATAGTAGAACAAGGAACATTCTAGAAAGAAAACATAAAGACATAGACTACATACTTGGCCGATTAGGTGGGAAGGGGGGGGGGGGGGAGATACAATGTTTTAGAACCTTCTTTGATGGCTTCCATGTAGGGTTGGTTAGCACTTGAATGAGCTCCTTGGAGTGTTGAGATGCATGCCCTTTGGTCTATTGTGAAGGGAGTAAATTGTTCAACCTTTCGGCTTCATCAATCCGCGTCTTGATGTTCTCAATTGATGAAATCCATACACGGTTTATCCACTTGGAAGACCTCAACTTCTAGATGGCATATTCACTCCTTTAATTCCGTGTACACGCTTGGCCACATCACTATGTGATGAGGCTTCTCTCGGCTTAGTCATATTCCCCTCATTGAATGTGTCCTAGTGAGTCGCTAAGGGTTATTACATCCTTTTAATATGTCCTAAGTAACTAATACTTAACTAAGAATTTAAAGACAACATTTTAAAGCAAGGCCACGACCAACACATAAGGCCGAATAAAGTACCACTCTTTGAGACAATCAAGTGTGGTCTCCTAAACCATTCCATACCCCATACATTGTCAAGTCCTTAGCCGAGTGTCGATGGTTAATCTTGGACAATCTCGGAGCTCTACTTGTCTTGAATTGAGGAGCCGAGTATGGGACTTGATTTACATCATTCTCCCCTTCTTTGGATGAATTTTTCCTCAAATTATTGGGGATCACATACGAGGACAATTCTTGTTCATACCACTTCGCATCTACGCTTTCATTTGAACCTGGTCTCTTGCAAGCGCTTGCTTGAAGTTCGACTAACCATCGGAAGGGACCATCCTTCAAATATTGTACCAATTGAACCATGGAATCATATGTCCAATGATTGTGATGTTCACCCTTTATTTCCTTACCATAACCATTCGCGGCTTGCGGTTCTTGGTTTAGGTCGGCATCCATCCCTTGCTCCTTTTGAAAGAGTTCTCCCATGGTTATGATAGGAGCATCAATTTGTCTGTGGACTCGGAATACCTGAGGGTAAGAAACACCCACACCATGGCCTCAGTTAGTTTTTGGACTTTCGGACCAATCTTGTTTGTCCTTTTCATCTCTCGGGTAGCCTAGACCAAAAGATATCCCAAATGATTTCGCAATCCGCTTGGACTCGACAAGTTGTCCCTTGGGAACCATCGCTTGACCTCCTCTTAATGTTTCCTTAGAAATAAAACGAGCCCGATTCCAACATCCACCCACTCTTGGTTCGTGCCTCATGAAAATTTGAAAATCTTATAATCGTAGACACTCACAAACCAAGTGTCACTTCTTACTTGGGCCATCAAAACCGGTAGTGGAACCAACATGTCCCATGGTCTCCCCTTCTATAGTTCTTCCTCTTCTCTTTGCCCTTCAATCAAGAGTCTCAGATTGTGCTTTACACTCTCTTGCGTTTTGAATTTTCATTTTTCTCACTTCGCTAGGTGAAAGAGGTCGTAACCAAAAGTCCCTGCCATCTTTATGGAAGGAATAGGTATTGTCCTCCCCGTCATGCAATGTCTGTCGGTCGTATTGCCAGGGTCGACCCAACAAGATGTGACCCACATCCATCGAAAGGACGTCACACCATAATAGATCCACATATTCACCGATCCAGAAGTTGACACGGGCTTGATTTTCTATTGTGAATCTGTTTCCTTTGTTTACCCAACGAAGATAGCGTGGTCTAGGATGCATGCGAATTGGTAAACGCAACTCGCCGGTTATTCCGATGGAAATCAAGTTGGTACTACTACCTCCGTCGATAATCATATTGTATACTTTCTCTTTTATCTTGCAACGGGTGTAGAATATCTACGATTCTTCATGCTCCCCTGGTTGACTATTCAATACATGTTGGAGCATCAAGCTCACACCATCTTCCGTAACGGAATCACCCTTCTCCGAATAAGAACCATAGACTTGATGGGTAGGCGGTGAACTCTAAGAAGTTACTTCCACGTTACATGTAGCATCCCCCGCGGATGGTGGCACGATAACATCCGTGCACGCATCCCTCGCCAATTTCTTCACGGTCTCTTTCGGGGCCACATCTTTAACTATATCTATTGCGAGGTCGTTCTTGCCGACCAATGAGTCTAGAAGACTCTCCTTCTTGGCTTCTTCTTCTATTCCTTGCACATCGACTAATAAAGACTCGTCTTTGCGCTTCTCTGCCCTTCGGACTCTTATGTCCTTCACTTCACTAGGCGACATAGACAACAACTGAATCCTCTTGCCATTACTCCAAAGAGAATAACTATTCCTCTCATCATCGTGTTGTGCCTTACGGTCTAGTTGCCATGGTTGGCCCAATAGAATATGGCAAGCATCCATCGGTAGGATGTCACACCAAATGCTATCTTCATATCCTCCAATACGAAAACTAACACGAGTTTGTCTTGTTACTCGTAGTTCTTCGTCTTGGGTTGGCCTTTGAAGAACATACGGCCGAGGATGGTTGCGGGAAGGTAGATCCAATTTGTTTACCATCTCAATTGAAGCCGCATTGATATGACTCTTCCCATCAGTGATCATGTTGCACACGGTCTTTCACTTTACACTGAGTGTGAAAGAAATGTTCAATATGCGTCTCCTCGTGTGCATTAAGTCAATCATTCAGTACATGTTGGTGTATTAAGTCCTCATGCTCCCCTACAAGAGGAACATCGACTTCTAAGAACTCCTTGCTCATAGATTTCTCCATAACAATGGAATCCTCCTGTTCTTGCCCATACAAGGGATTATTAAAGGATGTATCGTCTTCTCCCTCATTGTACAAGGGGTTAAGGAACAAGGTACGGCCTTTCTCATGCCTTTGGTATTTTGGTAGAGGCTCAGTTTTGGTGTGGCTAGTTGTGGTAGGTGCGGCAAGTTCCTTTTTCAAGGCTTGCAATCGGTCGGTCAAAACGTCATATATAATCCTCCGTAGTTCCTTTCTTGTGAGAGGCATAACGTCAAAGCGTGTGACGGGATTGCCTCGCTCTGATACCAATCTGATGTATGTACGGAGGGCTTTGAGTAGGTAAAGGGTTCGGGTCCTGATTGTACTCGGGTTGACCCGAAATGGCAGGGCAAGATTGGGGTTTCTCGATCTCTCGGTCTCTCGGTAGGCTAGCAATGGGTGTTTGGTGGTAATTTCGGGTGAGTGTGGGAGGAGTCGCGTCAAGGCGCTTGGTGGAGTTGTCATGGGTGGGTAGAGGGTCAAGATGATGCTCGGGGTTTGGTGGTGCTAAGTTTCGGAAGTGCACCAAGACAGTGAGGGTGTGTGAGAAGGGAGTTTGGGTGGGACGTTGATATGTTTGGTGGTGTTTGTGTGGGGCTAAGGATATGTGACGACAGTGGCCTTTTGTGGAGATGTTTATGCAGTGTTGCGGGAGATTGAAATGCGGAGAAACAAGTAATTGGAACACGGATTGTTGGATCCAACAATCCGAGACACAAACCAAGTCACAATTCGGTCGATATGGGTCCTTGGATGGTAACACGAGGAGTTAATTGCTCATGTGGTCTCCAAGTATGTTGTGATCAATTTCACAAGGACTAGGTTGAGGTTTGCTGACCGCGAGGCTCAACACTCACGTTTTTCATTCAACAACAACCACTTAATACAATATCCTAAGGGCTCCTTTTATAGTAGAACAAGGAACCTTCTAGAAAGAAAACATAAAGACATAGGCTACATACTTAGCCGATTAGGTGGGAAAGGGGGAGGGGAAAGGTCCTCGGCTGAGGGGCTCTTCACGTCTAGATACAATGTTTTAGAACCTTCTTTGATGGCTTCCATATAGGGTTGGTTAGCACTTGAATGAGCTCCTTGGAGTGTTGAGATGCATGCCCTTTGGTCTATTGTGAAGGGAGTAAATTGTTCAACCTTTCGGCTTCATCAATCCGCGTCTTGATGTTCTCAATTGATGAAATCCATACACAGTTTATCCACTTGGAAGACCTCAACTTCTAGATGGCATATTCACTCCTTTGATTCCGTGTACACGCTTGGCCACGTCACTATGTGATGAGGCTTCTCTCGTGTCAGTCATCTTCTCCTCATTGAATGTGTCCTAGTGAGTCGTAAGGGTTGTTATTTCACCCCTTTAATATGTCCCAAGCAACTAATACTTAACCAAGAATTTAAAGACAACATTTTAAAGCAAGGCCACGACCAACACATAAGGCCAAATAAAGTACCACTCTTTGAGACAATCAAGTGTTGTCTCCTAAACCATTCCATACCCCATACATTTTCAAGCCCTTAGCCGAGTGTCGATGGTTAATCTTGGACAATCTCGGAGCTCTACTTGTTGTCTTGAATCGAGGAGCCGAGTATGGGACTTGATTTACATCATTCTCTCAATCCAAATGACATGAACAATCTCTGTACTTATCATTTTGAAGATTTGTACTTCTTTAAATCTGCCTTTGGCTTGACTGATGATCCACTTTTGTTGCTGCTCCCATGTGGTGGCTACATAACTACAAATTCTCAACCATTTCATAAGTTCATTCCAAATCTGTTTTAGTAATGTGGCAGAAAACACACTTGGGGTCGACATTCACTCCCCATTTGATCAATCTATCTTGATGTAAGTAGTGTACCTTGTTTTTGCAACCATAGTGTGAACTTAGCTTTTGGTCTTGCATCATTACCAAACATCAAATATTTCCAAGGAACTCATGGGAAATCACCAACTAGTCGCACGTATACTTGTTTGATCATAACTTTAAATAATAGATCATTTTTTTTGCAGAACAACGTGCACGATCTGAAAACTCTATATACTTCGGGAGAGTCTTCCATGACTATTGATGAAATTGCGGATGCTGTACTTGGTACAAAGTCAGGATACATCAAAGGTCTCGGTTATGGTCCGAAACCTAATACTACTCGAGCAACACAAAGGAGAACAGCTGAGTTAGAAGACTCCCTTAGAAGGCGAAAGAGGAAGCTGCTAGCGAACAACATGCTTTACAGAAACGAATAAAGGCAGCTGAAGTTGTGGTAGAAAACCAGAAGCCTCAGATACAAACCCAGCAGTCTCAGATACAAACCCAGCGGTCTCAGATACAAGCATTAAATTCACAATTGGATACTTTATTGGCACGCCAAGATGAAATTTTAAAGCAACTGCTTCTCAATTGGATACTTTATTGGCACGCCAAGATGAAATTTCAAAGCAACTGCAACCTTTTATGAGCTCATCCCGATCAAGGTTAAATATAAATTTTATTACAGATCTTTTTATTAAATAGATAACAACTTTGTAGCTATTTAGCACCTAACTTTGTTCCCTTTTCATGATACAGTGATCCGTGAACCTTGTCAAGTTATCCATTAAGGTACATTTAATGACTTCATAGTGTTTTTTCTCATCAATTATTTTTCACAATTCTGTTGTTTATTTAACCAATTAGACCTGCGGCTTAGCATAAATCACCAATCACAAAAATCAAATTATCGAACCAAATTCAAAGCCTACGAGAGATTTTAATTATCTTTTGCTATTTACTCTATTTTTATGTTACCTTGTTCCTGAACTATTTATCTGTTGTTTACTTTGTTGCATTCATGTAGGGAACTCGTGCCTTGTTAATTTATGTGAGCAATAATTGTATAATAAGCTATTAGTCACAATGTTTTTTAGTTGGCAGAAGATCACATCTTCTGTTCTATACTGATCCGCTAGTGTCTTTTTCCTTTATTTTTCTTATTAAGCTTCTTCTTTGCCTCCTTACATCCCCTTTCAGATCTTTGAGGAAAAATTTCTATCGTAATCAGTTGGTGAGGTTACGTCTAGTTTTCAGAAAGTGGATTATGCAAGCGGCAAACTACAAACATCAGTGCCCAATGAGTAGTAGCTATGACTTAGGTGCTTGAAAAAGAAAGGTTCTAGTTAGAGTTGAGGACTACTCTTTCTCTAAAGCCTTAACTATATACTTTGGTTGTTTGCCTCACCAAGTCAGTAGTGATACATTATCGCTAAAGAAAATGAAAACCAAAGTATATAGTTACAGAAAATCAAAACCAGTAACTAGAACCAAAGTAGTCCTCAACTTTAGTGAGGTTTTCATTTGCATATTTACAATTTTCTGGTTTTCATTGGTTTGGTTCTATATACTTTGGTTACTGGTTTTAGGAAGTATACTTTGGTTTTCATTTTACTGGTTTTCATTGGTTTCATTTCCTAAATTTACAGTAACTGGTTTTCATTACTAGTTCTATATACTTTGGTTACTGGTTTTCATTTGCATATTTACATAAAACTCATTCACATTTCTCGATCTATGCTACCTTATCGCTAAAGAAAATGAAAATCAGTAACAATGCAAATAAATTCTGAAAAAATGATACTTCCTTTCTTCCAAATTGTGCATTTTATGTGAATGAGTTCAACTTAACTTATGGAGAATACATTTGTCTATTCCGAACCTTCAAAAGCATTACAACATGCAACCTTTTGGCATTTTAAAAGTTTTTAAATGTCAAGAGCTTTATGATCACAGATATTGAGATTTGATTATCACAATGTGAAAGAGCACATTCAATGTAAACTTTTCCCTTTACACAGGTTGCGCAGGGTGGAATTCAAGACTAGTTGCTAGAGATGTGTTCCTGCAATGGTATTTTTGAGAAGCAACCTCTAATTTCTTTTGCCTTAGTTTTATTAATGTTTAGTATGTTTCAATTAGACTTTCAAGTTGGATAAACTTTACTTAATGTTAGTTTTACTTTAAGGAGTACGTAATGAGATATCATCTCAATGTCATTTTAGTTCTTAATTACTATATGACAGTGTAATTTTTCTATTATTATCTTGCTTCTTTTAATATATTGTTATTTTCAATTTGTATAACGCTCATTATAGAATAAACTACTTCAGGCTATGAAGTTTAGGATATTTATGTACTATTTAATAGTTATAATTTTTTTTATAAATTTTCAAATTAACGGAAATCTAGTTAAATATAAATTGTAAATAGTAGTATCACTACGAATTAAATTAAGACGATCACCTTTTCGTCATAAAAGTATGACATTTAGTGACAAGAATAATCTTCGTCCAAAAATTACATACTTATTACCTACAAATTGACTTTGTATTTTATGACAATTGTGATTGTCACTAATTATGACAATGACAATGACAATTTTGTTTGTCGGTAAAAGAAATATTTTTAGTGACGACATGATTGTTTTCAGCTACAAAATTGTGAAAAATCAAAGTTGTCACTAATTTATATATTTAGGGACGAAAAGAGAATTCGTATGTAAAAATTAGTTTTTAGTAAGGCTGGCCAGTGGGCCGGGACGACCCGACCCCGGCCCGACCCCGTCCCGACCCCGCCCCGGTCCCGCCCCGACCCCGCTCTAAAAAAAAAAAAAAAATTTAACGGGGGCGGGACTCGAACTCGGGACGGGCCGATGTCTCGTCCCGCCAGACCCGAGCCCGCCCCAGGCCCGCCGGACCCGAGCCCGCCCCGAGACCGTCCCGAGCCCGAGCCCGCCCCGAGACCGTCCCGAGCCCGACCCTAACCCCGACCCTTAAACCCCCTTTGCAAAAATGACCGTTGCACCAACGGCCATTTTAGATTATGGCCGTTGGCCAACGGCCATTTTAGGCCCCCTCCCCAACCCCCTACCCCTTAATATTTATTTTTAACCCATAAGTTATTATATTTACACTTTAACCCAATTTTTCAACTATAAATAACTCATTTTCTCTTCATCTTTCTCACAAATCTTCCTACAATCTCTCTAATTTCTCAATATATCTCTCTACATTGTTTGCTAAATATTCAATTTTATTAATTCATTTGGGAATTGGGAGTGAAGTTGGCAACTAGCTTGAGGATCTTCCATCGAGCAAAGTTTCAATTTTCAACCTTCGATTACATCGCCGACGTTACGCTTGCTTGGTACATCTGCTCCTTCATTAAATTATTATTGTCTGTTTATTTTATTTAGCGCACTTAATTTTATTGTCTTTAATTATTTATTATCATAATTAAAATGGAAGGATTAAAAGGTATGTTTAAGGGTAAGGGTAAGGGTGCTTCTTCTAGTAGAGGCAACCAGGGCAAGGGTACTTCTTCTAGTCATCTTATTCCTACACAAGATGATTTTGTTGATACTCAACATTTTCCTACAATACCATTAGATTTAGATGAGGAGTTATTTTCTGGAACTCAAGAAGACTTTAATTTAGACGATGATCTAGACGATACACCCACTAATATTGATGACAACACGCCCACTAGTGCACCTTCAACTGAAATACCTCCTATTCCCCCTAGTATGAGACGAGGTCCAGCAAAACGACCATTAAAATCAGATGCATGGACATTTTTGATAGGGACGTAGAGAAACAAGTAGCCATATGTAAAATTTGTAAAAATGTTTTAAAATTTAAACCTGGAAAAGGTCACGGTGGGACGGGGGATTTAATTAGACACGTAGTAAGTGCTCATCCAGCTAGGTATGCCCAATACCAGGCTTCAAAACCGGTGCGCAACGCCCGCTCCATCGGACAAGGTTCACATATCGACATCGTCTGACCAAGTACAGTGGTCAAATTAACCCTATGACGGGGAATTGTAGGCTCTAAATACAACAAACATAGAGATAGGGAAGAAATATCAAAATTAGTTCTTTGTGGAGGGTTTGCCTTTTTCATTTCCTTCATCTCCGGTTTTATTCATTACATTAGAGATATATATAATCCTCGCTTTTAACGGTTTTCCTAGATCAACTGTTAAGAGAGATGTATTTAAATTTGCGCATGAATATCAACAATATTTACTGTTTTCATTATATCATTTTAATGACAAAGTATCTATCATGTATGATATAGGTCGTACTACTAACGGCCATGACTATTTAACTCAGAACTTGTCATTGGATAGATTATAAATGGTCTATGCAAAAACGTATTTTAGCGTATAGATATATAGATGATAGGCACACTGGTACTTTTATTGCAGAAAATATTTATCAAGTGTGCGATTATTACGGAATTACCGATAAAATTATGACTATTACATTAGATAACGCTTCTAATAACAATTACGCAATTACAATGTTAAAAATAGTTTAGCTCCATCTTTTCAGACCATTTTCATATAAAATGCGCGTGCCATATATATAACTTAATTGTAAAGGATGGTCTATCACTTTTTGAAGACATTCTTAGTAAAATACAATTTGCTATAAACTTTATTTTTAAAAGTAATAAAGTAGAACAGAGAAAAGAATAAAAAAACTTGTCACGATTGTAGACTACCTTATAGAAGAATTCCACAAGAAGTATCGACTAGGTGGAATTCTTTATACGAGCAACTACTTGTTGCTTATGACTATAAATTACCTATAACTTTATTTTTTAACTCTCATAATAAAAACCCAGCTGATATGATTTTAGATAGTGATTGGGTAAAAATTTCCGAACTTATTGTATTTTTAGAGAAATTTTTTCAAGCAACAAAAGAATTTTCCGGTATATATTATCCTACTATTTCAACTATGTTATTTTATATAACTCTAATATTTTTATTACTTAGTGAATATATGGAAAAACCAGTTTATAAGGCAGCTATTAAAAAAATATTTTATTCCTATTCCTTCTATTTATATTATTGGTTCTGTATTAAATAGTCCTATTAAAATAAGCGGTACTAAATCACTAATTGAAACTATTTACGATTGTATAGAAGTACTACCACCTCCAAGTCCCAAAAATCTAAATCACCCACCACCTATTGAACAAACTAAAGAAGAAGTGTTGAATAGCGTAGAACACCAATGCAAAAATATATATAGATTTTATCAACAAGAAAATGCTAGTAACGTACCGGCTACCATACCATCTTCTTCATCTTCAACACAACCTCACAAAAGACATGATGTTTCTGCGGCTAGTATTGAAAGCCTCAGAAATAGAATGTGCGGCCGTACCTCTACTAACCAAATTAGCGAGTTGGATATTTTTGTTTTGCAGGGTTCTGTACCGTATCAAGAAGTTATCAATGAAGATGGACAAGAAGACTTGGAAATCTTTGGAGGGGAATGAGAAGACCTTTCCGACACTTTCATTGATGGCTCGAGATGTTTTGAACATTCAAGCTTCATCAATCGCGTCGAAAGCGCTTTTTCTCGCAGCAGATATCAAATAGGAGACCACAGACACTCATTGGCCGGAGACACTTGGAAATTGCAGTATTATTCAGAGATTGGATACGAGCGGAGCGGAGAAGGTGCGGTCAACCGGAGATCAACGAAGAAGATGATGAAAACTACAACGAAATCTTAACCGAAGGTAGTGGAAGCGACGTGGATCAATTTGACCAACAAATACCTATTCCAACCGAAGAACCACATGAAATCATCAAGCAATTAGAATAGATTTTTTTGAAAATGTAATTTTTAATTGCAATTTTATTATGTAATTTGCAACTTTTGGACAACACCATAAAGTTGCAATTTAGATTTTAGACAATTGTATTTGTATTACAAAAAATCATATGTCTATTAAATAATATAAGAGGCACAAAACGACCTTGGGATGTTTTTATTACACTATCTTGTTTTGTTTATTGAGTTTTTATACATATGTTATTTAAAAAAAAAAAGGAAAACCCTACCCCGCTCGCCCGACCCGAGCCCGACCTCGAGCCCGCTTCGACCCGAGCCCGACCCGAGCCCGCTTCGCCCGATATCGACGGGATCGGGATCGGACGGATCGAGCAGTCCCGCCTGCACCGACCCCGCTAGGCCCGCTAGTCCCGATCCCGACCCCCCGGCTCGTCCCGCCCGACCCCGACCGCTGCACTTACCCGCTGCATCTGAGCCCGCCATCGCCACCCCTAGTTTTTAGTAATGAAATAATGTTTGTTCAACTACGAAATATGTATAAGTTTAGAGACAAATAATGTCGTCACTAATTAGAGTAAACTGTTAGTGACACATCAGTTTCGTTGATATTAATAACCCCTTTAGTGACTACAAAATTTTGTATTCTTGTTCGTCATAAATACTATGCATTTGGGGACGAAAAAGATTTTCATAGTTAATACAACTCTATTTAGTGACGAAGCACTAAACTGTCTTTGAATACACTTAGTGACCCATGCTTTAGGGACGAATGATTGACGAATTATTTTTCTTCATAAAAGGTTTTTGTGACGAAATTTGAGTCTTAAGTGACAAAATTATTTGTCACTAATAGTCAAATTTGTTGTAGTGCGAGCTTAGGTCTCCAACTTGTGAATGAAAATATATGGCTTTGAGTTGGGAAATATAAAAGGGTTTCTGCTTAGCGATATCCGCACCCGCGGACAGATCCTCGCACGTGCGACCTCTCCTCTACGGAGAAATGATCGCAGAGGCGGCCTCAGTTAAAAATCCCAGCCTCGCAGATGCGGAAGGAATTCCACAGGTGCGGACTCCCAAACTTCCAGAAATCTCGCACCTGCGGACCAAGACTCACAGAGATGGGCCCGCAGGTGTGGACCCATGTCCGTAGAAGTGGCACACCAAAACCAGCAAAATAGGAATTACATCAAGTTCAATCCGAAACTCGAAACTCATCCGAGGCCTCTCGAACACAAACATGATATGCAACCCCAAGTACAAACACGCTATGAACTCACCTGCGTACTCGAATTTCTCATACCACCAGCCTAAGGTCCACTTTTCTACGAAAACCCTCGAAATACTCAACTTCCACAAATTTACAAATAGTGACACAAAATACATTCGAACACCTCAGAAAGCGAACCAAGGACTCGACTAAGTCATAAATGACGCTCCAGACCTACCGGAGGCGACGGAACTCGGAAATGAACCCATATACTCAAAGTCAACTATCGGTTAACACTTTTTTACTTATTCAACTTAAAAGCTCTAATTTCCTCAAAATCAACCAAGAC
This sequence comes from Anisodus acutangulus, assembly GCA_029783415.1. NCBI lineage: Eukaryota > Viridiplantae > Streptophyta > Magnoliopsida > Solanales > Solanaceae > Anisodus > Anisodus acutangulus. Next base: position 35,308,889 of record CM056497.1, read on the forward strand.
TCATTCGACTACCTCGGACACCGCTCCACCCATCCCCATAAGTCGATGACACTAACATTTCTAGGGGAATGGTCAATAGGGGTAAAAGGGTAAAATGCCTAAACGACCAAACGGGTCATTACATCATATACCAATTAAACAAATGTTCATCCTCGAACGGAAGAAGGGAAAGCACAGAAGCCGATGAGTAACCAAGGAATCTCCATCATAACCTTATGAAGCCTCAGCATGCAAGAATATATAACGATAGTACTGCTGGCTCACTTAATCAGTTAAAACTACCTTTGACTTAGCTCAAAACCCAAATTTATATTTCTTCATAACCAGAACCCCTTTCATAGTTGATTCTCGAATGTAAGCACTGAACCTACTCGAATTCCCTGATATTATTATAACCACACCTCTATACGCGTTTGATTGAATCCACCAATAACACTTTAAACACTACCATCCTTTAGTTGTAGCCACAAACCATTGTCCAACTTGTAACGATAAAATATTCTATTTCTACCAATCATTCTCTCACACCTTCCCAGGCCATTCTTCGCACCAAGATTCCTTAGAAACACGCCACAAGCCCAAATTGTGACATCCTTTCGCCATCAAGAATCCTTCATTTATCTGATAAAATTCTAAGTAAATCCATTCAAAACTGATCTGATCCAAGTTCAATTGTGCTAATCCCAATCTCGTTAGTTCTGTATCCCAAAGTCAAAATCCATTGTCCAGTTCTTCTCAAATCTCCAATCACCATACTCATAACCTCTAGTTCTCACTCTGCTACTACAATTCTATCAAGTCGAAGCTAAACATAACTTTCATAACTTTATACGACATCCGCCCTCATACGTCTTTCAACCTTATCCTAACGAGCACATCAAATACCATTTTTTCTGCGGAGATTGATCCATCTAATTTCTTTTTCTTGTGCCTCTGTATTATGATTCCCACTTCCCAAAGATATCACCAAACTGAGGGGTCCCAAATATAACCCCACTAAACTGAACCTTCAAATCATAGCTGAAGACTGAACTTGGTCACGCGTCTGTACCATGGCTCAGATATCATACCCTTATGCGCGACGTCAGATCAAACCACTCGCTAATGAATTTAAGAGTGTGTTACCACCATCGATGATAGAATAGGATGAAGAAGTTTTAGATACTAATTAGAACAAATTCGCAAGAAATAAGGGAAGATTTCCTAAATGTCTTATAGCCTCTCGAGGATGGGTACTGACATTTACATACATATTCACGAAACTCTACTAAACACTTTCCTTGTACTCATAAGACAGGTAAACTTATAGCTCTGATACTAACTTGTCACGACCCAAATCACGAGCATCGTGATGATGCCTACACTTTTTCCTCGGTAGGCGAACCATCCCAAAATCCTTTAACACAATCAAACTATGCGCAATTATAATACCTCGTACCTCTAAACTAAGCTACATTTATGATCCAGGGTTTTGGAAACCAAAACGGGGAGTTTAAGTTGAAAATCAGTTTCAGTTCTGCAGATTAAATTCTACACCTGGATTATACAGAGCATAAAATATAATACAGATCGTCGATTTCACCGTCAATATTTTTAGAGATTTATAGAACCTCTTTAAATTCTATGGACCGTAAAAGATTATACGGTCCATCTTTTTTAAATGTCAAATCCCCTCAGCATTTTACAGAACTTTGGAAAATTGGAAATTTCAAGACGGTCTGATTATACAGACCGTACATAATTTTACAGTCCCTTGGCAGACCGTATAAAATTTAACGGCCTGTAGAATTTGACCGTAAATTCCACCTGACCGGGAACAATATAAATATAAGCCTTAGTTTTGTAAAGTTAGTTTTCACTCTTCCCAAGCCCTAGCACAGAAGTTCTCTTCTCCTCATCTTCCTACATCAAAGTAAGCCTTTTCTAAATATTTCAAGTGAATTCTAACGTACATACATTAATTCTAAGTAGAAATTGATTGTTCTTAACCTAGGATTTTCAAGATAAACCCAATTCAAGGTTTCAAGGTTCAATCTTTGGGGTCCTTCTTCAAAGTTTAGTTCTTTAAGACAAGACTAGGAGCAAACAAGGTATGTAGAGCTTCTATCTACGTGTGGAAACATCTTTAATCATCCCCATGCCTCTTTCATCAAGATAATAGTGAATTACTATAGAATTTGAGATTATGCCCTAGTTCATGAAAAGAATAGAATGTCTATCATCAAGAATATAAATTCATAGTTGCTCAAATTATCACTTTGATTGTTGTTCTCAATGAGTAATTAATATAGACTTGTATTTGATATCCATGAGTCTCAGTCTAGAATACTCAACATGTTTTTAAATTAGTTAAAGCTTCAACACTCTTAATCAGTTCATGAATTCATGTTCAGTATTTCATAATAGTATATTTTAGTATTTCACTATCATGTTGAGCACATGTATTTTTGGTCCAAGGCCACAAATATATATTGAGCCTAAGGCCACAATTTATGTATACGTATACTTGGGCCCGAGGCCACATATTTTGCCTAAGACCACAATTATTTATTATTTCATTTAAACAGGCGACTCTCTATTTTAGTACATGAAGTATTCATATTCTTTGCTTCCTTGTTCAATTATCAGTTTCAGATCCAATATAGTATCTATTTATTGATTTGAGTTGCCTTTTTCTGAGCACCCCACAACTATTTATCATTCCAGTTGCTTTACTTACAGTACAATTCAAATGTACTAACGTCCCTTTGCATGGGGCCTGCACTTCATGGTGAAGGTGCTGAGTTTCAGGACAACAAATCTGGTTAGTTGGATTGCTTCAGTATCAGCTGCTTGGTGAGCCCCATCTCATTCGGGGTGTCAGTCTATTATTTCATTAATATATTTTAAGATAGAGCTATGCCAGGGCATTGTCCTGGTAGGCAAATTTTAGTCAGACTCATGTCAGAGGTTTCATAGACTAGACTAGTTATCATGTCATGTTAGTTTTTCAGTTGTTCAGACTTATTATATTTTCAAACTATTTCCATAGTATACTTTCAGATTACCAATTCAGTAGTTAAATTACTTGCTTCAAATTACTAATTAAGTATGTTTTGATGACCATGTTGATTCAACAGCCATGTGGTTCGCTCGGTCACATGCAGCTATGTACTGAGTGCCGTGTTTTGCTCAGGCCATGGTTCGGGGCGTTACAACAATATAAGTGAATAATTTACAAGATATGAAATTCTCATATAATTTAGTAAATGTGAAATACCTGTACAAACCCTTCCCCAACACATGGTCTGATTTGTACAAGGACTACTAAGATTATAATTGAAAGAGAAAATAAAAAACCATTTTCCTTGATGAATAAGAACAGTTTGGCTAGGACAAAGACCAAGGCTGCTAATAGGATGAATGGCATGCATTAATCTCCACGCGCTCCAACTGCAATCTGAATTAACTATATACTTACATCCACGTAAAAGATACAACAAGAGTAGCATGAGTATACAATATATCCCCGTAGGCATCATAGACCGACAACAACAGAAGTTACGTAACAAAAATAAACATCAAGTTGACTCTCAAGTAGGTTGTTATGATCCTATAAAGCTCGAGGGTGATTATGAGAGATAAGAATTATGATGGAGGTCGACCTCAACCCAATGACGGTCCATGGAGAATTTGCACCATATTTGAGGAGCTTCAAGGAATCTCAAGTGTGTATCTCCATGCCACACACTCATTTGTGATATAAAGTGAGTCTTTGAAGGCCATTAGAGACCCATGTGTGAGGATAGTCAAGTTATGGGAGATAGCGTGAAATACTTTGAAGACCATCGAGTACTCGCGGATCAAGCTCTAAATGAGTGTTAGTTTATTTGATAGGATTAATATAGTGTTAATCTAGTGATGGTGATAGTTAATTATGGTGGATTCCATTATTGGCTATTAAAACCCTTTTCTATTGATTTTCATATAGAGTTGTTCATTTGCGGATTCAATTAATTAACTCTTGTTGAATTTCAAATAGTATAGGTTCTCTTAAGTTGATTCAATTGGGAGGGTTTGGATTTCATATATCCAAGTTTGCCCATAAATCCAATCTAAGTGGGTCTTGCTTCTATCCCTCTCTTCTCATCTCCAATTTCTTTAATTCTCATATTTGAGTTCCTTATATCTTTTGATTTCGCATTTTGATCTTTATCATTTGGTATCAGAATAAGGTAGAAGGATTGTTCCATCAATTCGTCATCCTTGGTTCTACAAAAAACAAATTTAAAAAAAATTGAAAATCACAAAATTTGGTGTTGTTTGGTTTGAGTTAAATTGAATGTAGATTTGAGTTCCTAGAGGTCAAATCTTCCTAGATCTAAAGTTTGAAGAAATTTGGAGGTATTTGGAGAAATCACAATTGTTGAACTTGAAGGTTTTGAAGAACTTTGAATTGGGTCTTGAAGATTGAACAAGAATTGAAGCTCCAAAGTTATTGGGCTTTGATTATCTAGTGATAGAGACTCAAAATCTTATGTTTGGAAGCATTACAAGGTGTTTAGCACAATCCACCATTGAAGGACCTTCATGTTTGAAGAACTCCAAAGTGGGTCTTGTTGAAGGAAGGTTCAATTAGCTTCAATTCCTATTGAGCTTTGTTCTCTTCACAAAGGAGAGCCTAGATCTAAAATTTTGAAGAAATTGAAGTTGAATTGAAGAATCCACCATTGAAGGACCTTCAAACTTTGAAGAACACCAAAGTGGATTTATTGATTTGATGGCCAATTGATTTCAATTTGTATTGAGCTTTAATCCCTACATTGAGGAGCAGCTAGATCCAAAATTTGAAGCTAATCCAAGTTGAAATCGAGGTACATTGAAATTTGGGCGTTCTTAGTTTTCTTGAATAATCTTCATATCTTCATAAGGAAGAAGACACCCAAAAGAGGCCTTTGATCCAAAAAATTTCAAGTCTAAAGTGGAAAAGTGTTTTTATGTCAAAAGTGGTAATTATTAAGTGAGGTGAGCCCAAAGAGATCCCAAGTTCAGAAGAAGAAAAAATTTGTCTAGATTTGCAGAAATAATCACTTCTGTCCAGATTTTCCAAAACTTCCACATTTGTGAAAAATATGATTTTTACAGTTAATTTCAATATTAACCACTTTTACCCATAGCCAATTTTTGTCCAATTTAAAATATAACCTTTTTTCAGCTTGTTTGTCCTCATTTCATGATTATTCTTGCTAGTTTTAACTTGAGTATTTAGTCCATACTTAATTTTAAACTAGTATTGAGTTCGAATTTCATTTTGTGCCAATTCGTTTCGTGCTTTTCTCTTTTGTTTCATCATGAATTGTTTGACTTTTGTCCGTTTGCTTTGATTATTCATTCCTAGTGTCACATAACTTTCACTCCGAACCGATGCTTGGTTACTACTAGGAAACTGTTTGAAAAGGCAAGAGCGGTGAGAACATTTGAGTGGTGCTAGCCAAGCACAAATGAGTGCAAACACGAGCATTGGTGAGGAACTCTTATTACTAACCCTTTTTTTTTATCATTTTGTAGGTACAAGAAGAGGAAATCCAATGTATCAAGGGATGATTGATCTAAAGAGGCGAATTATTGAAACCAAGGTGAATGTTTATGGTTGTGCGGGATTCTCTCTTGTGCTTGATGATGATTGATACTGATGTAAGTACGGAGGGGTGAGTGAGGGTAAGTTGGTATGAGTTTGGCAGGGAACGAGTTGACGCGAAAACGTACTTGAAAGTAGATTCTCGGTTGGTTGGTTTTCAGCCAGACAGTGAGTATTTGGTGGCTATTTCGGGTGGATTCAAGGGGAGTTGGATTTAGGCATTTGTAATATTGCTTCATAATTTATTCTACTCCTAGTAGTTAAGAATATTCATGTTATTGATTCATATGTTAAAAGAATGTCTAAATATGTTTCTAAGTCCTTATTGAGGCATACAGAAAAGATGTTGATATTTACAGAGTTAGCCGAAGGTACAAGGTTATTGTGTCACCCAAGATGTGCTATTGTTATTCATGCATTTTTATTTGCATTGCATTCATGTTTTACCCAAGACCATATATTGGGGACGGGAAATGGGAAACACAGACCACCTGATCAGCTGGGATATGATAATGATAATGCCTGTGTGGCTTAATGAATGAAGATGCCTGATTAAGGGCCAAAATATATATATATATATATATATATATATGATGTGGGGAGGAAGATGCCCTTGTGTGTCCAGTATATATGTATTTACCACATTATGCATGGCATATAGGCATATAGGCATACTATGCCCACAGAGGCTGACATGAAATGATGCCCACAGAGGTTGTTATGGTAAGGAAGATGCCCAATGGGGCCGATGTATATGTATACCGCATTGTGCGTGACATTTAGGCATATGTGTTAGGACCCACATAGATATTTACTATTGGTCGGTTGTTCATGTTCCAGTTATTGGTATATACATGTTATGCTATTATTCATGCATGACATACCCAGTACATCAGTCGTACTGACGTCCCTTTTGTCGGGGGACGCTGCGTTTCATGCCCGCAGGTTCAATCAAGGAGGGTGGCGGTTCACGTTAGTTGATTTCGGGTTAAGCGAATTTTTGGAGCACTTCCCTTGTTCGGAGTGTTGGTCTAATTTTGGTACGGTTCTTTTGCTTGTATATATGGGTATGGCGGGGCCCTGTCCCGACCTTTCATGTTGCTACTGTTAGAGGCTTGTAGACAGGTGTCCTGTGAGTAGTAGACTTGTACGGCCTTGTCGGCCTTGGTACATGTATATATATGAGTTGGTTACCTGGTGGTTCATAATTTTCTTTCGGCTTATTCCGTAATTAATTGTGATTAGATGTTCATGGTAAGAATGGCGGTAACCGGCGGGTGGGATCTGGGTGCCCGTCGCGGCCCTACGATTTGGGTCGTGACAAACTTGGTATCAGAGCATGTCTGTCCTAGGAAGTCTACAAGTCATGTCTAGTAAAGTCTTGTTTATGGGTATGTTGTGCACCATACTTATAAACAGGAGGCTGCCTGGCATTTAGGAATGGTTTCCATTCTTTTATCTCATAAATCGTGCAGTAGAGCTGAGTCATAAGTATTTCATTCTTAATTTATTTTGTATTTATAATTTCAGCAATGCCTACAACAAGGAAGAAGTTCAAGAGTTTGAGGGCATTGGATACGGCTACGGGTGAAGGTACCAGCCAATTGCCACCCATTAGCGAGGGTCGGAGTGAGACCCTTGGTACGACTCCTTCATATGGTTCTCCCGGTACATCACCATCAGAGGAGATTAGTAGAGTTGCAACACCTTTCATTCCTCCACATGATACTCCATACGTGGATCTTGATATACGGAGTGCGGTTCAGCTATTGACACAATTGGTGGCCGCTTAGGCCCAACGTCAGGTTCCCAGTCCTTCTAATAGAGCTGCTAGCGTAAAATCTTGGGATTTCATCAATCTAGACCCTCCGGTTTTCACAGGAACAGACTTGAACACGGACCCGCAGAATTTTTTGGATCAGGTACAGCGCATGTTGCAGGTAATGGATGCTACCGATACCGAGTCGGTAAAGTTTGCTTCTTATAGACTGCGGGATATCGCGGTAACCTGGTATGATACATGGGAGCAATCCTGGGGACCTCGTGCTTCACCGGCTGGATGGAGAGAGTTTTCAGAGGCCTTTTTACAGCATTTTCTGTCAATCGAACTTCGACGGGCCAGGTAGGACAAATTCCTACGTCTTGAGCAGGGTGACCTAAATGTTCAAGAATATAGTTTCAATTTAATTCGTTGGCCCGATATGCTTCTATGATTGTAGCAGAGATGAGTGACCGGGTACATAGGTTTGTTACCGGCTTGGGGCCGCACTTGATTAATGAGTGTACTACGGCTTCTTTGAACCCGAGTATGAATATCGCTCGCATTCAGGCTTATGCACAGAACTTGGAAGATCGTAAGAAGCAACAACGGGAAGGTCGAGAACGTGATAAGGGCCAGTATAAGAGGGCTCGATCCGTCGATAACATGGAAGATTTCGGAGATAGGCCCAGGCCATAGCCTCATGGACACCCATCTTATCCGATAGCTAGCGCATCATTGCCATTTACAAGGATGAGAGTTGATCGAATTGTTCAATCGGGACCAAGTTAGGGTTCACACATGTTCGGATCTTATTACGGAGGAAATTCTATTCAGAGGAGGCCACCGTTGATTCGATGTGAACAATGTGGAAAGACTCATCTGGGACTATGCCGACAGGGACTAAATGTGTGGTATTCTTATGGTGAACCTAGTCACGTTATGCGAGATTGTCCGATAGGAGGCGAACGTGTTAGAGTTCAGCCGATCGAATCAACAGCAGCTTCATCTCGGTCAGTACGCCTGTCAGGGCAGAGTCATCACACATTGTCTGGTCAAGGTAGAGGTAGGGGTAGAGCAACTAATTTCAGTGGGGGATAGAACCGTACTTAGGCACTGATGGGATGACAGGATCAGGAATCCTCACTTGATGTCGTTACAGGTACGTTATCGATCTATTTACATAACATGGATGTGTTTTAAATACAGATCTATTGGAATTGTGAAATATTAGTTTGTAGTCATTAGACCCTAGCGGATTTGGTAGAACTAAGAACAGTTGTATTTTGGGCTACGTAACAGGGATTAGATACGTACCCCAACATTCGAGGACGAATGTTTCTAAGGGGGGAAAGATGTAACATCCCGTACTTTCGGGTCACGATTTAAATCGCTAAGCGTTTGTAACTAGACCCGAGCGTTGGGAAAATTTTATGTTATATTTATTTATGCTAATAAAGAGATTAGTATATAAAAGGATTAGACCCCGAAATAATTTTGGGACGCAAGAAGTGTGACAACGGAAGCCGAAAATAATTTTGGTACGTACATAAAGAGATTATGGACTAGTGTTATATTAGGAAATTATGACATTGAGTATACGAAGGTCTTATGAGTTTTTAGAATTTAAATAAAGTGAGATCTATAATTAAATTGTGTATATAATTGATTAATTATGAGATTAATTGATTTAAGTGGAGGGGACAAGATTGTGGAGGCATGTACGTGTGGCTTCAAAAGAAGGATCCTAAATGACTAATCTTATAATTGTTAATGGAGTTACACGTGTCTTAAATATGGAACCCCACTGCCATTACAAGGCTAAGTGGGGGCCAGGGGATTTTATTCCTATATATGTTAACTTACTTTATATATGAATTTTATTTTTTACAAAACTACAATCATTTTATACAAGAATAAGTGCTGGACATTAGTTTTTCCTTTAAGAACAAAGTCTAGCAAAATTCTTCTGTTACTTCATTTATTTTCAAAGTGCTGGACGTCTTTCTCTAGCAACAAATTTTAGTTTGCATGGATATATGTTTAAAGGGTTTTAAAGCAAATCTGATATTACTTCGTGGTGAAGTAACATGACGAGAAGCTTTTATAAAGGTGACCCAAGCGTGATTCTTCATCTATAATATTTCACGAGCACGTATAAGCGATTAATATGAGCTTGTAATAAAGGTCGAACCGAGGTATGTTAAGACAAATTATTTCTTTCTTTTGACATGTTCCATGTAACGAAATATAACTGTGATATTGTTCCATAATCTATTCTACTCCTAGTAGTTAAGAATATTCATGTTAGTGATTCCTATGTTAAAAACATGTCTAAATATGTTTCTAAGTCCTTATTGAGGCATACAGAAAATATGTTGATATTTACAGCATTAGTCGAAGGTACAAGGATATTGTGTCACCCAGGATGTGCTATTGTTATTCATGCATTTTCATTTGCATTGCATTCATGTTTTACCCAAGACCGTATATTGGCGATGGGAAACGGGAAACACAGACCACCTGATCAGCTGAGATATGATAATGATAATGTCTGTGTGGATTAATGAAGGAAGATGCCTGATAAGGGCCAATATATATATATATATATATATATGATGTGGGGAGGAAGATGCCCTTGTGTGTCCAGTATATATGTATCTACCGCATTATGCATGGCATATAGGCATACTATGCCCACAGAGGCTGACATGAAATGATGCCCACAGATGTTGTTATGGTAAGAAAGATGCCCAATGGGGCCAATGTATATGTATACCGCATTGTGCGTGACATTTAGGCATATGTGTTAGGACCCACATAGATATTTACTATTGGTCGGTTGTTCCTGTCTAGTTATTGGTATATCCATGTTATGCTATTATTCATGCATGACATACTCAGTACATCAGTCATACTGACGTCCCTTTTGTCGGGGGACGCTGCGTTTCATGCCCGCAGGTTCAATCAAGGAAGGTGGCGGTTCACGTTAGTTGATTTCGGGTTAAGCGAATTTTTGGAGCACTTCCCTTGTTCGGAGTGTTGGTCTAATTTTCGTACGGTTCTTTTGCTTGTATATATAGGTATGGTGGGGCCCTGTCCCGACCTTTCATGTTTCTACTGTTAGAGGTTTGTAGACAAGTGTCCTATGTGTAGTAGACTCGTACAGCCTTGTTGGCCTTGTAGGCCTTGTCGGCCTTGGTACATGTATATATATGAGTTGGTTATCTGGTGGTTCATAATTTTTTTTTTGGTCTTAGTCCGTAATTAATTGTGATTAGATGTTCATGGTAAGAATGGCCATACCCGGCGGGTGGGATCCGAGTGCCCTTTGAGGCCCTACGGTTTGGGTCGTGACACTTTCTTATGGCTAGTTGACGTTGGTACAAAACATCACATATGATTCGCCAATACTCTTTTCTCGTGATGGCCATCACGTCAAGGCGTGGGACAGGAGTGCCTTGCTCTGATACCAATTTGATGTAAGTACGGAGGGGTGAGTGAGGGTAATTTGGTTTGAAAGACAAATTCATCTGGTGGGAAATTGCTCTCAAAGCCTGCACTTCACCCTTAAGAGTCGCACCAAGGCCAATGCAAAGCATCAAAGTGTTTGAGGGATTGAAAGCTACCAGAGCAACGTGGTTCAACCACGATGTCCTCTCAACTTGTGCACCCATCTATGCTCACAAGAGGTGCTCTTTTCACATAAATCAACCTGGCCACACCACTGATGAGTGTCTGGCCCTTAATACAAGGGTCATAAGTTTGATCGATGACAAAATTATCTGCAACCCGTGGGGTCCACATTCCTTATTGGTTTATGACCCTATCATGCCCGGTGAAGGAATCACCATTAACACACAAGTTTGGCTCTACAACTTCACTGTCTTTGATGATTCGTATGCATGCCTTTTCTCCACACTGGCCAGCACCAGCAAAATTTATCCCGTCAAGACTCTTGGAAACCCTCCGCAAACACTTTAGAGAGGAGAAAGATATGTTTATACCACTCAGGGGCACCGGAACATGACATTGAAGAGTGTGAGGCTTTCAAGTTTGAGCTAGAGCACTTGTCAATACTGGTCAAATCTAGGTAGATCTATCCAGCCGCTACTATGAAAAGCCACCGGGGGAATGCACGGTCGTAAGGATGACGACTTGCCATGGCTTTAGAGAGAAGTCATTATTTGGGTAGATATATGAATCCCCTTTCTTTTAAATCAAATGGTATCCCTTCCCTTTTATTTTGTAAAAAAAACTACGGCTGACCTGATGTCCCAAGAGGGATACGTAGGAAGACCTTATCAGGCCTGGTCTGGGAATTTATTTGGGTAGAATAAAATTAGGAATAATTTCTATGTAAATCGAACTACAGAAGGGCTTGACTTCTCGCGGAGGGATACATAGTCACTCTACATAAGACTCGGCCCCTATATTATATAAATTATAATTCCCCCATCCCCCCTGTTAGAAGGCTTAAAGAGGTTGGTCGTGATACCGTCATGGTAGTAAATTAACCATAGACTTTCAATCCAAAACCCTCAAAACGAAAATAGCCAAAATGATAAAAATACTCCCCGAAATGAAAAATCAATCAAGGGTTCAGATCAAACTCATCAATAAAGGGCTTATAAGATTGTTTTATTATTTTTACTAATGCTACTAACATCATTTGACTTTGAGTTCTTATTATCTTTAAGAAGGGGTCGATCTGTGATGTATCATACTGGCATACTTCACCAGATCTAAAGTTGCAACAACATCCCTTCCCAAAAAAGAATGAGAAAACATGACTGGTACTTCGGATGACGGTCGTAACAAAAAAACATTGGTTATGGAGGACCCTGCACCTCTCGATCCCCAAAACCCATCTCACTATGAGGATGTGATCAATCTGCTATTTAGAAAAATTACGGACGTCTAGGAATGGAAGGAATCAAACGGCAAATGCCACCAGAGAAGAGGCCACTGAAGTGAGAAGGCCTCCACCGCTTTTTCCATCTATGAGTTCACCGATACCCGAGCACTTTCCAGTCACCCGAGCTCACAATGAAAATGTTGGTACCTCATACCAAACTCTTCCACCGGCCAACACCACTCAAATACCTGGGACTTCCCGTTCGGTGATTCATATTAGGCACCACCCACTTATACCGACCCAAGCATATATCAAAAGGCCACTACTCATCCAAGACCCAAAACTACTAGCAGTCCCTAAAATTGCCAAACACATCCCATAATATCTTTCCATACCCCTATCACTCCCCTTGACTCTTCACCTGAACTCGATCATTATGAGGAAATGGAAAAGGCGTGGAGAGTCGAGCTGGATAAAAGGGACAGAGAAATGTAACGAAAAATGGTAAACTTGCTTGAGAAGTCTAACAAAGGCTCTCGGAAGGCGATGTGTTTATTCTAGACAGTTCACATAGCCACATAGATCACCTTGTTCACATAAGAGTTCAGTCACAACCAAGTACAATTCAATTCATATTGCACACATGGATCTTACACTTACTACTCACTGATTAGTCAACTCTAACCAAGTTATCAATAAGAAATTAAGACAGGTTGACCCTAGTACATAACATCATATCATAATCTTTTCCAAGGGTGTCACGATTTGTCTACTCATAACAATATCAACTTCTTATTCTCTCTAACTCCTGAGCTTTATTATGTTTCTACACAAGGGCAGGTCACATATTCATTCATTTAACATCCTCTCTATACACTATGTATAAGTCTACGCCGTACATCCTTTGATTAAGGAGGGGATCTACACATGCATAACATAAAAGTCATTTAACTTCAACAACAACGCCTCAACCAATTCTTTACTAGACTCTCTATCAAATAGGGTTATCAATCATCAAGCAATACAAGACATACATAGTTCTCTATGATCAACATGATAGTTTTGTCAATAGAATCCACTAACTATAATATAGTTTGACAGCAAGTACTCAGACTCATGAAGGTGTAACCAGACAAAATAATCCATAGAGAACAAGCCAATCGTGGCAACTAATCCGGTAATATAATCAATCCAATCATACAATTCCATTTGATCAAGAATTCACCCAAGTTCCAATAACCAATCCATATCACGTTACCACACAACAAGTAACCAAATTATGAATGAATGTATGAAAGATATGAATGCAATGTATATGACAGGTACCTTTCCTCTCAAGTATACACGCATTCAAATTCTGTTAACTGCACACCTATGGGGGACCCGCTAAGTCCATATACTCCTCCAAAATTTCTCAACGGAGCCCATCTCTTGGCTAAATAATAACTGTTACAACGTGCAACCCGTTCCCCCACGTATCATCATTATCTTAATGTTGCTAATAATCTCATAAGTGTTCTTACCTTCCCAGCCTCTTAGACCCGTAACATTTTCATACCACTCTCATATCAATATCACTAGAACCATGAGTGTATGAATGCAAATGATAATACAAGTCAAGAAATCAGGATGTATAAGATGCAACCAAGTATATAAGAGATGATATCACATGCTTTCAAAAAGTCAATAACATGTAATCCAAGTACAATCAGGATATAATATCAAAATCATGTATGATGAATAAACACAACAATAGAAAATATGGAGACGAGCCCACATAATGGCGACGAGCCCAATCAACAGTAGTCAGAATCATAATAAGACTGATTCCCCAAATTACATATTCATCACAAATGCTAAGGTGGGACCCCCAAACAAGCCCAATACCCCTCCATATTTATAACTAATTACATACTTCTATCAGAGTCTAATAAGAAGAAACCGTAGCCTACCTCAAAGTCGAGCAAGAGCCACGAACCGTTAATCCTTTACACAAGCCTTGCCTTTTCGTAGCACCTCATAGTGATCATAGTCTAACATATATAGAATCTACGTTAATAATTACACTAATACACATACAAGGACTTAGTCCTTAAATAAGCCAAAAGACGCCTAAAATTGATCCCCGAGCCCACATTATCAAAGTCTAAACTTTATTACTAAAATAGCATAATCACATACTAGATAGTCATATCCTTAAGTTAATTTGAATAATAATCTCGTTTAGGCTTCCAATTGCATGAACTAGTAAAACCCTCAATTTAGGAACCTTAGATTCTTTCCCAATTTCAAAAGGAATTCAATTACTAACTTGAGCATTACAAAACATCTTACCATTATTAACCAACTCTCATTTATAATACCAAAGCATAATAATCAATACATAGTCTCCAATCCATGGTTGATACAATTCCTAAAAGTAAAATTGTAAGAAATTGAATCGAATGCCGAAAATTAAAGGATAGGAGATTAGACACAAGAATTGTAATCCAAAGCAACCAATGATATAAGAAATCCAAGACCTTAATGGAATTAAACTATAAAAGCACATAAACTATAAAGTTGGATTGATTTTGCTAGTGAGCAAGCTCAAGTGTGAATGGCAAACAAGGTCCAAGACAACCTCACAATTACACTACTAACTAAGATAATGACTATGACTATCCTAGCAACTACAATACTAACACTCATAAGAGTTCATCAACATCATTCAAGCTAAGTGTAAAATATGACTAAAGATCCTACATATACTATGCCTTATTACAAGCTTGGCCCAAAAGTGACCAAAACCTTTAATTTGCAAAAGTAACAAAAATTAGAAAAATACATCACGTCAACACAATCTGCAAAACACAAACCATATCACAGGCATCATCTGCGATTCGAAGATAAATTACAGACTATGATAGGGTTATTTCTCGGCTCTTCTTCCTCCAAACGATCATGCAAATGTCGTATGCTCCCGTATGTGGGCTCTCAAGGGCCTCACATGCCTCACTTTGTATCAACATAGCTTGCAAAGCTTGGATTTCTTTGACTTGCTCCCATTTGGATGTTTTTGAGTGATTTGTGCTTCCCGGTATCGTATCATCCTCCCCTTCTTGAAAAAGATCCGTCCTCGAATCCGAACCTTGCAAAAACTAAGGAGAGACATACACAAATATGGTCCTCAAAGAATGAGGGTTAGCACGATTAATAATAACCTCATTAGCATGTCAATGATGTGTAGATTTGTGGTACAACCACGTATTAATGATCACCAAAAATAAGATTTCCACATATGAGGAGTCAAGAAGTTGATAGCTCCAAAAATCATGAAACGAGGATGAAATAAAGATACCAATGGATTCAAATTGATAATCAAATGAAAGTACATTGGTTCTACAAAAAATGGAGCACATTTAATCCTCATTTCTCAAGCAATAATTGATGTTCTCATGACTAAATGCGAGTTGTAAAACAAGGACAAGCTAATTAAAGATCTCATTCCTCGCCTAGTCCTACCCAAACATGAAATGACTATCAATTCATCACTAGGGAATATAACACCGGGGTCAAAGACACAGATATCCCCTAAGCTATCATCCACACACCCTCCATGTAAACCCAAAATTGAGACACATAAGAACATAAGAAAAGATTCACATGAGTAATCCAAAGTGTTCCTAACAAGCAAAAAGGCTACATGAGAAAAATCACCATAACAAGTGTCAAATGGGGTTATGCAAATAGAGGAGTGGGGAAACCTATTACAAGTAACATCAATCAAAAGCATATGATTCTCCCAAGTTGTCTTTCCTCTAATAACGTACCGAATCATGCCACCAAGAGTTCTATTCACTACCTCGATTGGTCCATCCACTTAAGGGCGACAAGAAGTAGAGAACATGAGCTTAGTACCAAGTGTACCCCAAGGACTCTTCCAAAAGTGAATAAGAAATATAGAGTCCCTATCACTAAAAATAGTGCGAGGTGCTCCTTGCAATTTGAGTATAAGAATAACAAATAAATATGCCACATAAGCATCATCACACGTATGGCATGGTATGCAATGAAAAAACTCTGGCACTCCAAAATACCTCCTCACAAGTATTTCATGCCTTTCCATAGCTCTTGGGATACCCCTAACAAACCCTATGGGATTGCTCATCCGAAAACCAAAAGAGTTGGGAAAAGATATGTGCAAACGTTGAGGACAATGCATTCCTTTTGGTATCTCCTCGAGAACCTCATCATTATGTTCCAGAAAAAGAAAAGACACAATACAAGGAAAAGTACTAGCATCTTGGTTAGCATAAAATAGGAACGCATCATTTATGGGGTGCACCATGAAGTGCTCATCATCAACCCCTTTTGAACAAGTGCTAGGTTTTGCAATTATGTACATTTTAGCCTTCTCTTAGATTGAACCTTGTCCTCCTTGAACAATCAAGGCCTCATTTTCATAGTCTCCATTTCCTCTTTTTGAACCCTCTCTTAGAGTTCCTGCATGACTCGATAATGGTCACTCACTTGGTAGGGTGTCAATGGAACAAGAGTATATATTCGACCTCCAAATATAAATGGGTACTTGTTGGTCCTCCCACTATGTTGGCCATCCCTATCAAATTACCAAGGTCTCCTAAGGAATATATGACATGCTTGCATCAGAACTACATCACATAATAGCTCATCCTCATACCTCTCATTGCTAAACTTGATGATTGATTACTTGGTCACCCTCACTTCACCACATTCATTGAACCATTGAAGTTGGTAGGGATTAGAATGTTTTGAGTGGGGAACTTTATGTGTTCAACCAAGGATTTTCTCACCCCATTTGTACAACTCTCACTATCAATAACCAAGGAACACACCTTGTCCATTATCTTGTACCTAGTATGGAATAAAATTTCTCTTTGATCAAGTGCTTCCCTAGTTAGTACACCCATGGCCCTCCTTACAACAAGGGAAAAGTTCACTCCTTATTCCGTTCGCTCTTCTTTATCACCCTCGCATTCTCCCTTATGCTCCCTCTTCTTCTCCTCACCATCATTATCTTCTTCGCCTTCATTTTATTCAATGGTTCGGTACCCATCACATAAGGCCACAATTGCCCTTCGATTAGGACATTCACTAGCAATATGTCCTCTCCTTTGGCATTTTAAACATTAAATAGTAGAAGGACGTAGAAAGTTGGGTTTAGCATTGTTACCTTCTTTCAGTGGATATCTAACTTTGTTTTGGGGAGTTTAAGTAGTAGCCTTAGGCTTCTCCCAAGTGGAAGACTTCCACTTGTTTTCATCTTTGCTCCATGATGAAGATGTGGTATTCTTGGCCTTGTACGACTTCTCTTCTTTCAAATCCACTTCAACTTTGGTTGCATCATGAAATGCTTCTTTAAGTGTGGTATAGGTTCGGGTTTGGAGATGTCATAATTTACATTGGCCATAAATAGGATAATTGTGTAGTTCAAATTCTCTTCAATTTTAGATTTCAATCTCAAATTCTCAAATTCATCGAAGTATTCCTCAACACTTTTACTACCTTACCTCAACATATACACCCTTTTGAGAACACTTTGATAATAATCGGATATCACATATCTTGCTTTCATGAGCTCAATCAATTATTGCCAAGTATGAACATCGAATATGTATCGTTTAGCTCGCTTTCGTTTCTTGGATTCCCACCAAGTAGATGCATATCCCTCAAATTGTGTAAGGGCATATTTGCTTTCAATACATCCGAAATAGTATTGGTAAGGAAGATCCTCTCACTTTGCAACTTCCATTCTAGGAACTCCTCCGGATCACTTCCACCCTGGAACATGGGAAGTTCCACCTTGATGGTATGTAAGTTGAAATCTTAGTCACCTCTATCTTCCCGACCTTACCATTTTGCCCGGTCATTATGACCTTGCCATCATGCCCAGTCATCTTGACCTTGCCACCTACCCCAATCTTCAAAGGGTCTACATCTACCTCATTTCCCACATAATCCCCTATGAGCATCATACCCATGTCTCCCTCCATACCATAGTTCCTCCCACCATCTCTCCCTCTCATACTCCCTAACTCCTCCATCAATGTTTTGGTAAGGGGTGGAAATTATTCCAGGGGAAAATTTTCTAGTAGTGGTGAATGTAGGGGTCGTTGGGGAACATTTGTTGGAGTGACTCTCGGGGTCACTTGTGGTAGAGGTTTATCTTGATAGGGTTGATAGAATTGTGGTTGGGTGTGGGAATTGGTTCGCCCTGCATAACTCAAGGCGTTAACATTTGGGTGAGTAAAGGGGGGAATTAAGGTTGAATGGATGTTGTTAGTGTGGAGATAGCACAACACATGCAATTGTCCCGGGGTTATAGTAGGTGAAGTGTTGGGGTTCCGACTTGATTCATTATCAATAGTTGCATCACCACCAATTGATTGGGAAGTGCCCAACCTACTTGTTTTCTTAATACTAGCCAACTTAGTACCCATCGTTCCCATTTCCATCCTCATAACCATCATTTCTAAGTTCATCTTCACCAATTCCCTAGCTATAAAAGCCATTGATTTCTCCATTTCTTGGGGTTGTCCTACGGTAGTTGACATGGTATGTACAAAATGAAACAAAAACATTAAAAATAAAAGGCCTCACGTCACTCTTTATGCCTACTCACGCCTCATGTCACTCAAGCATTCTTGCAAGGTTGTAATGAACCTAAGTTCAATCAATCACACAATGTTGCTTAGCCTAGTGGAGGAATGGATTCTTGTTAGATAGAAAGACATACAACTCAAAATATAACGGACGGAGTCAATGAAGTTCAACGAAATAAATGAAAAAACTTAGAAGAATTAGCACGAAATGAATAATGGAATCAAGAACTAATTAACAATCAAATAGGTCAATTACTTAATGTTAAAAGTTTGGAGAATCAAAGAAGTGAAAAGAAATGGATTCGAAATCGAATTGGAATCACAAAACATTAAAAGTGTGATTTGCGATTCAAAAGAGGTACAAAAGCATGATCTGCGACACAACTTGCGGTTCACAGACGATGCCCAAATTTGCCAAAGTTTCTGTCAAGATTTGCATTTTGTTTGCAGTTCACATGCGTGGTTTGCGGCACAACCTGTGATTCGCAGGTTGTGACTGTGTTCCAAAATGCTTGTGATGTCAAAATTCCTTGGGATTTGTTTGGCTGACCATTTTTTGATTATTCCATGTTATTTTAATGATTTGGACCCACTTTCCTTGGGTATTTGCTATTTTTGGTCCCCAAAAACACTTTCCCGACTTTTGTCTTAGGGTTTTTTGGGATCAAACACCACCTTTTGGCCTTCAACTTCACAAGAACTTGATGAACAATGAAGAACACTTTAAATTTCTAACTAGTGTCAAATCAACTCCTATTTGGCTCAAATTTTATATCCATCTTCCTCTCAACAAGGAGAACAAAGCCCAATAGTTTTTGGAATCAATTGAACACTAATTTCTATATATCCAATTGGTGTTCTTCATGGTTGAAGGCCCTCCAATGGTTATTTCGCTCAAAACACCTCCAAATCACTTGAAATTTTAGTATGTGATAGATTTAACCCCTACGAACTCAAATATACCGACAAACACAATCAAATCCAACAACAAATCAATTTTTTTTGGAATTTTTTAAATTTTCAATTTTTTGTGATTTTCTAAATAAGCAGAACCTAGGATTGAGATTAATAGAAATAAATCTCTAGCCTAAGCTCTAATACCAAATGATAAATTCCTAAAAGTGAAACTCTAAGAAATCGAATCGAATGTGGAAAATTAAATGATAGGAGATTTGACATAAGAATAGTAATCCAAAGCAACCAATGATATATGAAATCAAATACCTCAATGGAATTAAACTATAAAAACACCTAAATTATAGAGTTGGATTGATTCCACTAGTAAGCAAACTCAAGTGTGAATCACAAACCAGGTTCAAGACAGCCTCACAATTACACTACTAACTAAGCTAATGACAATGACTACCGTAGCAACTACAATACTAACACTCATAAGAGTTCATCAACATCATTCAAGCTAAGTGTAAAATAAGACTAAGGGTCGTATTTATACTATGCCTTATTACAAGCTTGGCCCAAATGTGACCAAAACCTTCAATTTGTAAAAGTAGTCAAGATTAGCAAAATCCATCCCATCAACATAGTCTGCGAAACGCAGACCATGTCGCAGGCATCATCTGTGATTCACAAACTGTGACAGGCTACTTTCCAGGCTCTTCTTCGTCCACGAGATCATCCAAATGTCGTATGCTCCTGTATGTGGGCGCTCAAGGGCCTCTCATGCCTCCGTTTGGATCAACA
The DNA here is from genome assembly GCA_029783415.1 of Anisodus acutangulus. Taxonomy (NCBI): domain Eukaryota; kingdom Viridiplantae; phylum Streptophyta; class Magnoliopsida; order Solanales; family Solanaceae; genus Anisodus; species Anisodus acutangulus. The sequence continues at coordinate 35,329,447 of CM056497.1, forward strand.
TAGCTTGCAAAGCTTGGTTCCTTGACTTGCTCCTGGTTGGATATTTTTGAGTGATTTGTGCTTCCCGATATAGTATCAATGGTTAAAGCCTCTTATGAACTCTAGGTTATTTCTACCCCAAATAAGAAAATAAGCCTAGATTCTAGAATTTTGTCATGATAAAGGAATATAAATCATACCCCAAGAGGACCAATGAAGAAAACCTTTAATTTTTACCTCCCCACCGAGCTTAGGTCTCCAACTTGTGAATGAAAAGATATGGCTTTGAGTTCGGAAATAAAAATGGTTTATGCTTAGCGATATTCGCATCCGCGAACAGATCCTCGCAGGTGCGGCCTCGCTTCTGCGGAGATATAGTAGTAGAGGCAGACTCATTTCAAAATCCCAGCTTCACAGATACGGAAGGAATTCCACAGGTGCAGACTTCCAAATTTCCCAAAATCTTGCACCTGCTGACCAAGCCTCACCGAGGCAACCCCGCAAGTGCAACCCCATGTTCGCAGAAATGGCACAGTAGAACCAGCGAAATAGGAATTTCATCAAGTTCAACCAGAAACCTGAAACTCATTTACGGCCTCCCAAATACCAACCTGATATGCAACCCCAAGTACAAACACTCTATGAACTCCCCCGCGCACTTAGATTTCTCATATGACCCGCCTAAGGTCCACTTTTCTATGAAAATGCTCGAAATACTAAACTTCCACAAATTTACAAATAGGGACACAAAATACATTTGAAGGCCTTGTGAAGCAAATCAAGGACTTGACTAAGTCATAAATGACAATCCGTACCTAGCGGAAGAGAAAGAACCAGGAAATGGACCCCTATACTCAAAGTCAACCATCGGTCAACACTTTTTTACTTCTTCAACTTAAAAGCTTCTAATTTCCTTAAAATCAATCAAGACTCACTCGTCCACCCATCCCCGTAAGTCAATCACACTCTAATGGTGCTAAGGGAATGATCAACAGGGGTAAAAGGGTAAAACTCATGAATGACCAAATGGATCGTTACATAACCGTATTAATGTAGCCAAGACAAAAACGTTTCACAGGAATCTTTCACAAAATTTCCAACTAATACTAATATTATCAACTAATCAGAATGGTTGATTGTTAGACCATGGTATTTGATTTGCCAAATACATCATTATTGTATACTCTTTCATATATATAGTGCAACCTAATTATTCAAAAGCCGAGATCAAGGCACGCCATATCCAAAGGAAGGCCGATGACCAAGATGCTAGGTACTTAGAGAAGATGGAACATGATTAGACCATCATAGCTAGTTTGACCTAGAGAAATTGGAGCATGATTAGACCATCATAGCAATTTTGATCGAGGAGTTAGACTTCACTCATGAGTGCTTAGAGTATCTTGATGCTCGGATAAAGAGAGCAGTGGGCGAGACTACACCCATGACCTTCACAGAGAAAGGGTTCTGGGTTGATTCGTTGTTGATGTCGACTCACCTCCGAATTCAAACCGCCCTTCAAAGGGCCAAGAAAGCTCGGATAGACAAAGCTTCATCATCTGTCACTGGAGGTGACTTCTACTGATCTTTTATTTATTTCTTTATCAATGTCTTATAACCCACTGGGAAAACCTTATTGTTAATGAGGTATGATTATGGGGGCAATGGTTTGAATCAACATCTGGCATAATTATGTTTCAAACGATTAGTAAACCTTAATGCAAAAATGTTTAGGAACGCATATGTTACAATGATTACGCGCTTATGTGATATTACTGCTTATATGCTTTCATATGCTTCATCCAAACTCTTGATTGGTTCCACATTTCGGACACCAACCCAAAAGAAAATACAAAAACTTAACTAAAATTTGCATCTCTCTAAAGGGTTATTTGCTACCGATGAATTCTCAAGATATCCAAAGTTCCATATAACCAGTTGTTGATCTGATCAGTTATGAAGAGACTGAAGAGTCGCTTCGGGCAAAGATTTGCAAAATAGAAAAAAAGATTGACCTAGCTAAAGACAAAATGAAAGAGGTCGACCAAATTCTAGACATAGTATGAAAACTTCCGGAGGACACCACTGAATAAAAAATTATTGTCAAAACCTCCCTGATTAGGTCAAATAAATGGTTAATGACTACATCCTACTGTTCAAGACACATAAGCAAGAGACTGAGGTGCCCGGAGAAGATCTCGTGCCATACAGTGGGGAGTCAACTGGACCTCTTGAGAGAGCGACCTCCAATGCCTCTGAAGTTTCCAATACTACGGGATGCCATAAGGGCCATCCCAAACACCATCCCCCATCTGGTGGGAAATTTCTCTCAAAGCCCGCACTTCACCCTTAAGAGTCGCACCAAGGTTGGTGCAAATCATCAAAGTGTTTGAAGGATTGAAAGCTACCGGAGCATCGTGTTTCAACCACGATGTCCTCCCAACTTGTGCACCCATCTATGCTCACAAGAGGTGCCTTTTTCATAAAAATCAACCTGGCCACACCACTGATGAGAGTCTGACCCTCAAGACAAGGATCATAAGATTGATCGATGATAAGACTATCCATAACCTGTGGGGTCCATATTTCATACTGGTTCATGACCTTATCATTCCTGGTAAAGGAATCACCTTTGACACACAAGTTTAGCGCTACGACTTCACTATTTGTGATGAATATATGCAAGGTTTTTCTCCACACTGGCTAGCACCTGCAAAATTTATTCGGTCAAGACTCTTGGAAACCCTCTATGAACACTTCAAAGAGGAGGAAGATCTGTTTCTACCACTAAGGGGTATCAGAACATGAGATTAAAGAGTGTGAGGATTTCAAGTTTTAGTTAGAGCACTTGTCAATACTGGTCAAATCTGAGTAGTTCTACCCCGCCGCTACTAAGAAAAGCCACCGGGAGAATGCGCGGTCGTAATGATGATGACCTGCTATGGCTTTAGAGAGAAGTCATTTTTTGGGTAGATCTAGGCATCTCATTTCTTTTCAATCAAATGGTATCCCTTCCCTTTTATTTTGTAAAAGAAACTACGTCTGACCTAATGTCCTAAGGGTGATATGTAAAAAGATCTTATCGAGCTTGGTCTGGGAATTTGTTTGGGTAGAATGAAATTAGGGATAATTTCTATGCATGAAATCAAAGACCTCAATGGAATTAAAATATAAAAGCACCTAAACTATAGAGTTGGATTGATTTCACTTGTGAGCAAGCTCAAATGTGAATCACAAACAAGGTTTAAGACAATCACACAATTACACTACTAACTAATCTTATGAATATGACTTTCCTAGCAACTATGATACTAACACTCATAAGAGTTCATCAACATCATTCAAGCTAAGTGTAAAATAAGACAAGGGTCATATTTATACAACAACAACAACAACAACAATATACCCAGTGAAATCCCACAATATGGGGTCTGGGGAGGGTAGAGTGTACGCAAACCTTACCTCTACCTTTGTAGGTAGAGCGGATATTTCTGAGAGAACCTTGGCTCAAGACAGAGCATAAGCACAAGCAAAACAAGAGAAGCAGAACCTGAGCAAAAAATTTAAAGCAATATGAAAATGCTGGTATCAAAAGCGAATAAGCCATGATAGCGCATTCTGAAAAAAGAAGCAGTAACTAACGCTGGTAAATAAGATAAACAAAGTACACTAAAAAAATACATAGTAGCAGAAATCAACTACAGGGGATAACCAAAGCCTTCAATTTGCAAAAGTAACCAAAGTTAGTAAAATCCATCCCATCAACATAGTCTGCGAAACATAGACCATATCGCAAGCAACATCTTTGATTCACATACTCTGACAAGCTTCTTTCCGAGCTCTTCTTCCTCCAAGCGATCATCCAAATGTCATATGCTCCTGTATGTGGGCTCTTAAGGGCCTTCCATGCCTCCGTTTGAATCAACATAGCTTGCAATTCTTGGGTTTCCTTGACTTACTCCCAGTTGGATGTTTTTGAGTGATTTTTACTTCCCGATATCGTATCAATGGTTTAAGCCTCTTATGAACTCTAGGTTATTTTTACCCCAAACAAGGAAATAAGCATAGATTCTAGAATTTAACCATGATAAAGGAGTAGAAATCTTACCCCAAGAGAAACAATGAAGAAAACCTTCAATTTGCACCTCACTACTAAGCTTAAATCTCCAACTTGTAAATGAAAAGTTATGGCTTCGTGTTGGGAAATAAAAAGGGTGTATGCTTAGTGACATCCACACCCGTAGACAGATCCTCGTAGGTGCGGCCTCACCTTTGCAGAGAAATGGTCGCAGAGGCAGACTCATTTAAAAATCCCAGCTTCACAGATGCGGAAGGAATTCCATAGGTGCGGACTCCCAAATTTCACAAAATCTCGCACCTGCGGACCAAGCCTCACCGAGGTAGGCCCGCAAGTGTGGCCCCATGTCCGCAGAAGTGGCACACCAAAACCAAAAAATCAGGAATTTCATCAATTGTAACCCGAAACCCAAAACTCATTCGAGGCCTCCCGAACACCAATTTGATATGCAACCACAAGTACAAACACACTATGAATTCAACCGCGCACTTAGATTTCTCATACGACCAACCTAAGGTCCACTTTTCTACGAAAACCCTAGAAATACAAAACTTTCACAAATTTACAAATAGTGACACAAAATACATCTGAACGCGTCGGGAAGCAAATCAAGGACTTGTCTCACATGTCTACTAAACTGATTGCATACTTGCTTTGTCTGCTATGTACTGAATTATGTCAACATTAGAATGTTATACCTTTTGAGTGATCTTGTGTCATGCCCTTGTCTGCTGAGTAGATAAAATGGGATTTGCATTAGCGTTTCACATTTATTGAACTAGCCAATGCCATGTTAATTTGTAATCCTTGTTGCATTAAACGTCTAACTTATAATCATTTTTCATGTAGAAAGCATGTGTAGGGTATAATTTGATATTGAAACTGTCTAAGTGAATAGAAATAGTTAGTGAATGATTTGAATCGGCCTCACTTAGGGATGAAATGCCTTTACCTTTTGATAACTTGTACATACATGTCTAAACTGTCTAATTAGGAGTATGTATTTGTTTTTTCTTAGTTTATGAATCTTAACCATGTGAGCATGTCTATTTATATCAAGCAAGTTCTTAAGTATAAGATATGTTGAAAATGATCTTCATTTTATTGTGTTGCTACTGTCTAGTTTCCCATGTTAAAGTGTCATAAGTGTCTTAGATCAATCTTCCCCAGTTTCTCATAGGTCTGTGTGAAACCTGGGCAAAGTCATAAAACTCCCTCCCGTTTTCTTTTTCCATTGGTTAAGAATAATGTGACCTCTGTGTGTATTTACTATGACTGCTTGCATGAAAGGTGAAATATGATTTTGATTTGGTTTGTGTACAAACTAGACTTGTTTTTCTATGTTCTTGATTAAACGTGTTTCTTTAATGTCTTGAAACATGTTGCGGATCTTAATGAAACTCTTTTGATCCTTTACATGCTAGTTTACCTTGCCTATTTACTCCTCTTCGTGTATTTGGATTTGAGGTTGTTTGTTTGAATCATGTGAGATGCACATAAAGTTTCCTTCTCTTATTGCATTTGGATCTGCTTATGACTTGTTATCTCATGTTCTCTATGTGACTTATTGAATCTGTTGTATGATATACTTCAAACATATACAGAGTATACAAATTTTGTGTATACCAAAGTTATATATCCATGCATACCTTCAGGTATATTAGATCTACTTTGAGTATTATGCATATACCAGCCCTTACATATGTCTAAATAGTATATCTAAGTGTATATTAAATATGGGCTTATATATTTGTGAATCTGAACCTATTTGTTAAGTAGACTCATCATATATTAGGCTAAGGTCTTCTTTTTAGTCTTACATTTATAATGTTTGGCCTACTTCATCTTTTCACGTATTATCTAAAATGAGGCCCAGTACTTGTTAAATATTATTTGATTGTTTGTTTGAGTTTGGTCTGTTTTGGGCAGCTGAGTTGTGCCGATAAGCTCAAATGTTTGTTAATCACTGTTCTTTTGGGCCTGTTTGTTTTTGGCCTGCTACGATTAATACAAATTTTTTCATCTGTTATGTTTAATTTTTACATAAATATTTATTCATTTATATTGTTTTATTAGTATTTGGTGTTTTTCTAACTCCCATGTTTGTTTTCCCCTCTCCTTTGCATATCCCGAGGGCCTGGTGGGCCCTTCCTCTCATTTTTGCGATTTCTCTGGCCTATTGGGCTTGAGACCCAACTCCTCTATTTTTAATCTGTCTGGAAAGCAGCTAGAAGACCCAGTTGTGGGTGAAAAATGGCATTGCATATTAATTAGTGGGCAGACAAGTCCACTAGCCTGACCCGTTGCCCTTTTATTTATTTATTTATTTTTGTATTTTGTAATTATTAATTATTGGAACCCTAAGTTAGAAAATATTTGAAATAGTTAAATGCGATGCTGGTATAGTTTGAACGAATAGGACTCACCTTTGTAAATCTTTGACCCGAGATAAATAATAAAATGTGTTAGTTTTAAATTTTGTAGTTGAGATTTATTTTATATACATGTGCAAAAAATAGTTTTTCCTTTCATAAATTGGAAATGGTTTATTTAACTTTCAAGAAAAAAGCCTTTCGTTTTAGAAATAATTTAAGTTTTCTTTTGAAGAAAGGATCTTATTTTTAACTTTGCTTTAAAAAAAGGGGAAAAGGTTTTAACTTCCAATTTTTAATGAAGCTTTAATTAAATTGGATTTGATTTTATGGACTCAAGTCTTTACTCATTTTCTTATAAAATTGGATTTTCAAATAAAGTTCTTTTATAAACCATGACTTTAGGAAAGGAAAAAGGATACGATTGACTTTCCCGAAAGCCCTTCTTCATACAAGTTATAATCTTTTAAATATAAAAATGAGTACCTTTGAAAAATCTATAGTCTATTATTCTCTTGATAAAAAATAAAGGATTTATATCCAAAGGAATTTTTTCAAATGCGTTTAATTCTTACTTTGAATAGAGGAAAAAAGTATGTTAAAGAATGATTTTTGACGGAAAATGATTTTAAATGATATAAATTTATATACAATATTTTAGGTAACAACCTAAGGGCTTCAACCTTCCATGTATAGTGAAGGAGTTGATTATGGAAAGCTAGGGTCTAGGCCTAAATTGGGGTTTTTACATTATTGGTGTAACTAATCGTACCTTAGCTAAATTAGCACTTGCATAGTAGAAGTGGACTTTTATAACGATAGATTACATTCCTCTCTAATCAATTACCATTTTACCCTTTTTGCCCTAGTTGGGACAAAATCAAGGGGTAGTTTAAATGTATGGGTCTTGTTGTGTCCGTCTTAACATAGATTTCTATTATTGTCTAGACTTCGGGTACTAACGCGATATTCGGAGAGGCAAGGCTCGAATGTAATCATTTTCACTTCCACTCGCATCTAGGTATGTTACAGATAAGATATTACATTTCCCAAGGTTCCATGGGGTTTCTCCTCATTTTTTACCCTAAAGTCGTCTAGAAATATGATTGGGCTGAAAATGAGGTTAAATCCCAAAAATGGGCTTTAAATATTAGGTGTACCAGCAGTACCTCACAGAGGCGGGCTTTATCCATTGCGGCAGACACCTCTGCGGCGCACCAATGCCACCGGTGCAGACTAGAAGGAGTTCCACTCCATCCGCCGTAGCGGATGTTAGGTGCCTGGGGTAGAACCGCAGGCATGGTCACTCTCCGCCGCGGCAAGGCTTGAGTTTAATATGCTAGTTCGATTCATAATAACTTTTTAACTCGACTAAGGGTCCACTTAACTGAAATCTCCTCGTGTACGACTGCCAAGTACAATTGATCAAGGATGATTTGGTCATGAGGGGAGAGAATTTCTGTGACGGTCAAATGGGTCATCACATGCATTGTTTTTGTGCTTTTTGTGTTAATTATGTAGTAGTTTAGCTGTTTATGTTGTTGTAAATATTTGATGTTTGAGTATGACGGTTTGTTAGCCTGTTTAGTTAACTGTTAATACTCAAAATATGCTTTGTATGCTCTGTTAGGTTCATGTTAACTTTGTTGGGATGTATATGTTGTTTTAGTACCTGTTTAGAGAAATCATGATGTAGATTAATTAAATGCTTTATGTGATGGAGACATTTGATGTTATCTTTACTATTTAGATCATGATTAATGACAACTGAATAGTTGCTTGCTAGCCTGTTTATATGTCTGACATTACATGAATAGTGATAGCATAGGATTATGTCTCGATGATCGGGAAATATATTTGTTGATTTGTTCATACTTTTTTTTTCTATGATTAGTGTAGGATAGGTTTGGCTTTAAACTTTTACTAGCATGTTTGAGAATCTGTTAGTATGAATTTATGATAGTAAAAAATGTGAAATATGAAAAGAACTATGGGGTTGTATGTTTGTTTTCCTTTCCTGATTACCTGATGATCATGTGGACAAAGAAAAATGTGGAAACATGCCTATCTTGTTGAGTTCTTTTAAGTAGTTCAGTAGGTATTGTTTTTAGTTGTGGTAAGCTAGTTACTTGACTTGTAATCTACTTAGTAATTATCTTTGTTATATTATGCCCTATTTGAAATGTCATTATACCTAATGGATAGCATGAATTTGATCATTTATGTTTAGCTTAGCCTAAAGAATCCTGCACCTCTAAATGGTTGTCTGGTCATTTCTGTTGTCTCATATGTCTACTAAACTGAATGCATACTTGCTTTGTCTGCTATGTACTGAAATATGTCAACATTAGCATGTTATACCTTTTGAGTGATCTTGTGTCATGCCCATGTCAGCTCAGTTGATAAAATGGGATTTGCAATAGCATTTCACATTTATTGAACTAACCAATGCCATGTTAATTTGTAATCCTTGTTGCATTAAACGTCTAATTTATAATTCTGTTTCATGTAGAAAGCATGTGTAAGGTATAATTTGATATTTAAACTGTCTAAGTGAATAAAAATATTTAGTAAATGATTTGAATCGGTCTCACTTAGGGATGAAATGCCTTTACCTTTGGATAACTTGTACATACATGTCTAAACTATCTAATTAGGAGTATGTATTTGTTTATTCTTAGTTTATGAATCTGAACCATGTGAGCATGTCTATTTATATCAAGCAAGTTCTAAAGTATAGGATATGTTGAAAATGATCTTCATTTTATTGTGTTGCTACTGTCTAGTTTCCCATGATACATGTTAAAGTGTCATAAGTGTCTTAGATCAATATTCCGCCGTTTCTCATAGTTCTGTGTGAAACCTGGGCAAAGTCATAAAACTCCCTCCCATTTTCTATTTCCATTGGTTAAGAATAATGTGACCTCTGTGTTTATTTAATTTGACTGCTTGCATGAAAGGTGAAATATGATTTTGATTTGGTTTGTATACAAACTAGACTTGTTTTTCTATGTTCTTGATTAAACGTGTTTCTTTAATGTCTTGAAGCATGTTGCGGATCTTAATGAGACTCTTTTGATCCTTTACATGCTAGTTTACCTTGCCTATTTACTCCTCTTCGTGTATTTTGATTTAAGGTTGTTTATTTGAATCATGTGAGATGACAAGAAATTTTCCTTCTCTTATTGCATTTGGATCTGTTTATGACTTGTTATCTCCTGTTCTCTATGTGACTTATTGAATCTGTTGTATGTTATACTTCAAACATATACAGAGTATACAAATTTTGTGTATACCAAAGTTATATATCCATGCATACCTTCAGGTATATTAGATCTACTCTGAGTATTATGCATATACCAGCCCTTACATATGTCTAAATAGTATATATAAGTGTATATTAAATATGAGCTTATATATTTGTGAATGTGAACCTATGTGTTAAGTAGACTCATCATATATTAGGCTAAGGTCTTCTTTTTAGTCTTACATTTATAATGTTTGGCCTACTTCATCTTTTCACGTATTATCTAAAATGAGGCCCAATACTTGTTAAACATTATTTGATTGTTTGTTTGGGTTTGGTCCGTTTTGGGCAGCTGAGTTGTTCCGATAAGCTCAAATGTTTGTTAATCACTGTTCTTTTGGGCCTGTTTGATTTTGGGCTACTACGATTAATACAAACTGTTTCATATGTTATGTTTTATTTTACATCAATATTTGTTCATTTATATTGTTTTATTAGTATTGGGTGCTTTTCTAACTCCCATGTTTGTTTTCCCCCTCTCCCTTGCGTATCCCGGGGGCCTGGTGGGCCCTTCCTCTCATTTTTGCGATTTCTCTGGCCTATTGGCTTGAGACCCAACTCCTCTATTTTTAATCTGTCTGGAAGCAACTAGAAGACCCAGTTGTGGGTGAAAAATGACATTGCATATTAAATAGTGGGCCGACATGTCCACTAGCCTGATCCGTTGCCCTTTTATTTATTATTTTTGTATTTTATTTCCCTATTTGTATTTTCTAATTATTAATTATTGAAACCCTAAGTTAGAAAATATTTGAAATAGTTAAATACGATGCTGATATAGTTTGAACGAATAGGACTCACTTTTGTAAATCTTTGACCCGAGATAAATAATAAAATGTGTTATTTTTAAATTTTGTAGTTGAAATTTATTTTATATACATGTGCAAAAAATAGTTTTTCCTTTCATAAATTGGAAATGGTTTATTTAACTTTCAAGAAAAAAGCCTTTCCTTTTAGAAATGATTTAAGTTTTCTTTTGAAGAAAGGATCTTATTTTTAACTTTGCTTTAAAAAAAGGGAAAAAGGTTTTAACTTCCAAGTTTTAATGAAGCTTTAATTAAATTGGATTTGATTTTATGGACTCAAGTCTTTACTCATTTTCTCATAAAATTGGATTTTCAAATAAAGTCCTTTTATAAATCTTGAGTTTAGGAAAGGATACGATTGACCTTCCCAAAAGCCCTTCATCATACAAGTTATAATCTTTTAAATATAAAAATGACTACTTATGGAAAATCAATAGTCTATTATTCTCTTGATAAAAAATAAAGGATTTATATCCAAAGGAATGTTTTCAAATGGGTTTAATTCTTACTTTGAAAAAAGGAAAAAAGTGTGTTAAAGAATGATTTTTGACGGAAAATGATTTTAAATGATAATACAATATTTTAGGTAACAACCTAAGGGCTTCAACCTTCCATGTATAGTTAAGGAGTTGATTATGGAAAGCTAGGGTCTAGGCCTAAATTGGGGTTTTTACATTATTGGTGTAACTAATCGTACCTTAGCTAAATTAGCACTTGCGTAGTAGAGGTGGACTTTTATAACGATAGATTACATTCCTCTCTAATCAATTACCATTTTACCCTTTTTGCCCTAGTTGGGACAAAATCAAGGGGTAGTTTAAATGTATGGGTCTTGTTGTGTCCGTCTTAACATAGATTTCTATTATTGTCTAGACTTCGGGTACTAACGCGATATTCGGAGAGGCAAGGCTCGAATGTAATCATTTTCACTTCCACTCACATCTAGGTAGGTTACAGTTAAGATATTACCTTTCCCGAGGTTCCATGGGGTTTCTCCTCATTTTTACCCTAAAGTCGTCTAGAAATATGGTTGGGCTGAAAATGAGGTTAAATCCCAAAAATGGGCTTTAAATATTAGGTGTACCAGCAGTACCTCACAGAGGCGGGCTTTATACATTGCGGCAGACACCTCTGCGGCGCACCAATGCCACCGGTGTAGACTAGAAGGAGTTCCACTCCATCCGCCGTAGCGGATGTTAGGTGCACTGGGGTAGAACTGCAGGCATGGTCACTCTCCGCCGGGGCAAGGCTTGAGTTTAATATGCTAGTTCGATTCATAATAACTTTTTAACTCGACTAAGGGTCCACTTAACTGAAATCTCCTCGTGTAGGACTGTCAAGTACAATTGATCAATGATGATTTGGTCATGAGGGGAGAGAATTTCTGTGACGGCCAAATGGGTCATCACATGCATTGTTTTTGTCCTTTTTGTGTTAATTATGTAGTTAAGTTGTTTATGTTGTTGTAAATATTTGATATTTGAGTATGACAGTTTGTTAGCCGGTTTAGTTAACTATTAATACTCTAAATATGCTTTGTATGCTCTGTTAGGTTCATGTTTAGTTTGATGGGATGTATATGTTGTTTTAGTACTTGTATAGAGAAATCATGATGTAGATTAGTTAAATGTTTTATGTGATGGAGCCATGTGATGTTTTCTTTACTATTTAGATCATTATTAATGACAACTGAATAGTTCCTTGCTGGCATGTTTATATGTTTGACATTACATGAATAGTGATAGCATAGGATTATGTCTCGATGATAGGGAAATATATTTGTTGATTTTTTGATACTTTTTTTTCTGTGATTAGTATAGGATTGGTTTGGCTTTAAACTTTTACTAGCATGTTTGAGAATCTGTTTGTATGAATTAAGGATAGTAACAATGTGAAATATGAAAGGAACTATGGGATTTTATGTTTGTTTTCCTTTCCTGATTACCTGATGATCATGTGGACATAGAAAAATGTGGAAACATGCCTATCTTACTGAGTTCTTTTAACTAGGTCAGTAGGTATTGTTATTAGTTGTGGTAAGCTAGTTACTTGACCTGTAATCTACTTAGTAATCATATTTTCTATATTATGCCCTATTTGAAGTGTCATTATGCCTAATGGATAGCATGAATGTGATCATTTATGTTTAGCTTAGCCAAAAGAAACCCTGCACATCTAAATGGTTGTTTGTTCATTCGTTTTGTCTCACATGTCTACTAAACTGATTGCACACTTGCTTTGTCTGCTATGTACTGAAATATGTCCACATTAACATGTTATACCTTTTTAGTGATCTTGTGCCATGCCCATGTCTGCTGAGTTGATAAAATGGGATTTGCATTAGCGTTTCACATTTATTGAACTAGCCAATGCCATGTTAATTTGTAATCCTTGTTGCATTCAATGTCTAACTTATAATCATGTTTCATGTAGAAAGCATGTATATGGTATAATTTGATATTGAAACTGTCTAAGTGAATACAAATGTTTAGTGAATGATTTGAATCGGTTTCACTTAGGGATAAAATGCCTTTACCTTTTGATAACTTGTACATACAAGTCTAAACTGTCTAATTAGGAGTATGTATTTATTTTTTCTTAGTTTATGAATATGAACCATGTGAGCATGTCTATTTATATCAAGCAAGTTCTAAAGTATAGGATATATTGAAAATGATCTTCGTTTTATTGTGTTGCTACTGTCTAGTTTCCCATGATACATGTTAAAGTGTCATAAGTGCCTTAGATCAATTGTCCCCCATTTCTCATAGTTCTGTGTGAAAACTGGGCAAAGTCATAAAACTCCCTCCCGTTTCCTTTTTCCTTTGGTTAAGAATAATGTGACCTCTGTGTTTATTTAATATGACTGCTTGCATGAAAGGTGAAATATTATTTTGATTTGGTTTGTATACAAACTAGACTTGTTTTTCTATGTTCTTGATTAAACGTGTTTCTTTAATGTCCTGAAGCATGTTGCGGATCTTAATGAGACTCTTTTGATCCTTTACATGCTAGTTTACCTTGCCTATTTACTCCTCTTCGTGTATTTTGATTTAAGGTTGTTTATTTGAATCATGTGAGATGACAAGAAATTTTCCTTCTCTTATTGCATTTGGATCTGTTTATTACTTGTTATCTCCTGTTCTCTATGTGACTTATTGAATCTGTTGTATGTTATACTTCAAACATATACATAGTATACAAATTTTGTGTATACCAAAGTTATATATCCATGCATACCTTCAGGTATATTAGATCTACTCTGAGTATTATGCATATACCTGCCCTTACATATGTCTAAATAGTAGATCTAAGTGTATATTAGATATGTGCTTTTATATTTGTGAATGTAAACCTATGTGTTAAGTAGGCTCATCATTTATTAGGCTAAGGTCTTCTTTTTTGTCTTACATTTATAATGTTTGGCCTACTTCATCTTTTCACGTATTATCTAAAATGAGGCCCAATACTTGTTAAACATTATTTGATTGTTTGTTTGGGTTTGGTCCATTTTGGGCAGCTGAGTTGTGCCGATAAGCTCAAATGTTTGTTAATCACTGTTCTTTTTGGCCTATTTGTTTTTGGGCTACTACGATTAATACAAATTGTTTCATATGTTATGTTTAATTTTTACATCAATATTTATTCATTTATATTGTTTTATTAGTATTGGGTGCTTTTCTAACTCCCATGTCCAACCAACTCTTTCGACTGCGAGTCATCAAAAGAATGAATAACCACTAGAGGGGGAAAGCGATAGAAATTGGTTCCCTACGACGTCCTCTGTCTTCGCGCTTTCTAAAAACCACCCTAGCCTTCCACGCAAGCTGTAGTACCCCCGAGAATCTTTTCAAACCTTAGTCAGGGCTACTTGAAGATCCCTTCATCTCTTCTTTGTTTTCCCCCTCTTCCTTGCATATCCCGGGGCCTGGTGGACCCTTCCTCTCCTTTTTGCGATTTATCTGGCCTATTGGGCTTGAGGACCAATTCATCTATTTTTAATCAGTCCAGAAGCAGTAAGAAGACCCAGTCGTGGGTGAAAAATCACATTGCATATTAACTAGTGGGCCGACATGTCCACTAGCCTGTCCCGTTGCCCTTTTATTTATTTATTTTTGTATTTTGTTTCCCTATTTGTATTTTGTAATTATTAATTATTGGAACCCTAAGTTAGAAAATATTTGAAATAGTTAAATACGATGCTAATATAGTTAGAACGAATAGGACTCACTTTTGTAAATCTTTGACCCGAGATAAATAATAAAATGTGTTATTTTTAAATTTGGTAGTTGAGATTTATTTTATATACATGTGCACAAAATAGTTTTTCCTTTCATAAATTGCAAATGGTTTATATAATTTTTTAAAAAAATGCCTTTCCTTTTAGAAATGATTTAAGTTTTCTTTTGAAGAAAGGATCTTATTTTTAACTTTGCTTTAAAAAAATGGAAAAAGGTTTTAACTTCCAATTTTTATTGAATCTTTAATTAAATAGGATTTGATTTTATGGACTCAAGTCTTAACTCATTTCCTTATAAAATTGGATTTTCAAATAAAGTCCTTTTATAAACTTTGAGTTTAGGAAAGGAAAAAGGATACGATTGACCTTCCCAAAAGACCTTCATCATACAAGTTATAATCTTTTAATTATAAAAATGACTACTTATGGAAAAGCAATAGTCTATTATTCTCTTGATAAAAAATAAAGGATTTATATCCAAAGGAATGTTTTCGAATGGGTTTTATTATTACTTTGAAAAAAGGAAAAAAGTGTGTTAAAGAATGATTTTTGACGGAAATTGATTTTAAATGCTATAAATTTATATACAATATTTTAGGTATCAACCTAAGGGCTTGAACCTTCCATGTCTAATTAAGGAGTTGATTATGGAAAGCTAGGGTCTAGGCCTAAATTGGAGATTTTACATTATTGGTGTAACTAATCATACCTTAGCTAAATTAGCACTTGGGTAGTAGAGGACTTTTATAATGATGGAATACATTCCTCGCTAATAAATTACCATTTTACCCTTTTTGTCATAGTTGGGACAAAATCAAGGGGTAGTCTAAATGTAAGGGTCTTGTTGTGTCCGTCCTAACATAGATTTCTATTATTGTCTAGACTTCTGGTACTAACACAATATTCGGAGAGGCAAGGCCCAAATGTTATCATTGTCACTTCCACTCGCATCTAGGTAAGTTACAGTTAAGATATTACCTTTCCCAAGGTTCCATGGGGTTTCTTCTCATTTTTTACCCTAAAGTCGGCTAGAAATATGGTTGGGCTGAAAATGAGGTTAAATCCCAAAAATGGGCTTTAAATATTAGGTCTACCCAACAGTACATCACAGAGGCGGGCTTTATCCATTGCGGCAGACACCGCTGCGGCGCACCACTGCCCGCCAGTGCGGACTAGAAGGAGTTCCAGTCCATCCGCCGTAGCGGATGTTAGGTGCACTGGGGTAGAACTGCGGGCATGGTCCACTCTCCGCCGGGGCAAGGCTTGATTTTAATATACCGGTTCGATTCTTAATAAATTTTTAACATGACTAAGGGTCCACTTAACTAAAATCTCCTCGTGTATGACTATCAAGTACAATTGATCAAGGATGATTTCATCACGAGGGGAGCTAATTTCTGTGACGGCCAAACGGGTCATCACATACATTGTTTTTGTCCTTTTTTTGTTAATTATGTTGTAGTTAAGTTGTTTATGTTGTTGTAAGTATTTGATATTTGAGTATGACAGTTTGTTAGCCTGTTTAGTTAACTGTTAATACTCTAAATATACTTTGTATGCTATGTTAGGTTCTTGTTTAGTTTGATGGGATGTATATGTTGTTTTAGTACTTGTATAGAGAAATCATAATGTAGATTAATAAAATGTTTTATGTGATGGAGACATGTGATGTTTTCTTTACTATTTAGATCATGATTAATGACAGCAGGATAGTTCCTTGCTAGCCTGTTTATATGTCTGACATTACATGAATAGTGATAGCATAGGATTATGTCTTGATGATTGGGTAATATATTTGTTGATTTTTTCATACTTTTTTTTCAGTGATTAGTATAGGATAGGTTTGTCTTTAAACTTTTACTAGCATGTTTGATAATTTGTTTGTATGTATTAATGATTGTAAAAAATGTGAAATACGAAAGAAACTATGGGGTTGTATATTTTTTTTCCTTTCCTTATTACCTGATGATCATGTGGACATAGAAAAATGTGGAAACATGCCTATCTTACTGAGTTCTTTTAACTAGTTCAGTAGGTACTGTTGTTAGTTGTGGTAAGCTAGTTACTTGACTTGTAATCTACTTAGTAATCATCTTTGCTATAGTATGCCCTATTTAAAGTGTCATTATTCCTAATGGATAGCATGAATGTGATCATTTACGTTTAGATTAGCCTAAAGAACCCTACACCTTAAAGTGGTTGTCTGGTCATTCCTGTTGTCTCACATGTCTACTAAACTGATTACAAACTTGCTTTGTCTGCTATGTACTGAAATATGTCCACATTAGCATGTTATACCTTTTGAGTGATGTTATGCCATGCCCATGTCTGCTGAGTTGATAAAATGGGATTTGCATTAGCGTTTCACATTTATTGAACTAGCCAATGCCATGTTAATTTGTAATCCTTGTTGCATTCAATGTCTAACTTATAATCATGTTTCATGTAGAAAGCATGTATAGGGTATAATTTGATATTGAAACTGTCTAAGTGAATACAAATGTTTAGTGAATGATTTGAATCGGTCTCACTTAGGGATAAAATGCCTTTACCTTTGGATAACTTGTACATACAAGTCTAAACTGACTAATTAGGAGTATGTATTTGTTTTTTCTTAGTTTATGAATCTGAACCATGTGAGAATGTCTATTTATATCAAGCAAGTTCTTAAGTATAGGATATATTGAAAATGATCTTCGTTTTATTGTGTTTCTACTGTCTAGTTTCCCATGATACATGTTAAAGTGTCATAAGTGTCTTAGATCAATCTTCCTCCATTTCTCATAGTTCTGTGTGAAACCTAGGCAAAGTCATAAAACTCCCTCCCATTTTTCTTTTTCCTTTTGTTAAGAATAATGTGACCTCTGTGTTGATTTAATATGACTGCTTGCATGAAAGGTGAAATATGATTTTGGTTTTGCTTGTGTACAAACTAGACTTGTTTTTCTATGTTCTTGATTAAACGTGTTTCTTTAATGTCCCGAAGCATGTTGCGTATCTTAGTGAAACTCTTTTGATCCTTTACATGCTAGTTTACCTTTCCTATTTACTCCTCTTCATATATTTTGATTTGAGGTTGTTTGTTTGAATCATGTGAGATGCCTATAAATTTTCCTTCTCTTATTGCATTTGGATCTGCTTATGGTTTGATATCTCCTGTTCTCTATTTGACTTGCTAAATTTGTGGTATGATATACTTCAAACGTATACAGAGTATACTAATTTTGTGTATACCAAAGTTATATATCCATGCATACCTTCAGGTATATCAGATCTACTTTGAATATTATGCATATACCAACCCTTATATACGTCTAAATAGTACATCTAAGTGTATATTAGATATGGGCTTATATATTTGTCAATGTGAACCTATGTGTTAAGTAGGGTCATTATATATTAGGCGAAACTCTTCTTTTTTGTCGTACATTTATAATGTTTGGCCTACTTCATCTTTTCTCGTATTATCTAAAATAAGGCCCAGTACTTGTTAAACATTATAGGATTGTTTGTTTGGGTTTGTTCTGTTTTTGGCAGCTGAGTTGTGCCGATAAGCTCAAATGTTTGTTAATCACTGTTCTTTTGGGCCTGTTTGTTTTTGGGCTACTACGATTAATACAAACAGTTTCATATGTTATGTTTAATTTTTACATCAATATTTATTTATCTATATTGTTTTATTAGTATTGGGTGCTTTTCTAACTCTCATGTTTTTTTCCTCTTTCCCTTGCATATCCCGGGGGCCTGGTGGACCATTCTTCTTATTTTTGCAATTTCTCTGGCCTATTGGGCTTGAGGCCCAACTCCTCTATTTTTAATCAGTCCGGAAGCAGCTAGAAGACCCAGTCGTGGGTGAAAAATGACATTGCATATTAACTGGTGGGCCGACATGTCCACTAGCCTGACCCGTTGCCCTTTTATTTATTTATTTTTGTATTTTGTTTCCCTATTTGTATTTTGTAATTATTAATTATTGGAACCCTAAGTTAGAAAATATTTGAAATAGTTAAATACGATGGTGATATAGTTAAAACGAATAGGACTCACTTTTGTAAATCTTTGACCCGAGATAAATAATAAAATGCGTTATTTTTAATTTTGGTAGTTGAGATTCATTTTATATACATCTGCAAAAAATAGTTTTTCCTTTCATAAATTGCAAATGGTTTATTTAATTTTTTTTAAAAAATGCCTTTCCATTTAGAAATGATTTCAGTTTTCTTTTGAAAAAGTATCTTATTTTTAACTTTGCTTTAAAAAAATGGAAAAAAGTTTTAACTTCCAATTTTTAATAAAGCTTTATTTAAATTGAATTTGATTTTATGGACTCAAG
Source organism: Anisodus acutangulus (assembly GCA_029783415.1). NCBI lineage: Eukaryota > Viridiplantae > Streptophyta > Magnoliopsida > Solanales > Solanaceae > Anisodus > Anisodus acutangulus. Next base: position 35,348,562 of record CM056497.1, read on the forward strand.
TCTTAACTCATTTCCTTATAAAATTGGATTTTCAAATAAAGTCCTCTTATAAACTTTGAGTTTAGGAAAGGAAAAAGGATACGATTGACATTCCCAAAAGCCCTTCATCGTACAAGTTATAATCTTTTAAATATAAAAATTAGTACTTATGAAAAATCAATAGTCTATTAATCTCTTGGATTTATATCCAAAGCAATGTTTTCAAATGGGTTTTATTGCTACTTTGAAAAAAGGAAAAAAAGTGTGTTAAAGAATGATTTTTGATGGAAAATAATTTTAAATGCTATAAATTTATATAAAATATTTTAAATTCTTTAGACAAATAAAATTTGATTCTTATTTGTGAAACCCAATGGTCAATCGCATTCTGCGGATTCATAATAACGGTATGCCTAACACCTTCTCCGGGGAATCAGCCGACCGCTGATTTTTTAAAGGATTTTTCTTTTGTTTGAAAAAAAAATTTCAACTGGTTTTACTAATTTTTCTATAAATTAGGTGTCGACTTTAAATAAATAAAATAAATTCAAGAGTACAGAGTTATGAAATACTCCCTTTGTCTCAATTTAGGTGTTTTAATTTGATTTGGCACGTAATTTTAGAAATAAAGAGCGACTTTTGAATCTTGTGGTCTTAAATTTAAAATGTGTGTAATGTACTAAAATATCCTTTAATCTTGTGGTTGTATACTTGCCATGTAGGATCTTTGAATTGTCAACTTTACTAAATATGGAAAGAGACACTTTTTTTGGGACAAACCAAAAAGGAAAATAAGACACTTAAAATGGGACCGAGGGAGTAAATTTTATGCCTCGCTGATGAGGATCTAACCATAAGGGTTCCAATAATAATTTTTATTTGATTATTTGTCTAGTGTTTATTTTATTATATACATAACCGCCATATCATGCATATCATTTTCTGTCAAATGACACGCACACATACACTCGCATCAATGCACAAACACGATTATGCAGTTTCGCAATCGTCCTCCAGTAAAAAACCAAATACTTTCTTGGGACTTGTTGAAGACGTACTTGGTTCATTGTCTTCCAATAGTCAACAAAAGTTCACCCCGAGCAATCCACTCGGGTCCCAAGTCATTTGAAAAGCCTACTCTAGTCAACTTAGGGTAGAGTGAAGGCAAACGCATATTGACCCAGGAGGGCTTGAACATTTGAGACGTGTTTAAAAGGCTACCTTTCGTGTCCATACTGTCTTTGAACCGAGGATATTGCATCCAACTATGTGCTAATTAAGAATATGCTTTGCGCCATATGTGTTAAACCATTGTCCGGCGGGCAGAGATTAACTATGCTCCTCTTCGTAGATGATTACCAACCTCCGATTTGACATGGTCCTCAAGGCACCTAAGATGTTGAAGATATGACGGGTCAGGTTAGATACCATGCAACAAATGAAAGTCACTAGTTGTTTAGGTCATTTACCCTCTCTTATACCCATGAAGGGTTGTAAAGCACTCATCGAGGTATTAATCTAATATTAGGATAATGATATGATGGTGTTCAGATTCGGCGAAATAGAAATGACCCAAATTTATTGGAAATCTGGGACTCTATAGACAGTAATGGGACTTGTATGAGAAGAAGGAAAAAACTCGACTACAACATTCTAGCCCCAAACAAACCCACTCCAGTCGAATCATGAAAATACTCTCCTTAGCCCAGGCCCATTAGATCTCCGGATCCTCAGTAGCATTCGGGGATTTATACCGTCGTTTTGAAACCAAAGGGGAATTCATATAGTATTCCTTAAATTCCACATATTTAATGAATAGGAAGCCACCCAAACTATGGCCTTCACCATTTTCCTGTTGGGACTTATGGTGTTCCCCCAAAATATACACCTTGCCATTGATACTCGAGTCATTTCAGTCACCCATGCCATTTTCCACTGCATAACCACAAATGGAGAAATCCAGTATATATATGAATGATATGAATGCAATACATATGCCAGGTACCTTTATCAATTTCGGTATATAGTACATCAAGGTTTTATTATGATTTGAATACCCATGGGGGACCCGAGATATCCATATACCCCTCTGCTCTAGAATAACTCGTCAGATCACGGAGCCTAGCTCTTGGCTGTATTAATATCATTTTGCAGGAATGCAACTCCGTTCCCCACTTATCAATATCATCTCAGTGTTGCTGTAATCTCATAAGTGTTCTTACCTTTCTGGCCTCTTAGACCCACATCATATCCATACACTCCCATATCAATATCAAAGATCCATTAATGTATGAATGGAAATGACTATATAAGGCAAGATATCATGATACAATGAGGTGCAACCAAATAAAGAGATGAAATATCACATGCTTCCAAGAATTCAATACACCTATACAGTCCAAGTACAATTCAAGGTATCATATTGAAAGCATGTGTGATGAGTAAATATATCAAGCAACTATGGCGACAAGCCCAAATAATCAACAGCCGGAACTAGCACAATGCTAATTTCCCAAAGCCCATCATCATAGTTCAACACCGGTACCCCATCAAACGTTTATCACAACTATTTGAGAGGGACCCGCCAAACTCGCCTAATACCCCTCAATATTTATAACTAATTACGCACTTCTATTGAAGTCTCAAAAAGGTAAATCATAGCCTACCTCAAAACCGAGCAGGAGTGCTACACTATCAAACCCCGGTGATAGCCTTGCCCTTCCTTTTCGCCTCCTGATAGTCGAAGTCTATCCACGTATATATACTATCCATTAATATAAAGTTTACGCAACATACTAGGATATAAACCTTACCAACAAGTCTTAAAAATACCAACCCGGGCCTATGTCACCAAGACTCAAACTATAATACCCAAAAATTATGAATGCATACTAAGTAGTCATATCCTTAAATTAATTTGTAAACTATACACATTTGATCCCTGAATTGAAAAATATTCAAAAATCCCCAAATTTAAACCCTAGAAATTTCTCCCAATTAAAAATAAGTTTCTATTCTTAAACTAAGGTTACAACATCATAATCTAACATATTTCAACACTAATTTACAATAATAACACCATATAATTCATAAACTCCATTAAAACAATAACATAACTCTTTTATTCTCATAGAAACTTGCAATTCTATTTTCCCCAACTTAATAACACACAAAATCACCATTAATAAACTTAGAAACATAAACTTAAGTCACAAAATGAAAAATCTCTTACCCCAAGGTTGAAATTGCTACTAGGGTTCTGAAAATACTCCATGGAGGCGCTGGTCTTGAGGTTTTCTATTTTGGGAAAGAAAATTCTGACCTAAGGAATATATAAGACACCTGATATAGTACATCCGCCCCAATGAAATTGACTCTGCTGGAGTGGACCTACTGCGGTAAACCAAACACCCGCTGAGGTGATGTCACTTGACACCTCACCTCAACGCCATGGTGAACACAACTCTACAGAAGCTGACTCACCCCAGCGAACAGACCATTCACTTCCGCATAAACTCACAAATCTCAAAGACCCGCTTAGGCGAGCCAACCTCTCATCGAGGCGGACACGCCGGAGCAGACATTGTTGCTGCCGTTGAGGACACTAGAAAGATCATATAAAATATACCAAAACCTATACCAAAAATCAAAAACACTCTCAAGACCCCTGGACACAAACCAGATATGCTCATCTATGGTAAACAATGCTACAAACTTGCTCATACCCTCAGATTTTACAAATAACCAAGCTAAGACATACTTTGCTAAAGAATCATTCGGGAAAACCAAATATCCAAACTTTACAAATAAAGCGACAAAGCACATCTGATTACCTCGGGAAGCGAACCAAAGACTCGATTAAGTCACTACCGGAAGAGCTCAGAAATGAACCCATCTAGCCAAAAGTCAAATTTGAGTCAAACGTACCAACTCTAAGTCTCTAAATTTGGGGTTTTCATATGAAACTCATATAAATAGACCTCAAGATCCGTGCCACCCATCCTTGTACTTCACAAACCCCACATAGTGCCTACGGGAAGGGTCAAACAAGAAAATAAGGGTCTTTAGCTAAAAATGATCAAACACACCCATCCACGTGCTTCACAAACCCCACATAGAGTGTACGGGAAGGGTCAAACAAGCAAAAACAGGTCTTTAGGTAAAAACGACCAGATGGGTCATTACAAAATGACTCTTGGTCAAATTGAAAATTAACTCTTTGAGACGCTCCTTCTTGATGGTTTATGATAATTAGATGAGCAACCAATAAGCAAGTGGTATGGAACATGATAATAATAATAGAACTACTCCCGATAAGGGATAAATGACATGTGAATAAAATAGTCTCCTTGATGTTTCTTTTTAAAAATGATAAACACTTGGAATTCATACTTTTGAAAGAAGGGAATAGCCTTACATACATGTGTGGCTTAGCTAACAATGCCTCACGAACCCCAAATGCTTTACGGGTGATTATCTACACAATATAGATGATTTAAGTCAAGCTATGATGAATCAACTAGGAATCAATTCACTAGGACGATTCAATGAAAACTTAGAAGGTGTGTTTCTCAAACTATGGTGTACATGGCTACCAATATGTTATCACTCCCCTTTTAAAAACAACATCACAACCATAACAACAAGAACAAGAACAAGATCATAATACATATTCCATAATCTCTAACATTGCATCCTTCAACTTCTAGCTATGATCATCTCAAAGCTTAATTAAGAACAACCCAAGAATCTTTCATGGATTTTTAGCTTAACTATCACAAGTTGCCTTCATCAATAAATCCAACTAAGCTAAGAGAAGCTAGAGATCATTAAGAGGTTTCAAAATCTTACCTCAAACCAGCTAAGGAGATTTACACAACAATTTTTACTCTAAGTCTCAGGAGGACCATCAACTTCACCTTGCTACTTAGAAGGTTTCCAAGATTTTGTGGATCATCTATGGCAGATTTCTCTTCAAAAATGTATGGTGTTGATCCTTGATGATATAAGAACCATAGGAGAGTGTTTGGATAAAGCCTAGGTCAAAAATGAAATAATATAAGTGAGCCACCAAATTTAGCTATACATATCATCATCCACCGCCTATGATATGCAGCTAGTTCTATGCCCCAGAACCTAACGCAAATGGGGGTAGGGAAGTGAGGAAATTAAGGTCCTGATCCATAGCCTGATCCGTGAAGTGGATAGGCTTCCGTGCGGCAGAACGCTTAGTGTATCATCAAATTTTCGTCAAACTTTTCCGAGATATGTTTCAATTCATTCATTTGATTCCCAACCTTTCGTACACCTCTTTAACATAATAATCGCAGAATGTAACATCTTTCTCCCCTTAAGAACATTCGTCCTCGAATGTTGAGGGACGTAACTGAAAGTCCTTAACTATTGGATTTTAATAAAATTTTAGCAGAGAGGAGTTTCCTCTATAAATAGGACTGTCCCAATAACCTGCCAAGCAGCTAGAACCAACACAAGCGCAACACGAGGCCACACAATATATCATTGGCCTCACACAACCATCAACACATCAATAAATGTAAAAGTTAGTCATAACTCACCTCATATACCTTCACCCTATGTCCAGGCTACCTCAGTTCTGCTTTGATTGTTGTTATTGCCTAAACAAGGTACATACAATATGAAATAAGTCTACTATATCGCAAGAGTAGGAAAATCATATCATACAACATCAATATGAACCTATTATTTGAAAGAGATAAGGATATCTAGATTTCATATCTTCCTCGACCTCCCAAGTCATTTCTTCTATGTTATTATTTCTCTTTAGCACTTTAATGAAGACAACCTTCTTAGTTCTCAACTTTTGGACATGGCGATCTAGAATAGCTATAGGAGTCTCTTCGTAAGATAGGTCCTTCATAATTTGAACATCCTTTACGAAGGTAATGAGGGAGGGATCTCATATACACTTGTGTAAAATTGATACATGGAATACTGGATGATCCACTTCTAATTCTGAGGGTAGTTCATGCTCGTAAGCTACGCAGCCTATATGTGAATGACCTTATATGCCCTGAGGTATCTAGGACTGGGTTTCCCTTTCTTACCAAACTTATGACGCATTTCATAGGTGAAACCTTTAGGAATACCCAATAATTAATTGTGAATTCCAAATCGCAATGTCGAACATCTAAATAGGATTTCTGTCAACTCTGGGCAGTCGATAAACACTCTTGGATTACCTTTACTTTCTCTACAGCTTATTGGATTATGTCAGGGCCTAGCAATTCCGATTTTCCCACTTCAAACTAGCTAATTGAGGACCTACACTTCCACCCATACAATGCCTCGCATGGGGCCATCTTTATGCTAGAATGATAGTTGTTATTATAGGCAAACTCGATAAGTGCCAAATGATCATCCCAGCTATACTTGAAATCTAATAAACAAGATCGCAGCATGTCCTTGAGCGTTTGGATTATGTGCATGACCTGACCATCGATTTGCAGATGGAAGGCTTCGCTAAGGTTCACTTGGGTGCCTAAACCTTTCTGAAATGACTTCCAAAAGTTAGTTGTAAACTGAGCACCTCTATCGGATATAATGAAGTCTAGGACACCACACAATCGGGCTATTTTTTTAATATAAAGCTTAGCAGAATCTTCAGCCAAAAAAGTAGTTCGAATGGGTAGAAACTGAGCACCTCTGTCAGGATTTTAATATTCTGAACCATGTCCCAAGGCTTCTGATGCTCGATCTTAACTTGCTGATAATTCGGGCATTGATCTACAAATTCTGTGATATTCCTCTTCATATTATTCCACCAATAGACATATGGAAGGTCATGATACATTTTCATCAATCCAGGATGAATAGAATACCTGGATTGGTCAATCTCGGCCATAATTTGCTCTCGGAGACCTCCTACGTCTGGCATATATAGTCGACCCTGGTACTTAAGAACTTCGTCTCCTGCAAGCTCCAATACTGGCTTTATCTACATGGGAATTCCCTATTTCATTCTGACTAACTCAGGGTCATCAAACTGTCTCGCTTTCACCTCTGCTAGAAGAGATAATTCTACAGTATTCGGACCACCGCACTTCCATCACCCATATCCAATAGTCGAACATTCAGGCTAGCTAGGCGATATAACTCTTTGGTTATCTCCAACTTGTTGGCTTCAATATGATTTAAATTCCCCATAGACTTATGACTTAAGGCGTCGGCTACAACATTCACTTTGCCGGGATGGTATAAAATATCAATATCATATTCTTTTAATAGTTTAAGCCACCTCTTTTGCATTCAACTCCTTTTGCTTAAATATATACTGTAAGATCTTACAACAATAACAACAATATACCTAATTAAATCCCAAAATGTGTGGTTTGGGGAGGGTAGAGCATACACAGACCTTACCTCTACCTTGGTAAGTAGAGAGGCTATTTCTAAAAGTACCCCAGCTCAAGAGAAAGCAGAAGCAAAAGAAAAAGAAACAGTCAGACACAAGCAAGAAATTGAAAGAAATATGAAAATGCAAGTAACAAAAGCGTATAAGCCATGATAAAGCATTATGAAAAAAAATAGTAACTACCATATGTAAATAGGTAGTAATAGCAACAATATAATAGGATAAATGAAATAATGCAACAATCAAGTCGTAATAGAGATTTTAAAAAGTATAATCTAGTGCATAAAGATAATAATACTCCTAGAACAAAAAAGAAATCCTCGCGGAAACCTACTAGCCTTCTACTCTAATACTCTCCCTCCACACCCTTCTATCATGGGTCATGTCCTCGGTAAGCTGCAGCTATGCCATATCCTACCTAATCACCTCTCCCCATGACTTCTTTGACCTACCTCTCCCTCTTCTCAGGCCCACGACTGCCAACCTCTTACACCTCCTCACTAGAGCATCTGCATATCTACTCTTCACATGATCGAACTATCTCAACCTTCCATCCTGTATCTTGTCCATCAAGGGGGCCACTATCACCTTGTCCTGAATCACTTCATTCTGAATCATATCTCTCCTAGTATGCCCACATATCCATCTCAGCATCCGCATCTCACCTACCTTCATGTTCTGGGAATATGCATTCTCAATTGTCTAACACTCCGCCTTATACAACATAGTCGGTCTGACCATCACATTATAGAACTTCCCCTTAAATACATACGACACATCGTATCTCACAACAGACCTGATGCAAACTTATATTTCATCTAACCCATCCCAATACGGTGTGTGACATCATCATCAACCTCACTATTGCCTTGGATGATGGACCCCAGGTACTTAAAAATTTCTTTCTTATGGATGACCTGAGTATCAAGACATATGTCCGTAGATGCTACATGAATCCCCCCATTGAACTTTCATTCTAAGTACTCTGTCTTAGTCTTGCTCAACTTAAGACCTTTTGACTCTGAGTCTGTCTCTAAACCTCTAGCTTCGTGTTAACACCGCTTCACATCTCGTTAATCAATATAATGTCATCATCAAATAGCATACACCAAGGCATATGTCCTTGAATATGACGCATAAGTGCATCTATCACCAAGGAAAACATAAACGAGCTTAGAGCGGATCCTTGATGCAAACCCATAATGATAGGGAAGTTTTTGGAGTCACCTCCTACTAACCATACCCGGGTTATGGCTCCATCATACATGTCCTTTATCGCTCTAATGTAGGCTACATAAATAATATTATCTTCATATCACCTCCCTCAGAACTTTGTTGTATGCCTTTTCTAGGTCAATGAATACCATGTGCAAGTCTTTCTTCCTCTCTTATATTTCTCCACCAACCTCCTCATAAGGTGAATGACTTCGGTTGTCGAATACCCCGGCATGAATCAAAATTAGTTCTCCAAAATTGACACTATCTTCCTCATCCTTACATCTACCACTCTCTCCCATATTTTCATCGTATGGCTCAATAACTTGATACCCCTATAGTTGTGGCAAATTTGGATATCCCCCTTGTTCTTGAATAATGTAATCATCGTGCTCCATCTCTACTCCTTAAGCATCTTCGATGTCCTAAAAATGATAATAAACAATCAGGTAAGCCATTCCAAGCCTCCCCTTCCCACATTATTCCAAAATTCTATCGGTATTTCATCAGGCCAAGATTCTACCCCTGCTCATCTTGCCCATAACCCTTTTAGCCTCCTCAACACTGAATTTTCTATAGTAGCCTAAATCACGACTACTCTCGGAGTGCTCCAATTCACCCAGTACGATGTTCTGATCCCGCTCTTCATTCAAGACTTTGCCTTCCTCGTCATTGATACACTTCACTTGGTCCAAGTCATGAGCCTTTCTCTCTTTAGCCATAGCTAGCCTATATAACTTCTTTTCCCCCGCCTTTTTCCATAATTATTTATACAAGCACAAAAATGATGTCGTCTTAGCCGCCATTACTGCTACTTCACATCCTTTCTCACCTTCTTGTAATGCTCCATGTTTGTCCTCTTCTCCTCCTCATCTATGCTCTCCACTAACATTGAAAACTCTATTTTCTTAGCTTCCAGTTTACCTTGGACCTCATTATTCCACCACCAGTCCTCTTTGTGACTACTAGAGTGACCCTTCGAGACCTCTAGTACCTCCAAAGTCGCTTCACTAATGCTAGCTACCATTGTGGACCACATACTACTCGTGTCCCTATTACTCTTTCAGGCTCCCAAACCCCGCAACTTCTCACTCAACTCCAGGGTATTTTCCTTAAGCAAAACACCCCACCTAATGTTAAGTTGCCCATAGACAACCCTCTTTCTCTTTTTCCTCATTACCTCTAGATCTATAACCAATAGCCTATGTTGAGTCGTGATATTTTCGCTCGCAATAACCTTGCAATCAGTGCATAAATCGATGTCACTCTTCTTGGAGAGTAGGTAATCAATTTAGGTATTGGCCACCGTACTCTGAAAGGTAACCAAGTGCTCTTCCCTCTTTTGGAAACTAGAGTTTTCTATCACCAAATCAATGGCTTTCCTAAAATCCAACAGCAATGTTCCTCCCTCATTTCTATCCCCAAACCAGAAGTCTCCATGCACATCATCGTAACCCCTAGCAGATATCCTAATATGTCCATTGAAATAACTTCCAAGAAAAAGCTTCTCTGAGTGCGGAATACCACACACAACCTTGTCCAAATCCTCATAAAATTGCCTTTTAATCTCCTTACCCAGGCACACTTGCGGTGTGTAAGCACTAACTACATTTAAAGTAAGCCCTCCAAAGACTATCTTAGGACTCATCAACCTATCATTCACCCTCCAGACGCTTCCCGAGAACCACAACATAAACCCATCTACATCCCAGGCCCTATTGCCCACCAATCTAGACACCTGGACACATTCTATGTTGATCTTCCTCTTCTGTAGAATCTTTGCGAACTCTATAGAATTCCCCATAAAAAGTCCTTATATTCTATGACCCAATCCTCAACCTAGTGGCCCCCTTACACCTCTTACCCCTAAACCATTGCCCCACCCGAGGACTTGACCTTACTCTACCATCATTCACCGCAACCACTATCTTAAATATTGAACTAACATAGCACTAAGACTACACAAACAAATAATAGAACAACAAGGAGTAAAAGCACAAAAATAGTTGCGCTAAAATGATGAAAGGCAAAGATTCGACTTAGTGTAGCTGGAGGTACCAACTCTAGGATGGATATAACCTGTTTTAAATCTGCTGCCACACCAGAGAAGAAGCGATGTTGTCATTGCTGACAGAGATTGTTAGTCCTTGGTGCCGGAAAATACTATTCGCCGGTGCAGAAAATTGGCTGGCCTCCGGCAAAAGTCTGCTACCCTGAATCTACATTTACTGCGAGACCACAAGAGAACCGAAAAGGTAGAAAAGAAAATAAAAGAATGGGGAGGAATAGAGACACAAAAAAAGTAATACACAAACCCTATAGTGGTAGGTAGGGTTTATGGTGGCGGGGATAAGGAGACTGGGTAGAAGAATGGGAAAGAATTGAAGATAGAAGGAGAGAGAGAGATAGAGAGTAGAGAGAGTGAGGTACCACTGACTTACCTAGTGCAACCATCGAAAATACTTTAGGAAATTAGAGCTTTTTATTCGAAATCATTTGACCAATAGTTGAATTTTGGGTAAACGAACCTTTTTAAAAATTTCATCGATTTCATGAGGTCCGGAGGGTCGATTATGACTGGGTGTCATAATTGTTTTGGTTCTCAAGGCATTTGGGACCATTATTTTACCCTTGGCTGGAAAATTGACTTTTGGTCGTTTGGGGGTTGACCTAGTCAAGGTCATCTCCATTGGAAATTTTGAGGGCATGGTTAAGTTCAAAGGAATTTTTACATATTTCTACATGTTTGGTTTGTATCTGGGAGGTCTTTCTGATATATGTCAGGATCTTTGGATGAAACATGGTGAAACTAGTGTCTCTCCCCAGTGAAACTATGCGCGCCGCAGTGGGTCCGCCACAATGATGCTTGTCCCAATGACGCGAGTCCTTGGATATTAATTAGGGTTCATTCCTAATTTGGTGGTTATTGTCCTAATGATGATTTTAGTCATTAAATGAGTCTAATTAGCAATTTGACGATTGTATTGAGTGTCTATAATGTCGGATTACCAATTCAACCTTTGAAATCCCCATTTTGTGCTTATGGCCCCGATTTCCCCTTTCTTTAAAGTTGATTTCTGATTAAAATGATTATATAGAAATACGAGTATTGTTAGTTTCTGATTCTTACTTATAATTCGATAATGGCTAGAATTTGAGTATTCGGAGGCTCTTCGGAAAGTTGAACCGCAGGTGTTATTTTTTGTGGCACCTGCTCATCATTAAGGTAGGCTACAGTTTAAATCCTCTAGACTCTAATAGAAATACATAGTAGTTATAAATTTTAAGGGTATTCGGTGTGTTTGGAGGTACCAACTTAGCGGTTGTGATGAACGCTTGGGTGGGTATCAGTGTTGAACCGTGTTGATGGGTGATTGAAGGAATCATCCTTAAGCTGATTTCGATTGCTGTTATTTGGGCTTGTCACCATTAGGTGAGAATATATCCATTGTTGATATTGTGTTTTTAATTATCACATTTCTTTCGATATCAATAATTGATGTACATGAAGTTACATGTTGTAGAGCTTCTGTAAGTCTGTGATATTCATTTCTTATGCTTGATAGCTTATAGTGATTTTTCTAGTATTGCATTAATCACTCTACATCTCATCTAAATACTTCAAAAGTAATTGATTATATTGATTGCATTGGTTATGCTTATTACATGATGTACTCATATCGATATCATTCATACATATTATATTTGACATTTGAACTATTGAGATACCGATGAAAGGGGATTGAGAAGCCGATTACTGGATATAATACATGGTAAGAGAGTGATGATTGATGATGATACTACAGCCATAGATCTAGGATCCGTAAGAAATTCTGGATGATTATTCTACTACAACCATAGAGCTGGGACCCGATGGAAAATTTTGGATGGATATATGGACCTCATTAGTCCTCCATGGGTTACATAATAGTTACTGTAGCAGGGTGTGTATACCGGACATATGGCCATTGCATTGCATTTATATCATATGCATTGTATTTCATTCATACTTCTCCATGTGTGATTATTCCTATGCGTACTCAGTGATGGAAAATTGTAGACTTTATGATCATGTGGCTGTTAAGGAAAGAAATACTAGTACATTGTAACTTATTCTTGATATGAGACTAAAATATGAGAAGGTATGGTAATGATATAAAGATGGGATCTTTACATGTTCTTTAGTATAAGAACTAAAATATTGAACCATTAATGGTAAACTTGTCTATTTAGATAAAATGTTGAGTCTTGATAATGATCGGAACTTGGGTGATTCTTATGATTAACTATGCTTTGATATTTGGATTATTCTATTAGATTGGTTTCCATGAATAGATTGGTTCTCTGTGGATTTGGTAGTGTGTGTTACAATAAATGAGTCTATGTACGTGGTGTTAACTATTATTGTGAGTTGGTAATGTCTATACGCCATAAATATCGCCTAGACGAAAGGAACTATGTGTACTTATGTATGGTGTAGTGATTGATAACATTATTCAGTATAGCGTTTAGTAAGGAACTTTTTGAGGTGTCAATGTGATAGTTGTTGACTTGTATGCTAAGTGTGTGGATATTCTTAGAAAGCATTCTTAAAATGATATTGTGTACTAAGTGTCAATTGGTAAGATTCATGTGTGCATTGTGAGTTGAATTGTACTTGACTGTGATTGAATTATTACGTGAATAAGGTGACTCGTGAGACTATTTGAACTTCCTTGAATAGGACCTACTTGAGAGTTAACTTGATGTTTATATATGTTATGTAAGTTCTATCATTGTCGGCCTATGATGCACGGGGGTACGTTGTGTACTCATGTTATGCTTGCTGCATCTTTTACGTGGCTGCAGGTATTTGGTCTATTCAGATTGTAGCTTGGAGCTCGTGAAGGATAAGGCAGACCTTTTATGGGTAGTAAGCAAGTGTATTTGGAGAACAATGTAATTATCGAAGGAGTTTGTTATATATATTGATAGACATCTTTCTTCTACTTTCGCATTTAAATTCATTTATTTTCTATGGCTAATTATAGTGGTTCTTCTACGGGTTAGTGTAGGTTCCCTCACGACACATGTGTTATTATTTTGGGTTGTGACAAATTCGTATCAAAGCTATATGTTCACCCATTACACGAGTACAAGGACTGTGTTTAGTAGAGTCTTACGGATAGGTATGTAGACGTCCTTACCCATCCTCGAGAGGCTATAAGACATTTAGGAAATCTTCCCTTATTTCATTCTTTCGTGCTACTTTGTTCAAATTGGTATCTAAAACTTCTTCATCTTATTCCATCACCAACGGTGGGAGGCTCCCTTGATCTCGTATATAAATGGTTTGTTATGGCATCACGCGGCAGGTTATAAGATGTTTCACTGTGATACGGATGTTTGACCTAGTTCAGTCTTCCGCTATGGTGTGAAGGTTTGATTTAGTAGGGTTATGATTATGACTCCTCAGTTTTGTGATATCTTTGGAAAGTGGGAATAACAGTGCAGAGGGTAAGAAAGAGGAATGGGATGGATCAATCTCCGTTGTCAGGATAAGATTACAAGATGTACTATGGTGAAATTCGTATAAGATTATGAAAGGTTAAGCTAGGCTTTGATGTGGCAGAGATGTAGTTGTTGAGTGAGAACTAGTTATTTTGACTTCTTTTAGTAATTGGCTATCTATTCCTGGTGGCAAGGTTACTTGTGTCAAGTGCAGCTTAAGGAAATATATAGTCACATTCTTTTAAATAAAGAGTGTGTTCGTAGGGTCACTTGGCGTTTCAAAGTTAGTATTATAAAGGGGTTGTGGAAACCAAGAGATTATTGATTTGTGAATCATTTCACAGTGGTTTAGTATAGAGTAAGTGTAAGAAATTGTGTGTGAGTTGGTGTATTGGACTATGTCCTAGGATAAGGGGAGCCAGTGATTGACTAATAGGAATGACTCTAGCGCTGGACAAGTGTGAAGTTCTATCAAAGGAACTATCGGGTGTTGCAACTAGTTCTGGGGTAAGATTAGTGGGCATGGTATATGAAAGTTAATACTTAAGGAGTTCTATAATCACTGGTATAATGAATTTGGAGTTGACCGAAGGACAAAGAAAATTGCATAGTTAGTTGGATGTGTTCCGGTTCAGCAAAATAAGGTAAGGGTTGGGTTTTCACAAGCAAGCATCGTATAATACACTCGAGGGGGGGGGGGTTTGGTCAATAGGATATATTATGGTATACTACTATCTCCAGGATCGGCGTGACTATTTTTTTATGGGACTTACAATATTGCGGTATAATTTGAGTGTGTTTGAGTAAGATCGGACGATAGAAGCAAATGTAATTTGAATTGAATAGGGAGAATGGAGCGTTAAGAAAAATGTATAGTTGATCGAGAATTGAGAGGAGTAAGGTATAACTCCGAGCAAAGGAAAGGATTTGAATTTGAAGCGGCACAATTATTTGAGCCGGTGTAGATTATAGTGGTGTTATTGGTCAGAAGGGGTGAAATTGGTTAGTCCGCTCGAAGTAATGAGTTTACAGTAATCGACTAAGTGTTATGACGAATGTTTCATGGAGTTTTGGATTGGAGACTGACATTGTATCAAGATGGGTAGTTACGCGGTACTCTAGAATAAATGGTCTAGGGTGATATTACGAAAGGAAATCTTGAGAATCTCTTCCGTTTACAGGTTAAGATTTCATTTTTGAGTAAAGGCTATGATGGTTATGGTATGTTATTGTGAGGCATTATTTACTAATAACATGAATTAGTAGTTCACTACTAAGGACCTAAGAGGAAATGCACCAGACAAGGTAAATGGATTATAAGGTTGATACATCAGGAATTGGTAAGTCTAGTAAATAGCAAGATATGAATGATAGAGGTTCTATGAGGTGTCCAGAGTTGTGGGCGATAGAGATTCAAAGGAATATTTGATGTATTTTGAGATCATGGGGTTCTATTAGACTAGCGAATCAGGTAAGAGTTGAGGAACATAAGGATTACAATCTTAAGGTATAGTTCTTCGATACTAAATTGTTGACTTGGATAAAATCCAGCCTTTGGAGTCGTGGGTGATGGAACATTATTGATTATTCATGAGAAAAGAGATGGAAGAGGTCACATTATGCTTATGGAAAACATACTAGTTATTTGGGATCAATTTGGGTGACCATCGATGATTTAGAAATTTGAACACTTATTTCCAAGTTAGAAATGTTCAATTCAAGACAGGTGGCCTATGTTATATTGCTTGAAGGACTTACGATATTCTAGCAAAACACCGACAAAGGTCGATAGATTTTTATTCGGCATGAAGGTATGACAGTGTTACCGGTTCTCATTAATGCTTGAAAGTAGTATTGATGATATTCTTCGAATAACAATGACTCAGACCATTCTAATGGTTTACACGAGTACTCGGTACGCGTTGATGAGGTACAAATGGTTAGGGGAAGTCTTTAGAATGATGAGTTGATTTTCTATGAATTTTGCACAACAAGATAATCAATAGGTATGCTTATAGTATGGTGTTTTGGAGACTCAAGAAGAATTGGGCAATAAGTTTTGACAAAGTGAGTTTGATTTCGTAATACAGTACTAACGAGACTGAAATTAGCACAATCAACCTTGTATAAGATTAGTTTTGGATGGAAATACATAGAATTTTCTCGGATAAAGCAAGGACTCTTTTCTAATGGAAGAAAGTCATGATTTGGGCTTGTGGTGTGCGTCTAAGTGTTTCTAATGAATATTGGTGTGAGGACGGTCGGGGAAAGTATGAAAGAGGGATTAGTTGAATCAAAATATTTATTTATCATTACAGGTTGGACAATGGTTTACGGCTACAACTAAAGGATGGTGGTTATTAATATGATGTGTGGATTGAATCTAATGTCCAAAGAGTTATGGTTATAGTCAAATCACGGAATTTTAGTGGGGTCAGTTCTTACATTCGAGAATCAGTGGTGAAAGAAATTTCAATTTTGAAGGAATAGAAATTTAGGGTGTTGAGCAAAGTTATACGTAGATCGGACTAATAAAGTGAATGCATGGTACTATCGGTATATATTTCTTGCTTGTTGAGACTTCATGAGGGTATGATGAGGATTCCTTAGTTACTCGTCGGCTTCCGTAGTTACCTTTTTCTGTATGAGAATGAACGTTTGTTTAATTGGTATCTAATGTAATGACATATTTAGTCATTTTGGCATTTTTACCAATTTAGCCATATTGACAATTCCCCTAGACCGCTAGCATGAGCTTTACAAGTAGGGATGGGCGACATAATTCCCGAGGTCATCAGGCGAGTCTTGAAAGAACTTGACGAAATTAGAGCTTTTAATTTGAAATCGTGTGACCAATAGTTGAATTTTGGGTAAAAGACCTTTTCCAAAAATTTGTCGATTCCATAAGGTTCGGAGGGTCGATTATGACTCGGTGGCATGATTGGTTCAGTTCCCAAGGCATTTGGGAGCATTTTACCGTTGGTTGGAAACTTGACTTTTGGCCGTTTGGTGGTTGACCCAATTAAAGTGACCTCCATTGGGAATTCTGAGGGTACGGTTGAGTTCGTAGCATAATTTTACATTTTTTGCATGTTTGGTTTGTATCCAGGAGGGATAGATGTCGAGATCTTTGGGTGAAACTTGGTGAAATAAAAAAATTTCTAGTTTCTGGTGTCCCTCCCCAACGAGACTATGCGTGCCACAGCGGGTCCACCACAGCACGGCCTGGCTCGTTGATGCGAGTCCCTGGAAATTTAATGAGGTCTGTCTTGGTGAATGGTTCTCTGCCGAGGCGAGTGTGCTATAGCGGATTCGGTGATCGCGGGCACGGTATCACTGAATCAGAAAACCCTTTTTATTTATAACTTCAAACCCATTCCTCCTATTAACAAAATCTTCAATCTAGGAAGCATTAAAGATGATTTGAAGGGTTCTTGAGGTTGTCTCATCTTGGGGGTAAGTTCCATTATCTTATCTTGTGATTATCTATCCTCTTAAGCTTGAATTAATGGTGGAAATGAATGGAGACTAGTTGGAGAAGATGAGTTCCAACATTCAACTTGAGAATGGAATTCTAGGCTTTAAATATAAGTTTAATTGGTGAATCTTTCTAATATTAAGATGATATTTAATGAATTAATGGATTACAAGCTTGAATCTCTAATCCAGACTAAGAATTTTATTATGATTAATTTCGGTTCATTCCTAATTTGGGGGGTTCTGTTCTAATGATGATTTTAGTGATTAAATGAGTCTAATTAGAAACTGGAGGATAGTATTGAATGTCTATAATGTCATATTACCAATTCGACCTTTAAAATTACCATTTTGTCCTTTTGGGCTCGATTTCATCTTTCTTTAAAGTTGATTTTCTATTAAAATGATTATATAGCAATATGAGTATTCTTAGTTTCCAATTATTACTTAGAATTCGATAATGGATAGACTTTGAGTATTCAGAGGCTCTTCAGAAATGCAAGGTGCACGTTTGATTGTACGTAGCACCTACTTGTCATTGAGGTAGGCTACGGTTTAACTCTTCTAGACTCTGATAGAACTACATAGTAGTTATTAATGTTGATGGGTATTGGGCGTGTTTGGAGGTACCACCTTTGCATTTGTGATGAATACTTGGATGGGTATTGGTGTTGAACTGTGTTGATGGGTGATTTGGGGAATTAGCCTTAAGCAGATTCCAACTGCTGTTATTTGGGCTTGTCTCCATGATGTGGGCTTGTTACCATTGTTGATATTGTGTGTTTAATCATCACATTACTTTAGATATGATAAACTGATGTATATGAAGTTACGTGTTGTTAGCTTCTCGAAGCCTGTGATATTCATTCCTTATGCTTGATAGCTTATAGTGATTTGACTTGTCATGCATTCATCACTCTACATCTCGTCTAAATACTTTAAAAGGAATTGATAATATTGATTGCATTGGTTATGCTTATTTCATGGTGTACTCATATCCATATCATTCATACATATTATATTTGATATTTGAACTATTGAGATACCGATGAAAGGGGCTTGGGAAGCCGGTTACTGAATATGATACATGGTAAGAGAGTGATGATTGATGATGATACTAAAGCCACAGATCTAGGATCTGATGAGAAATTCCAGATGATAATGATATTATAGCCACAAAGTTGGGATTCGATGGGAAATTCTGGATAGGTATATAGACCTCATAAGTCCCCCATGGGTCATTGACAGCTACTGCATCAGTATATGTATACCGGACATATGTCCATTGCATTGCATACATATCAACTGATTGTATTTTATTCATACTTCTCGATGTGTGATAATTGATACGGGTACTCATTGATGTAAAGCTGTAGACTTTATGATCATGTGGTTGTTAAGGAAAGAAATATTGGCAACTTATAACCTATTCTTCATATGAGACTGAAATATGAGAAGGTATGGTAATGATAAAAAGATGGAATCATTATGACGTGGATTGTTATGAACAATATGGAGATGGGATATTTACATGTTTCTTAGTATAAAAACTAAAATATTGGACTTTAATGGTAAACTTGTTTATTTAGATAAAAGATTGACTCTTGATAATGATTGAAACTTCACTGATTTTTGTTATTAACTGTGCTTTGATGTTTGGATGGTTCTATTGTATTGGTTGTCAGTATTAGACTGGTTCTCAGTGGATTCGTTAGTGTGGGTTACAACATTTGAGTCTAAGTATGTGGTGTTAACTGTTATTATGTGTTGGTAATGTCTATACACCTGAACTATCGTCTAGGTCAAAGGGAACTATGTGTACTTTTGTATGGTTTAGTGATTGAGAGCAATATTAGGTATAACGTTAAGTAAGGAACTTGTTGAGGTGTCGTTGCAGTAGTTGTTGACTTGTATGGTAAGTGTGTGAAGATTCTTAGAAATCATTCTTAAAATGAAGTTGTGTACTAAGTGTCAATTTGTAAGATTGTTGTGTGCATTTTTTAGTTGAATTGTACTTGACTGTGATTGAACAATTACATGACTACGGTGATTCTTGTGACTATTTGAACTAATAAGACCTACTTTAGAGTCAACTTAATATTTATATCTATTATGTAACTTCTGTCGTTGTTAGCCTATGATGCCTACGGGGGTACGTTGTGTACTCATGGTACGCTTGCTGCATCTTTTACGTGGATGAAGATATTCGGTCTATTCAGGTTGTAGCTTGGTGCTCGTGAAGGATAAGGTAGACCCTCCATTCTCGGTAGCCTTGGTCTTCATCCAATCAGGTCGACCCTATTTATCCAAGTCGTAGTGTTAATTCTTTCCGCACTTTGTATGTTATAGTCCTTTTACGAGTGACACCAGGTTCTGGGTAGTAAGCAAGTGTATTTGGTGAACGATGTAATTATAAAAGGAGTTTGTTATATATATTTATAGACATCTTTCTTCAACTTCCACATTTAAATTAATGTATTTTCTATGGCTAATGATAATGCTTCTCCTACGGGTTAGTGTAGCTTTCTTCACGGAACAAGTGTTATGAATTTGGGTCGTGATACCTAGCCTGAGAATCGAACTGAAGACTATAATCTCTTACGTTGTTGCCCCTCTGCTTAAGGTTTAAAAAGCACTCCACCATGGTATCTAGTACTTCCAATGGAAAATAATGATCAAGAAAAGCATTCGCAAATTCCTCTAGCACCGCGGGAGGTGCATCTGATCCTATGGACTGCTTCCAAGCCTAGTAACACAAAATAGCCACATCTCGCAATCTAAAAGAGGCCATCATAACTGCCTCAGTCTCCAAAGCATGCATAACCCTCAATACTCTCTGTATCTGATCAATTAAGTTATGAGGATCTGTACCTAGATCAATACTGATGAACACTAGTGGACTCAACCCGAGGAACTATAGGGTTTTGGATCTCCCTATACCATTAGTGGACCCCGCACTTGTTGAAGCCCTTATCTGTTACTCTTGAGAAGCTACTATCTTTGCCAATAACTGCACAACACTTACCACAAAATGCTCAGAAGACTCGAGTGGAGGAACTAGGGGAACCAGATTCTATGTAGCTGGAGCTGGAGGTACTACAATTACTCTAACCACCTCATGTGGGGATCAAATAGGTGATATGTTGGAGTACAACACTCCATGGGCCACATCTCTATCTGTCTGTCCTGGAGGGGCATTACTAGCACATTCTCCCCTATCAGCACTTACTCAATGACTAGTGGCAACTCTCCTAGTAACCAGTATGACTAGTGGAAGCTCTTCTAGTAACTAGCATGACTGAAAAAGGGATAGAGCACGAATTAGACTCAAAATCATATAACTCAAGTCTATAGCACAATCGATGAGGTGAAGAACAATAATCATCCCTAAATGCCCGTAAACTTGTGGCTTATAAGTGCAGTTCATAACACACTCATAACCAAGACCCTAATAGACATGGCTCGTAGACTTTCTAGGACAAACCTGCTCTGATACCAAGTTTGTCACACCACAAACTATGAGGACTGGCCTCCACCGGTACCTTACTGTCCCGAGCGTACCGCTCTGATAATCAGTCTCCTGTATGAGTACAACTTTCGGCCAACAAGGACACAATCTGTAAGGTAAAGATACAATCCAACCTTTGAAGATGAACATAGAGGGATCAACCAACATCTATATATAAACTATGCCTACAAGGCCGCAACACAAGTCAACAAAAGGCAACCAGGTTGTACATCATACCTGAATACACTACACAAATCTATGATCCTCTACGAGTGACTAAATTGTCATATGGTCAGGATAGGGCCCCGACCTGCCCATTATATACATATCTACATATGACATACTCAACACCTGACTAGGAAGCTATGTAAGAGGCGATGGTTACCCAATGATGGAAGAGACTCGCTAACTCCTATAGAGGTGGTCTATTAGGGCCCCTATCAGCACCTGCAGCATGAAATGCAGTGCCCTGGTAAAAGGGACGTATGTACGAAAGAAATATACCGGTATGTAAAGAATGAATAGAAATATGAAAGCATAAGTTGTAAAGTAGGGCATAAAAAGAAACCTGATACTCTGATAACATGTGCTTCACTCAGGGCCAATAATGAACTCTGAAACTATACCAAAACCTCTATATGTATATTTTATTATATAATATGCCTTCGGCTTATAGCCTGATGTGTGTAATATGGTATTGCCCTCAGGTAATGGATTGAGGTCTATGTATGGATTCATATATAAATGTCTGCCCTCCGATCATATCCCAGGGTGTCTATAATATACACATACAACTTCCCACCAGCTATTTTCTCTGTGATGTGAATAGTATATTGTAATAGTAATATTGCACATTGGCTTCTTTATAACTTATAACTTATAACTTTCTAACCTTACTTTGGAACGACTCTTGGTCGACTCGACTATTAACTCTTTGAAATGCTCCTTCTCGCAGGTTTATGATACTCAGATGAACAGCCAACAAACAAGTGGTATGGAACATGATAATAATAAGAGAACTACTCCACACAAGGAATAACGACATATGCATAGAATAGTCCCCTTGACGTTTTGTTTTGAAAATGATAAACACTTGGAATTCATGCTTTTGAAATAAGGGAATAGTCTTACATACATGTGATGCTTAGCTAACAATGCTCCACGAACCCCAAATGCTTTACGAGTGATTATCTACAAAATATAGATGGTTCGGGTCAAGCTACAATCAATAAACTAGGAATTGATTCACTAGGATGATTCAACAAACACTTAGAAGGCGTGCTTCTCAAACTATAATGTATATGGCTACCAATATGTTATTACTCGCCTTTTAACAACAACACAACCACAACCACAACAACAACAACAAGAAGATCATAATACATTTTTCATAATCTCTAACACCACATCCTTCAACTTCTAGCAATGATCATCTCAAAGCTTAATCAAGAACAACCCAAGAATCAAAACAACTCTTTCATGTAGTTTTAGCTTAACTATCACAAGTTTCCTTCACCAATAAATCCAACTAAGCTAAGAGAATATAGAGATCATTAAGAGGTGTCAAAATATTACCTCAAATCAGCCAAGGAGCTTTACACAACAAGATTTACTCCAAGTCTCAAGAGGACCTTCAACTTCACCTTACTACTAAGAAGGTTTCCAAGCTTCTATGGAGCATCTATGGAAGATTTGTCTTCAAACTTGTATGGAATTGATCATTGGTGATATAAGAACCCTGGGAGACTGTTTGGATGAAGCGTAGGTCGAAAATGAAAAAATACAAGTGAGCCACCAATTTTAGCTATATATAGCATCATCCATCACCTCTGATATGTGGCTGGTTTTGTACTATAGATCACCATCTGCAGCTGTAAAACCCAATGAATATGGGAACAAGGAAGTGAGCAAATGAAGAACCTGATCTATGCCTGATCCGCAAAGCGCATCGACTTTCGTGGGGCAAAATGCTTAGCATATCATCAATTTTTTGTCAAACTTTGCCGAGATATATTTCCTTTACTCCATTTCACCTCCAACCTTCTGTACACCTCCTTAACATTCATATAAGTCATACGTGACCCTCATAAAAGGTCTCTAGGTATCATAGCTCAATTGACTAACTATACTTTTGATCGCACGCAGAATTGCAGTATGTAACAAAAAAGGTCTCACGAACGAGTGTACCATTGCAATGCTATGTGATTTTGTGCAAAATACCTGCTTATGTGCAAAATACCTGCTTATGTGCATTCACGCATTTGTTTCGAATATGATTGATTCAACATTTCAGGAACCACCCCAAAAAGAAAAAAACTTGTATGCCTCATACTACCAAAGCCACACCTCCCCAAAATATATCCTACTTACCTAACCTAGTTGTTTCTCCCAAAAGGTTGACGTTGCTGAGATGGACTCTTGATTCAACTCAAGCACATAGTCCGTCGTCATTTTGAGCAGTGCAGAAGAGAGCAAGGATTCCTTCAGGGAGAAGATCGTTAGTCTAGAAAGAAATATAAATTTGGTCAAGTGGGGAATACACCTATGTAATTACCCCTGCTAAGTACTACAACAACAACCTCCCGAATGAGGTTAAGGGGTTGTCGAAAAACTATATACCCATTTTGGGAAATTCGGGAACTTCAGAGTGAAAGACACTGAAACCAAAATTTGAGAGTTGGCCATCCAGAAAGGCCTCCACCATTTCCTCCGTCGATGTTCCTGAAACCAATGAAATTCCACATACATCAAGCCAAGCATCATCCCCGATATGGTGGGTAATCACCCTCAAATCCTATGCTTGTTCTTTCCGGGTCACCCAGTATCTATACCATGCTTAGAAGTCTATGAGGTCCATGGGACCACATATCCCAAGGATAAAAGACTCCCGCCATACGCCCTAGCCTATGCCCATAAGAGATGTGTGTTTCATATAAACTAGCCTAGACACACTGCTGATGTATGTATAGCCCTTAAGAGGCAGGTAGTGAGGATGATTGATAATGGAGAAATCCATCACATTTGGAGACCACACTTGTTGCTTGTACATGACCCGATCGGTCCAATGGAGGGCATAAATCTCGACGTATAACTCTGGTGATATGACTTTACCATTTTCGAGCAGTCGTATGCCAACACCTTCTAGAAATTGGTCAGTATAAAGAATATCTGCCCTATAGGGACCGCTTGGAAACCATTGTCCAACAAGCCCAATAAGAAAGAAGGTTGTTTGTTTCACTTGGGAGCATTGGGTCATGACATTGAAGAATGTGAAGCTTTCAAGTTCTAGCTTGAACATTTGGTCAACAATGGGATGACCTGGGTGGTTCTCACTCCCCGATATTAAGAAGTAAGTGGCCAAAGGACAAATGCGCGGTTGTATCAAATGTCATATTTTGGGGAAGATTTAGACACCCCATATGAATCAAATGTTATCCCTTCCCTTTTATATGTAAAATACACTACGTTCGACCTGATGTCCCAAGGGGGATGTAGAAAGCCCTTATCGGGCCTGTTCTAGAAATTTGGACTTAACAAGTTACCCTGGGATTCTGAATCCCACAAGATTGACCGAAAGTTAATTCTTCCCATTTCAAAGCTTAAGAGACTTATAACCTTAAGATTTTATCTTTGAACCCCAAACGAATTCACCACAGGACGTATATCACCCATCTTTACAAGTCACTACCTCAATAAAAGAGTAAGGAACGGGTAGTTTGGTCGGAATACGGTAAGAAGTCTAAAATGCAAAACGGATCATTACATTAAGTCTATCCATTAATCAATCAAATATGTGGAATGAAATCACCAAATCGAATAAGAATGAGATGAATGCAATGTTATGCAATGAAATGTGGTGCAATGCAACTGCCTATTTCCAAACCTAGTACATGCATGCTACGGTTCGTTTCCCAGTAGTCATGACCCATGGGGGATTCGTGATGTTCATATACCGCTCACAACCATCCGACATGATTCTTTGGACTGGTAGAGAAATTTATCTCATATGAGTTCATTTACCTCTCTTTCTGGTCACATCGGACCAAACTGCATATCATATCAAGATCCATCTCAGTCACAATATTGGTATGAATGAATGTATGCATGCGATAAGCAAAATAATTATCATGGAAGCATCACATGAATGATCATGCACATATGAACTAAATAATCAAGTGCATTAATACCATTAGTTCCACAATGATTCCAAGGATCAATCTTTCCAAATATAAAAGACAGAGCGATGAGATAAGTCAATTCACACACCAAGTATAAATTCAATCACGACTATCATAGCCTAGATAACAGCTGTCAATACTAACCTAAGTGGAATTATTCCCATAACAAGATACATCAGTACCCACCCAAGTACTCATCTCAGTCAGTAAGGTGGGACCCACATCATGCTCTCTATCAAAGTATGAAAAGAAAACCATAGCCTACCTCAATGCCGAGTGGGTGCCATGAACCCTCATGCCAAAGCATTACCCTTTCGGAGTGCTTCCAAAAGATAGTAGTCTAGATTCTACATTAAAAAATTAATCTAAAGACACCCATAAAGTAATGCTTCCAAATGAGTCCAAATCCGCATCCCAAAAGTGACCCCGGGACCACAAGGGCAAAATCAAAAATTTAGTTTAAAACATGGTACCTATAGTCTAAATAGTCATATTCCTAAATTTGATGGAAACTAACCACAATTAGGCATACAATTTCATTATTTATCAATAAACCCCAATTATGGAAGAAACCTAAATATTATATAAAATCATGGATTGACTTAATCCTAGGAATAGTTTACCCATATATTAAACAATCTAAATCCAAATAATGATTATACAAATCATAGATCTTAGCACTAATTCCATGCAAACATTCTTTTAGGAAGATGGGTTAAAACCCTAGATTTTTATACCTATAAACATGATTTAATATACAAATAAATGGAAGGAAACGTGGTTTTATAAAGAAATTGAGGTTAGAAACTTACCCTCAAAATAAAATAGTCTAATCCCCCTTGAATCTCCCTAGAACCAAGCGTAGAACCTGAAGTAGGTGAGAAATGAGGTCTATAATCAAACTTGGGACTTTTAAAGGTTTTTGATTTAGCGATTTTCTCTTTTGCGGACCATTCCTAACAGAAGCGACCTCGCATCTGCGGAGAAATGGACGCAGGAGCAATTCCAATTAATACGTCAACCAGAGCAGGAGCGGGGAATGAACCCACAGATGTGGCCTCACACCTGTGCACCAACTCCTCAGATGCAGACCTCCCCATCCCTATAAGACCTCGCATCTTTGGACAAACATCCGATGAAGCAGATCCGCAGGTGTAGTGATGTTTTCGCAAAGGCGGTTACACCAGAACCAGTAGCTAAATTTTCAAGAAATTCCCGATTCAACACCTGAATACAAATGATTCTACCAGAATACACTCGAGACCTCCCAGATACAAACCAAATATGCTACCAAAGTACAAACGACGCTACGGACCTGCTCGTGCACTCAAAATAACAATCGGGTATCGTTACGATGTGTTTTTCCACAAATCACCTCTAACTTTCTCAAAACTCAAATTTAACAAATTAAGGATCCATGACATATATGAATGTCTCGGGATGTGAACAAAAGACTCGACTAAGTCATAAATGACTTTCTGGACCTCAAAGAATCGACAAAACATTAAAGCAGAAACATTTATCCAAAAGTCAACTTTTGGTCAACTCTTGCTATTTTAATACTTAAGAAACTTATAACTTTAACTTTCCTTCTGAAACCTAGACACTTCACTTCAGGAACGTTCCACCCGTCCCTGTAAGTCACAGACATCAAAAGAAACTACAAGAAGTGTAATTTGGTAAAAATAAGATGAGAGGCCTAAAATGACCGAATGGGTCATTACACCCGAGTAGTTCATATAAGTAGACCACCCATTCATTTTTCAATCAATGTGGGACTCTAACACACTCTACCTCCTCCCCCCCCCCCACTTTAAGCCATGAGCAACTGGAGCAAAGACCGGGAGCCCAAACAGAGATGGACCTGGCTCTGATACCATGTAAAGATATGGCACCTGTGCCTAACACAATCCAAAGATATAGCTTTTGTGGTTGAGTTACGCCCAAGGTCCATAAGAAAGGACTCACAGTAGCTTGTTAGCCATCATGAAGGAAAATATACCATTCTACTGTTGTGTTTCAATGGCATGAAGTTCTCCATATTTATCTTTTGCACAAATCATTTCATTATTTTTGGGATATAGAAATTATGTGGCCTCATCCTAGTCATCTAAAGCTCATAGAAATAAAGATAACGTGGTAAACCTGATACAAACTCACAATCTCATCATCTGATCTTTGTCCCATAACTGGTAACAGTCACAAAGTGGAATGCAAGGCTAGGGCATCATCTGATCTTTGTCCCTACAGAGGCATCGCTTCCCGCACTGCAATTTCAAAAGGTTACACATCATATTTCATGAGGAAATCAAACATCACCTAATAAGTGAAAGTGATGCGCAAAGATGATATATTTCCGAATAAACTTAGAAAATAAACTTCCAAATATGGAAATGATTAATAAAAAGTTAAATGAAAAGGTCAAAATATTTTTTATCACAATGTGGATGATCATAGGAATTCTCTTTCCTACTTTGACTTCTTTAAAGTATATCATAACAACAAAAAGGACATGTTCGCATTAGATCAGTACGATATAAAAATGGTACAATATCATTCTCATGTCCTACATTCATGTGAACATTCTGGCAAGGCAAAGTTGAAATTTCCTGAAGAAGTCACAATGTGTTTCATGGAAAATATACCATGACCATCTATGTCAAGCATGGAAATATCAGAATAACTAAACAATTACTAGTGTTACATGCCCCAGATTTGAAAATTTTGGCAGGAACTGAAGGGGAAAAAAGAAGAAGGAGAATAAAAATATGTCCTATTTTCCGCCCACTTTACACCTGCTCCACGTTGACCCTTGGAATGACCTGATTGGTCATTTTAAGCTTTTAGGCTTGTTTTTCTCAAAAACATCCTTCCCATAGTTTCATCTTGGTGTTTATGACTTGCAGGAATGAGTGACGCCCTTCCCGAGGAAATCAGGTGAGTTTCAGATTAGTTTTAGCAAAATTGAAAGTTCTAAAGTTAAGAAAATGAGGAAATTTGGCCAAAGTCAACATCGGGGATAAATGCAATATTTTTTATGTTTTGAAACTTCCATTAGATTCAAAATGTGATTTCTGACTTAGTGAACCTTTGGTTCGGTCTCGAGGCGTTCGGATGTGTTTTGGGTCATTTGTTGGAAATATGAGATTTTGAAGAATTGGAGTTGGCCTTGGTCAATACCGCATCTAGATGACCTCTTTTAGATATTTTGAGTGTGCGAGTAGGTTATTAGCTTATTTTATGATTAAAATTCATATATGGTTTGTGTCCGGGAGGTTCCGAATGAGTTTCGGGTGTTAAATTGAAGTTTGGAAGCAAAATGGGTATTTTTTTAGTTTTCTGGTGTATTTTGGGGGTCGCGATCGCGATGAAGAAAAATTTCGGGAAAAAAAATTGCGTTCGTGATCGCAACGTGGCAGTCGCGGTGATGATGAAGAAAAAATGTCTGGACAATGTTTTAAAAAACAGATCGGAATATAGAATATTTTGGCCATATTTTGAGTTCTAGAGCTCTATTTGAGGTTATTGCGGTGGCTAAATTCTCATCTTCAAAAGGGAATAAGTATCTAAACTTTTTTTTGTGTTTTCCCATGATTATTTCTATTGATTATTATTTTTATTCGTGTTTGATGAAATTGGTTGATTTTCAGGATTTAGAACTTATGTGCTATGGGTAAATCTATTTTATAATAAAGTTCCAGTTTTGCCCTTATGGGCTCGGGGTTGGCTTTTTAGGTTCATTTTTGAGTATAGCAATATGAGTATTGTTGGACTCGTCTAACCTTGTAAAATACTATTTTGACTAGATTGAACTAATTTGGTAAATTTAGAATTGGTAGAGCTCCTGGAAAGCTTAATCTTCATTCGGATTGTGATTGGGATCGTTTGGAGGTATTGACGAAGGGCAACCCGTTCGACAGCTATGGGACTTCAAATCTATGGCAAGTTGAGACTTACTAGACCATTTATGTAGTATTTTGTGTTGTTTATTTAAATTAAGAAGCGTAATGGGGAATGGGGGTGTAACACCTCCTACCATTGGACTACGTAATTTTCATGATCTAGGGGTTAAAGACTAAGTGAGAAATGTAGTGATTAGAAATTCGACGAACTCAGCGTTCTTCACTTTTTATACCAAATTATATGGAACATCAATGAATAAAGGACCATCAAAAGAACCGTGAAACAGACTCCAGAAACCCAGCTCACTGTTTCCAATACATGGTGGGTTTCACGGTCCATAAAAGTTTCACGGATCATGATTTTTACTGTATAATATTCCATGGACCTTCTTTTGGATCGTAGAAATGAGAAGGAGAAATTGACTCACTATAATAGTTTCATGGTCACTTTCACGGACCGTGAAAAATTTAGATGGCCTGAAAAGTGCCGTGAAATTGGCTCGATGACTGAATAGTATAAATATGTGTTTTCTTGTCTTTTTATTTCATTCTTCATTCTCCCAAGCCCTCGCATGAAGCTCTCTTCCTCCTATAATCCTCATAGCGTAAGGTAAGTCATTCCCATGTATTCTAACACATTTATTAACGATTATAAGCAGATATTAAGCAAAATCCTATGTCTCATAACCTAGGGTTTCAAGATAAACTCTTCTCAAGGTTTCAAGGTTCAAGCTTTTTGTATTCTTCTTCAAGTTTAGACTTTCTTACGAAATTAGGAGCGAATAAGTTATGTAAGGTTTCTATCCATGTGTGAGAATGTTACTGTCCTTCCCCATGCTACATTCATCCATCAAAAGTATGAATTTTCATAAGTTTACGGTTTTGCTCAACTTCATGATGACCCTAAGTACATGTACAACTATATACCATTCTTATATCACGTTTCATTGATTGTATTCATGATATGTCATTATAGTTGTCATGAATCCGTCTGTAATCCATGAATGCTCATAATATTGGTTCCATGAGTTTCAAGCATGAAATATGAATTGTTTATGAACTACTATTATTTTACTTCATGAATTCTCCATGATTTTCCATTTCTTATGAAAACTATATACATGTTATATTATATCTACAAACCATGTTTATGAAATCCATGGGCTTACACGCTAATTATATTCATGTTAATGTTTGGGAGTTGCATAGATTACCGAGAAGGCTCAGACAGTCTGAAACTACGTATGCCAATGTCAATTAAGACGATTCATTCATGTTACCCATTACGGGTTATTAGATCCATTCATGTCATGTTCATGTCTCGTACTCTGACAAGGTACGAGATGGCTTAGCTGATCGGGAAGAGATCAGACGCCATGTTTCAGCGTGGTGGTTTTATGTCAGTTATACTAAAGCTCTCTAATTTAAAATATGATATCATGTTTAATTATATTCATGTCAGATATTACACATGTTCATGATCAGGTTATAGTTTCAATTTCATGTCCCTATTATTTCATGTGTCAACTTATTCATTCAATTGATTTACCTACAAGTACAATTCAAATGTACTTGTGTCCTTTTTTGCGCAAGGCCTGTACTTTACGGTACATGTATAGAGTTTATGGACGACGGATCAATTCACTAGAATTCCTTCAATATCATATATTGGTGAGCCCCATTTCATTTCGGGTGTTAGTTTATTTACTTTATATTATGTCATGCTTTACAGTAAAGGTATGCCTATGCCTTGTCCTGGTAAACAATTTTCAGCAGTCAGACTCATGTTCAAAGGTTTTATAGACTAGTTTAGCATATCATGTCAGATATTCAAACTTATTATATTTTCAGATTGAAGGGGAGTCTTGGAGTAACTGGTAAAGTTGATGCCATGTGACAATGAGGACATGGGTTCAAGCCGTGGAAATAACCTCTTGCAGAAATGTGAGGTAAGGCTGCGTATAATAGACCCTTGTAGTCTGGCCCTTCCCCGGACACCGCGTATAGCAGGATCTTAGAGCACCGGACTACCCTTTTTTTTTTTATAATTTTAGAGTATTTCCGAAATTATATATTCAGACTATGTTTTTCAGTATTCAGAACTTTCATATTTTAAATTATTATTTTATGTCATTAGATGTCCATGCTGATTCATCAAGTTCTATAGTTCGCTAGGTCACATGTAGTCAGGCACCGAATGTCGTGTTACGCCTAGGCCATGGTTCAAGGCCTGACAAAGCTTGGTATCAGAGCCTAGGTTCAAGTGTCTTATGGAGTCTATAAAAACATATCCAGTGGGGTCACTTTTATGTGTATGTGCATGCCACACATGTAAATAGTTTACCACCAAGACATCTATGATTATCTCACTTCTTTCATATTCTAGATCTTGCAATTAGAGCTATACCTTCAGGACATTCTTCTAACTCATGCATATTATGTATTTCTGAAATGCCTACTAAAAAAAAAGTCAGCTACCAGCCAGAGGGTCACTGCTTATACTGCCCAAGGAATGAACTCCCAGGCTTAGAGAGTTGTATCGGGTTTAATTCCCCAACATCACCCCACCAGCTACTGAAAGGCCTGCATGGGCTAGTGCTACAGTTAATCCGCCGCTCAGTTCCGCGGATGTAGATGTCTAAAGAGCTATATAGTTGCTCACTCAAATTGTTGCTAACCAGAATTAGTGTCAGGAGACGACTTCAAATAATGTTGTAAGTTAAGGGTCATCTAGTTCCAAGATCTTGGAGTTTATTCTCATGAAACCACCAGTGTTCACAGGGTCTAGCAAGATTGAGTACGCACAAAATTTTATTGACGAGATTCAGAAG
Source organism: Anisodus acutangulus (assembly GCA_029783415.1). Classification (NCBI taxonomy): domain Eukaryota; kingdom Viridiplantae; phylum Streptophyta; class Magnoliopsida; order Solanales; family Solanaceae; genus Anisodus; species Anisodus acutangulus. Next base: position 35,380,535 of record CM056497.1, read on the forward strand.
GTCCTCTGTACTATGTATGCCACCGAAACATAGGTGGCAGAGTTTGTAGACTATTAGTTGTAGGACGTCACAAATATTTTGTATGAGACATGGGAAAAGTCTTTAGGGGAATATGCACTACCTACAGTATGGAATGAATTCACAGATGCCTTTATCGAGCACTTCCTGCCACTGGAAGTCAGAGGCCAAGGCCCTTGAGTTTTAAAGGCTCAGATAGAACAACATGAACATACATGACATCTATGCCAAGTTCGTCTCATTAGTGAAGTATGTTTTTCACATGGTTACAGATATGAGGGCCAGAGTGAGATGATTTATGTTGGGTCTCCAACCCTAATTATTCGGTGATGCTAATATTACTGCTCAAAATAAAGAGATGACCATTACCAAAATGGTTGATTTTGTCTAGCTTATCGATGATATGAAGAAGGAATATGAATAGTTGCAGAAGGAGAAGGATAAAGACTTTAACAAGAGAGTTAAGTCTTCAGGTCACTTCAGTCATGGGGGAGGTGGAGGCAGATAGTTCTACAAAAATAGGTCATCAGGACCCACTATATCTGAAGCTAGTACCCCATCCCCTAAGTTTAGGAATGACTTGAGAAGACAGAATTTCAGGGCAGCGGGTTCGCAGTCTCAGGTCAGTGTGGATCAGAAGACGTATGATAAACTGGTTTGCAGTAAGTTTGGTAAGAGACATGCAGGGAAGTGTCACATGGGCATGGATATATGTCTATCAGCGAGATAGGGTACTAGAGGTAATGTGGCTTAGTCCAAAAATTTAGCATCTCCTCACAATTCTTAAGCCTAGTCAGGGTGTGGTGCAACTAAGTCTAGAAAAATAGGTGGAGGTCTAAACTGCTTATATGCATTAGTTGTTCATCACTATACAAAGGTTCGCGCAAATTTCATTACAGGTATATTAACAGTCTTCACTTTTGATGTTTATGTTACACCCTATGATTCTGCGTGCGATCAAATGTATGATTAGTTGATTCAAGCTTCGGCAACCCGAGACCATTTCTTCTGGTCATGTATGACTTATATGATTGTTCCAAGAGGTATACGGAAGGTTGGAAGTCAATTTGATTAAAGGAATCACATCTCGGCAAAGTTTGATGAAGATTGAGCGATATGCTAAGCGATCTGCCCCATGAAAGATGATATACCTCATAGTTACAGGCTGTCATTTCCTCACCTCACTGCCCCTATTTGCATTGGGTTTTTCATTCGCATATGGTGTTCTGCGGTACAGAACCAGTCGCAGAGCAGAGGCGGCGGGGAGTACTATTTAAGCCAAAAATCAATGGCTTCTTATCCACATATCAGTTTCGACCCAAACACTATCTAAAACCTTTCAAACACTCTCCCAATGGTCTGTAATCATCTAAGAACAATACTACACTTGTTGAAGGTGATATATGTCTTGGATAATCTTCTACACCATGGAAATCTCCCTAGTTAGCTAAGTGGAGGTGAGGATCCTCTTTGAGCTTGGATGGAACCTATTGTGCAAGTCTTTATGGCTGAGTTGAGGTAAGATCTTGATGCATCTTAATGATATTTAGCTTTTTTTAGATGGGTTGGTTGAGTCAGTAAATGGAATCTATGAAATACAAGTGAACTCATTGGAAGAATAATATGGTTCTTGAGTTGCCCTTGTTTAAACTTAGAGATTGTCATGCTTAAATGTTGATAAGTATGGTGGTAGAGAACATGGAGGATGCATTACGATCTTATGTGATTGTTGTTGTTATTATTTGGTTTGTTGAAGGGAATCTAGTAGTATGTTGGTGACTATGGACACCATTGATTGAGAAGCACGCCTTATAGGTGCTCATTGAATTGTCCGAGTGAATCAATTTGTAGTTTTTCGATCTTATTTGTCCCAAACCTTCTATATGGTGTAGATGATCACTCGAAAAGTGTTTGAGGGTTCGTGAGGCATTGGTAACTAGTCGATGAAGGTATGTAAGGCTATTCCCTTCTTTCATAAGCATGCCATCTAAAGTATTTATCGTTTTAAAAAAGAAACGCTAAAGAATCATCCTATTCATATGTTGTTTATCCCTTGTCGGGAATAGTTCCTTGCTATTTTTGCATTCCATGTTATTATTGATCATCCGGTTGATACCATACTCCTTATTGATGGAGTCTCTTAATTCACAGTCTTGTATATTGATAAGTTGTCATCGAAGAGCAAAAGAAAAGATCAAACCAAAGTTAAAGGACAAAATCCATAGTTAAATTCAAAGGACGAGTCTCATTCACAAGTTGTTGTCCTTCATTGAACATATCTTTTATCTCGATATTGTATTATGTGTATTTTGTTTGACTCTGAACTTCATAAACCTAAAAAAGGAATCATTGAGTCGCATGAGTTTCAAAAGGGAAAAGAGCCATTGTTATCATAGTATATCATCCACACCACCAAACCTATGCTGGTGCACAACTATATGCATAGATATATAAGTTATTTACACCACCGTTGCGACCAGCCGGTAGGAACTTATACATTATATTATACACATCGAGGGCAAATTACAAACCAAAGTTGCTATACAAAGAGTTCAGTACAGTTTTGAGAGTTTCATTGTTCATCCTATGTGGCATACAAGTTATCAGAATATAAAATTGCTTTTATGTTTCTCTTTACAGCTTCTATTTTCATATTTCTATTCATGCTTTACATACCATTGCATTTCATTCGTACTGACATCTCATTTTTTGGGGGTGCTATATGTCATACTGTAGATTCAGATAGAGGTGCAGATAGATCTTTCCAGTGGGAGCTGATTGAGTTCTACAAATCGAGTGGTGAGCTTCACTTCATCGTAAGCTACCGAGTCAGAATCATAAGCTGAGTCTATTACAGGTACAATTAGTCGATATCTCGGGGCCCTCTCCCCTCCATATCATAATTATGTTTTCCATAGAGGCTTGTAGATTTGGTTGGTATGTTCAGTTGATTTGTACGACGACCATGTCGGTTTTGTACCATATTATATATGGTGTTTGGAGTTGTTGTACTACTCTTGTTATGACGTCCAGTTAATGTCTTGTATATTCATTTTTTTGTGGTCTTGTCGGCTGCAGTTTCTATTTAGTTTACAGGTTATGTTTCAGAGTGGTATGCTCAAGCAGATGCGTGGGTACCAACCAAACCTCCAGTTTGAGGTGTGACAAACTTGGTATCAGAGTAAGTTAGTCTTAGGGAGTCTACAAGTCATATCTACAGAGTCTTGTTTATGAGTGTGTTGTGCACCACACTTATAATCGAGAGGCTGTCAGGTATTTAAGGATGGTTTATGTTCTTTTATTTCATCCTGCAGTAGGGTTGAGTTGTGAAAATTCTAGTCTAACTCGTGCTTAAAGATTAGCGGGCCAGGTATGAACCCCTTTCTGTCAAAGGTAAATGTTTCCCTTGGTAAGGCTCCTATCATAAAGTAGAGATGAAGAGGAAGTTAGACACATGAGAAGGTATATTATGAGGGTACAGACAAGGATAAACCTGACTCTATAGAATGAAGATCACGACCATCCTGGTTCGCATTATATCATTTGCTGTAGTAAAGACCACATAACTTTCGTAGGAATTATAGCACCTGACTTTATAAAATGAAGACAACCACCATCTTGGCATGCATTACATCATTCAATTGGAGTGAAGATCGCAACACCTTCATTGGAATTGCATTACCCAACTCTATATTATGAATACCACGACCATCTTGGCTGACATTACATCTGACCACTATACTGAAGATCACCGCACCTTCGCTGAAATTATATCATGTGACTTTATAGAATGAAGACCATAACCATCATGGCTGGCGTTACATCATTCAACCGGAGTGATAACCACAACACCTTCACTAGAATTATATCACCTAATTTTATAGAATGAAGACCACGACCATTTCTGCTGGCATTACATCATTCGACAATAGTAAAGATTGACACACCTTCGCTGGAATTATATCACATGACTCTATAGAATGAAGACCAAGACTATCTTGGCTGGCATTACATCATTCAACAGGAGTGAAGACCACACACCTTCGCTGTAATTATATCACCTGACTCTATAGAATGAAGACCACGACCATCCTGGTTCGCATTATATCATTCGCTGGAGTGAAGACCACATAACTTTCGTAGGAATTATAGCACCTGACTTTATAAAATGAAGACAACCACCATCTTGGCATGCATTACATCATTCAATTGGAGTGAAGATCGCAACACCTTCATTGGAATTGCATTACCTAACTCTATATTATGAATACCACAACCATCTTGGCTGACATTACATCTGACCACTATACTGAAGATCACCGCACCTTCGCTGAAATTATATCATGTGACTCTATAGAATGATGACCATAACCATCATGATTGGCGTTGCATCATTCAACCGGAGTGATAACCACAACACCTTCACTAGAATTATATCACCTAATTCTATAGAATGAAGACCACGACCATTTCTGCTGGCATTACATCATTCCACTGGAGTAAAGATTGCAACACCTTCGCTGGAATTATATCACATGACTCTATAGAATGAAGACCAAGACTATCTTGGCTGGCATTACATCATTCAACTGGAGTGAAGACCACACACATTCGCTGTAATTATATCACCTGACTCTATAGAATGAAGACCACGACCATCCTGGTTCGCATTATATCATTCGCTGGAGTGAAGACCACATAACTTTCGTGGGAATTATAGCACCTGACTTTATAAAATGAAGACAACCACCATCTTGGCATGCATTACATCATTCAATTGGAGTGAAGATCGCAACACCTTCATTGGAATTGCATTACCTAACTCTATATTATGAATACCACGACCATCTTGGCAGACATTACATCTGACCACTATACTGAAGATCACCGCACGTTCGCTGAAATTATATCATGTGACTCTATAGAATGAAGACCATAACCATCATGGCTGGAGTTACATCATTCAACCGGAGTGATAACCACAACACCTTCACTAGAATTATATCACCTAATTCTATAGAATGAAGACCACGACCATTTCTGCTGGCATTACATCATTCCACTGGAGTAAAGATTGCAACACCTTCGCTGGAATTATATCACATGACTCTATAGAATGAAGACCAAGACTATCTTGGCTGGCATTACATCATTCAACTGGAGTGAAGACCACACACCTTCGCTGTAATTATATCACCTGACTCTATAGAATGAAGACCACGACCATCCTGGTTCGCATTATATCATTCGCTGGAGTGAAGACCACATAACTTTCGTAGGAATTATAGCACCTGACTTTATAAAATGAAGACAACCACCATCTTGGCATGCATTACATCATTCAATTGGAGTGAAGATCACAACACCTTCATTGGAATTGCATTACCTAACTCTATATTATGAATACCACGACCATCTTGGCTGACATTACATCTGACCACTATACTGAAGATCACCGCACGTTCGCTGAAATTATATCATGTGACTCTATAGAATGAAGACCATAACCATCATGGCTGGAGTTACATCATTCAACCGGAGTGATAACCACAACACCTTCACTAGAATTATATCACCTAATTCTATAGAATGAAGACCACGACCATTTCTGTTGGCATTACATCATTCCACTGGAGTAAAGATTGCAACACCTTCGCTGGAATTATATCACATGACTCTATAGAATGAAGACCAAGACTATCTTGGCTGGCATTACATCATTCAACTGGAGTGAAGACCACACACCTTCGTTGTAATTATATCACATGACTCTATAGAATGAAGACCACGACCATCCTGGTTCGCATTATATCATTCGCTGGAGTGAAGACCACATAACTTTCGTGGGAATTATAGCACCTGACTTTATAAAATGAAGACAACCACCATCTTGGCATGCATTACATCATTCAATTGGAGTGAAGATCGCAACACCTTCATTGGAATTGCATTACCTAACTCTATATTATGAATACCACGACCATCTTGGCAGACATTACATCTGACCACTATACTGAAGATCACCGCACCTTCGCTGAAATTATATCATGTGACTCTATAGAATGAAGACCATAACCATCATGGCTGGCGTTACATCATTCAACCGGAGTGATAACCACAACACCTTCACTAGAATTATATCACCTAATTCTATAGAATGAAGACCACGACCATTTCTGCTGGCATTACATCATTCCACTGGAGTAAAGATTGCAACACCTTCGCTGGAATTATATCACATGACTCTATAGAATGAAGACCAAGACTATCTTGGCTGGCATTACATCATTCAACTGGAGTGAAGACCACACACATTCGCTGTAATTATATCACCTGACTCTATAGAATGAAGACCACGACCATCCTGGTTCGCATTATATCATTCGCTGGAGTGAAGACCTTTCGTAGGAATTATAGCACCTAACTTTATAAAATGAAGACAACCACCATCTTGGCATGCATTACATCATTCAATTGGAGTGAAGATCACAACACCTTCATTGGAATTGCATTACCTAACTCTATATTATGAATACCACGACCATCTTGGCAGACATTACATCTGACCACTATACTGAAGATCACCGCACGTTCGCTGAAATTATATCATGTGACTCTATAGAATGAAGACCATAACCATCATGGCTGGAGTTACATCATTCAACCGGAGTGATAACCACAACACCTTCACTAGAATTATATCACCTAATTCTATAGAATGAAGACCACGACCATTTCTGTTGGCATTACATCATTCCACTGGAGTAAAGATTGCAACACCTTCGCTGGAATTATATCACATGACTCTATAGAATGAAGACCAAGACTATCTTGGCTGGCATTACATCATTCAACTGGAGTGAATACCACACACATTCGCTGTAATTATATCACCTAACTCTATAGAATGAAGACCACGACCATCCTGGTTCGCATTATATCATTCGCTGGAGTGAAGACCATTCGTAGGAATTATAGCACCTAACTTTATAAAATGAAGACAACCACCATCTTGGCATGCATTACATCATTCAATTGGAGTGAAGATCACAACACCTTCATTGGAATTGCATTACCTAACTCTATATTATGAATACCACGACCATCTTGGCAGACATTACATCTGACCACTATACTGAAGATCACCGCACGTTCGCTGAAATTATATCATGTGACTCTATAGAATGAAGACCATAACCATCATGGCTGGCGTTACATCATTCAACCCGAGTGATAACCACAACACCTTCACTAGAATTATATCACATAATTCTATAGAATGAAGACCACGACCATTTCTGCTGGCATTACATCATTCCACTAGAGAAAAGATTGCAACACCTTCGCTGGAATTATATCACATGACTCTATAGAATGAAGACCAAGACTATCCTGGCTGGCATTACATCATTCAACTGGAGTGAAGACCACACACCTTCGCTGTAATTATATCACATGACTCTATAGAATGAAAACCATGACCATCCTGGTTCGCATTATATCATTCGCTGGAGTGAAGACCACATAACTTTCGTAGGAATTATAGCACCTGACTTTATAAAATGAAGACAACCACCATCTTGGCATGCATTACATCATTCAATTGGAGTGAAGATCGCAATACCTTCATTGGAATTGCATTACCTAACTCTATATTATGAATACCACGACCATCTTGGCAGACATTACATCTGACCACTATACTGAAGATCACCGCACCTTCACTGAAATTATATCATGTGACTCTATAGAATGAAGACCATAACCATCATGGCTGGAGTTACATCATTCAACCGGAGTGATAACCACAACACCTTCACTAGAATTATATCACCTAATTCTATAGAATGAAGACCACGACCATTTCTGCTGGCATTACATCATTCCACTGGAGTAAAGATTGCAACACCTTCGCTGGAATTATATCACATGACTCTATAGAATGAAGACCAAGACTATCTTGGCTGGCATTACATCATTCAACTGGAGTGAAGACCACACACCTTCGTTGTAATTATATCACATGACTCTATAGAATGAAAACCATGACCATCCTGGTTCGCATTATATCATTCGCTGGAGTGAAGACCACATAACTTTCGTAGGAATTATAACACCTGACTTTATAAAATGAGGACAACCACCATCTTGGCATGCATTACATCATTCAATTGGAGTGAAGATCACAACACCTTCATTGGAATTGCATTACCTAACTCTATATTATGAATACCACGACCATCTTGGCAGACATTACATCTGACCACTATACTGAAGATCACCGCACGTTCGCTGAAATTATATCATGTGACTCTATAGAATGAAGACCATAACCATCATGGCTGGAGTTACATCATTCAACCGGAGTGATAACCACAACACCTTCACTAGAATTATATCACCTAATTCTATAGAATGAAGACCACGACCATTTCTGCTGGCATTACATCATTCCACTGGAGTAAAGATTGCAACACCTTCACTTTAATTATATCACATGACTCTATAGAATGAAGACCAAGACTATCTTGGCTGGCATTACATCATTCAACTGGAGTGAAGACCACACACATTCGCTGTAATTATATCACCTGACTCTATAGAATGAAGACCACGACCATCCTGGTTCGCATTATATCATTCGCTGGAGTGAAGACCACATAACTTTCGTGGGAATTATAGCACCTGACTTTATAAAATGAAGACAACCACCATCTTGGCATGCATTACATCATTCAATTGGAGTGAAGATCGCAACACCTTCATTGGAATTGCATTACCTAACTCTATATTATGAATACCACGACCATCTTGGCAGACATTACATCTGACCACTATACTGAAGATCACCGCACGTTCGCTGAAATTATATCATGTGACTCTATAGAATGAAGACCATAACCATCATGGCTGGAGTTACATCATTCAACCGGAGTGATAACCACAACACCTTCACTAGAATTATATCACCTAATTCTATAGAATGAAGACCACGACCATTTCTGTTGGCATTACATCATTCCACTAGAGTAAAGATTGCAACACCTTCGCTGGAATTATATCACATGACTCTATAGAATGAAGACCAAGACTATCTTGGCTGGCATTACATCATTCAACTGGAGTGAAGACCACACACCTTCGTTGTAATTATATCACATGACTCTATAGAATGAAAACCATGACCATCCTGGTTCGCATTATATCATTCGCTGGAGTGAAGACCACATAACTTTCGTAGGAATTATAGCACCTGACTTTATAAAATGAAGACAACCACCATCTTGGCATGCATTACATCATTCAATTGGAGTGAAGATCGCAATACCTTCATTGGAATTGCATTACCTAACTCTATATTATGAATACCACGACCATCTTGGCTGACATTACATCTGACCACTATACTGAAGATCACCGCACCTTCGCTGAAATTATATCATGTGACTTTGTAGAATGAAGACCATAACCATCATGGCTGGCGTTACATCATTCAACCGGAGTGATAACCACAACACCTTCACTAGAATTATATCACCTAATTCTATAGAATGAAGACCACGACCATTTCTGCTGGCATTACATCATTCCACTGGAGTAAAGATTGCAACACCTTCGCTGGAATTATATCACATGACTCTATAGAATGAAGACCAAGACTATCTTGGCTGGCATTACATCATTCAACTGGAGTGAAGACCACACACCTTCGTTGTAATTATTTCACCTCACTCTATAGAATGAAGATCACGACCATCCTGGTTTGCATTATATCATTCGCTGGAGTGAAGACCACATAACTTTCGTAGGAATTATAACACCTGACTTTATAAAATGAGGACAACCACCATCTTGGCATGCATTACATCATTCAATTGGAGTGAAGATCGCAATACCTTCATTGGAATTGCATTACCTAACTCTATATTATGAATACCACGACCATCTTGGCTGACATTACATCTGACCACTATACTGAAGATCACCGCACCTTCGCTGAAATTATATCATGTGACTTTGTAGAATGAAGACCATAACCATCATGGCTGGCGTTACATCATTCAACCCGAGTGATAACCACAACACCTTCACTAGAATTATATCACATAATTCTATAGAATGAAGACCACGACCATTTCTGCTGGCATTACATCATTCCACTGGAGTAAAAATTGCAAAACCTTCACTTGAATTATATCACATGACTCTATAGAATGAAGACCAAGACTATCCTGGCTGGCATTACATCATTCAACTGGAGTGAAGACCACACACCTTCGCTGTAATTATATCACATGACTCTATAGAATGAAAACCATGACCATCCTGGTTCGCATTATATCATTCGCTGGAGTGAAGACCACATAACTTTCGTAGGAATTATAGCACCTGACTTTATAAAATGAAGACAACCACCATCTTGGCATGCATTACATCATTCAATTGGAGTGAAGATCGCAATACCTTCATTGGAATTGCATTACCTAACTCTATATTATGAATACCACGACCATCTTGGCTGACATTACATCTGACCACTATACTGAAGATCACCGCACCTTCGCTGAAATTATATCATGTGACTCTATAGAATGAAGACCATAACCATCATGGCTGGAGTTACATCATTCAACCGGAGTGATAACCACAACACCTTCACTAGAATTATATCACCTAATTCTATAGAATGAAGACCACGACCATTTCTGTTGGCATTACATCATTCCACTGGAGTAAAGATTGCAACACCTTCGCTGGAATTATATCACATGACTCTATAGAATGAAGACCAAGACTATCTTGGCTGGCATTACATCATTCAACTGGAGTGAAGACCACACACCTTCGTTGTAATTATTTCACCTCACTCTATAGAATGAAGATCACGACCATCCTGGTTTGCATTATATCATTCGCTGGAGTGAAGACCACATAACTTTCGTAGGAATTATAACACCTGACTTTATAAAATGAGGACAACCACCATCTTGGCATGCATTACATCATTCAATTGGAGTGAAGATCGCAATACCTTCATTGGAATTGCATTACCTAACTCTATATTATGAATACCACGACCATCTTGGCTGACATTACATCTGACCACTATACTGAAGATCACCGCACCTTCGCTGAAATTATATCATGTGACTCTATAGAATGAAGACCATAACCATCATGGCTGGCGTTACATCATTCAACCCGAGTGATAACCACAACACCTTCACTAGAATTATATCACCTAATTCTATAGAATGAAGACCACGACCATTTCTGCTGGCATTACATCATTCCACTAGAGAAAAGATTGCAACACCTTCGCTGGAATTATATCACATGACTCTATAGAATGAAGACCAAGACTATCCTGGCTGGCATTACATCATTCAACTGGAGTGAAGACCACACACCTTCACTGTAATTATATCACATGACTCTATAGAATGAAAACCATGACCATCCTGGTTCGCATTATATCATTCGCTGGAGTGAAGACCACATAACTTTCGTAGGAATTATAGCACCTGACTTTATAAAATGAAGACAACCACCATCTTGGCATGCATTACATCATTCAATTGGAGTGAAGATCGCAATACCTTCATTGGAATTGCATTACCTAACTCTATATTATGAATACCACGACCATCTTGGCTGACATTACATCTGACCACTATACTGAAGATCACCGCACCTTCGCTGAAATTATATCATGTGACTTTGTAGAATGAAGACCATAACCATCATGGCTGGCGTTACATCATTCAACCGGAGTGATAACCACAACACCTTCACTAGAATTATATCACCTAATTCTATAGAATGAAGACCACGACCATTTCTGCTGACATTACATCATTCGACTAGAGTAAAGATTGCAACACCTTCGCTGGAATTATATCACATGACTCTATAGAATGAAGACCAAGACTATCTTGGCTGGCATTACATCATTCAACAGGAGTGAAGACCACACACCTTCGCTGTAATTATATCACCTGACTCTATAGAATGAAGACCACGACCATCCTGGTTCGCATTATATCATTCGCTGGAGTGAAGACCACATAACTTTCGTAGGAATTATAGCACCTGACTTTATAAAATGAAGACAACCACCATCTTGGCATGCATTACATCATTCAATTGGAGTGAAGATCGCAACACCTTCATTGGAATTGCATTACCCAACTCTATATTATGAATACCACGACCATCTTGGCTGACATTACATCTGACCACTATACTGAAGATCACCGCACCTTCGCTGAAATTATATCATGTGACTTTATAGAATGAAGACCATAACCATCATGGCTGGCGTTACATCATTCAACCGGAGTGATAACCACAACACCTTCACTAGAATTATATCACCTAATTTTATAGAATGAAGACCACGACCATTTCTGCTGGCATTACATCATTCGACAATAGTAAAGATTGACACACTTTCGCTGGAATTATATCACATGACTCCATAGAATGAAGACCAAGACTATCTTGGCTGGCATTACATCATTCAACAGGAGTGAAGACCACACACCTTCGCTGTAATTATATCACCTCACTCTATAGAATAAAGATCACGACCATCCTGGTTCGCATTATATCATTCGCTGGAGTGAAGACCACATAACTTTCGTAGGAATTATAGCACCTGACTTTATAAAATGAAGACAACCACCATCTTGGCATGCATTACATCATTCAATTGGAGTGAAGATCGCAACACCTTCATTGGAATTGCATTACCCAACTCTATATTATGAATACCACGACCATCTTGGCTGACATTACATCTGACCACTATACTGAAGATCACCGCACCTTCGCTGAAATTATATCATGTGACTCTATAGAATGAAGACCATAACCATCATGGCTGGCGTTACATCATTCAACCGGAGTGATAACCACAACACCTTCACTAGAATTATATCACCTAATTCTATAGAATGAAGACCACGACCATTTCTGCTGGCATTACATCATTCGACTAGAGTAAAGATTGCAACACTTTCGCCTTTAATTATATCACATGACTCCATAGAATGAAGACCAAGACTATCTTGGCTGGCATTACATCATTCAACAGGAGTGAAGACCACACACCTTCGCTGTAATTATATCACCTCACTCTATAGAATAAAGATCACGACCATCCTGGTTCGCATTATATCATTCGCTGGAGTGAAGACCACATAACTTTCGTAGGAATTATAGCACCTGACTTTATAAAATGAAGACAACCACCATCTTGGCATGCATTACATCATTCAATTGGAGTGAAGATCGCAACACCTTCATTGGAATTGCATTACCCAACTCTATATTATGAATACCACGACCATCTTGGCTGACATTACATCTGACCACTATACTGAAGATCACCGCACCTTCGCTGAAATTATATCATGTGACTTTATAGAATGAAGACCATAACCATCATGGCTGGCGTTACATCATTCAACCGGAGTGATAACCACAACACCTTCACTAGAATTATATCACCTAATTCTATAGAATGAAGACCACGACCATTTCTGCTGGCATTACATCATTCCACTAGAGTAAAGATTGCAACACCTTCGCTGGAATTATATCACATGACTCTATAGAATGAAGACCAAGACTATCCTGGCTGGCATTACATCATTCAACTGGAGTGAAGACCACACACCTTCGCTGTAATTATATCACATGACTCTATAGAATGAAAACCATGACCATCCTGGCTCGCATTACATCATTCGACTCGAGTGAAGACCACATAACTTTCGTAGGAATTATAGCACCTGACTTTATAAAATGAAGACAACCACCATCTTGGCATGCATTACATCATTCAATTGGAGTGAAGATCGCAACACCTTCATTGGAATTGCATTACCTAACTCTATATTATGAATACCACAACCATCTTGGCTGACATTACATCTGACCACTATACTGAAGATCACCGCACCTTCGCTGAAATTATATCATGTGACTCTATAGAATGAAGACCATAACCATCATGGCTGGCGTTACATCATTCAACCGGAGTGATAACCACAACACCTTCACTAGAATTATATCACCTAATTTTATAGAATGAAGACCACGACCATTTCTGCTGGCATTACATCATTCGACAATAGTAAAGATTGACACACCTTCGCTGGAATTATATCACATGACTCTATAGAATGAAGACCAAGACTATCTTGGCTGGCATTACATCATTCAACAGGAGTGAAGACCACACACCTTCGCTGTAATTATATCACCTGACTCTATAGAATGAAGACCACGACCATCCTGGTTCGCATTATATCATTCGCTGTAGTAAAGACCACATAACTTTCGTAGGAATTATAGCACCTGACTTTATAAAATGAAGACAACCACCATCTTGGCATGCATTACATCATTCAATTGGAGTGAAGATCGCAACACCTTCATTGGAATTGCATTACCTAACTCTATATTATGAATACCACGACCATCTTGGCTGACATTACATCTGACCACTATACTGAAGATCACCGCACCTTCGCTGAAATTATATCATGTGACTTTGTAGAATGAAGACCATAACCATCATGGCTGGCGTTACATCATTCAACCTGAGTGATAACCACAACACCTTCACTAGAATTATATCACATAATTCTATAGAATGAAGACCACGACCATTTCTGCTGGCATTACATCATTCCACTAGAGAAAAGATTGCAACACCTTCGCTGGAATTATATCACATGACTCTATAGAATGAAGACCAAGACTATCCTGGCTGGCATTACATCATTCAACTGGAGTGAAGACCACACACCTTCGCTGTAATTATATCACATGACTCTATAGAATGAAAACCATGACCATCCTGGTTCGCATTATATCATTCGACTCGAGTGAAGACCACATAACTTTCGTAGGAATTATAGCACCTGACTTTATAAAATGAAGACAACCACCATCTTGGCATGCATTACATCATTCAATTGGAGTGAAGATCGCAATACCTTCATTGGAATTGCATTACCTAACTCTATATTATGAATACCACGACCATCTTGGCTGACATTACATCTGACCACTATACTGAAGATCACCGCACCTTCGCTGAAATTATATCATGTGACTCTATAGAATGAAGACCATAACCATCATGGCTGGCGTTACATCATTCAACCGGAGTGATAACCACAACACCTTCACTAGAATTATATCACCTAATTCTATAGAATGAAGATCACGACCATTTCTGCTGGCATTAAACCATTCCACTGGAGTAATGATTGCAACACCTTCGCTGTAATTATATCACATGACTCTATAGAATGACGACCAAGACTATCTTGGCTGGCATTACATCATTTAACTGGAGTGAAGACCGCACTCCTTCGCTGTAATTATATCACATGACTCTATAGAATGAAGACCACGACCATCCTGGTTCGCATTATATCATTCGCTGTAGTAAAGACCACATAACTTTCGTAGGAATTATAGCACCTGACTTTATAAAATGATGACAACCACCATCTTGGCATGCATTACATCATTCAATTGGAGTGAAGATCGCAACACCTTCATTGGAATTGAATTACCTAACTCTATATTATGAATACCACGACCATATTGGCAGACATTACATCTGACCACTATACTGAAGATCACCGCACCTTCGCTGAAATTATATCATGTGACTTTGTAGAATGAAGACCATAACCATCATGGCTGGCGTTACATCATTCAACCGGAGTGATAACCACAACACCTTCACTAGAACTATATCACCTAATTCTATAGAATGAAGACCACGACCATTTCTGCTGGCATTACATCATTCCACTGGAGTAAAGATTGCAACACCTTCGCTTGAATTATATCACTTGACTCTATAGAATGAAGACCAAGACTATCCTGGCTGGCATTACATCATTCAACTGGAGTGAAGACCACACACCTTCACTGTAATTATATCACATGACTCTATAGAATGAAAACCATGACCATCCTGGTTCGCATTATATCATTCGCTGGAGTGAAGACCACATAACTTTCGTAGGAATTATAGCACCTGACTTTATAAAATGAAGACAACCACCATCTTGGCATGCATTACATCATTCAATTGGAGTGAAGATCGCAACACCTTCATTGGAATTGCATTACCTAACTCTATATTATGAATACCACAACCATCTTGGCTGACATTACATCTGACCACTATACTGAAGATCACCGGACCTTCACTGAAATTATATCATGTGACTCTATAGAATGAAGACCATAACCATCATGGCTGGCGTTACATCATTCAACCGGAGTGATAACCACAACACCTTCACTAGAATTATATCACCTAATTCTATAGAATGAAGACCACGACCATTTCTGCTGGCATTACATCATTCCACTAGAGTAAAGATTGCAACACCTTCGCTGGAATTATATCACATGACTCTATAGAATGAAGACCAAGACTATCTTGGCTGGCATTACATCATTCAACTGGAGTGAAGACCACACACCTTCGCTGTAATTATATCACATGACTCTATAGAATGAAAACCATGACCATCCTGGTTCGCATTATATCATTCGCTGGAGTGAAGACCACATAACTTTCGTAGGAATTATAGCACCTGACTTTATAAAATGAAGACAACCACCATCTTGGCATGCATTACATCATTCAATTGGAGTGAAGATCGCAATACCTTCATTGGAATTGCATTACCTAACTCTATATTATGAATACCACGACCATCTTGGCTGACATTACATCTGACCACTATACTGAAGATCACCGCACCTTCGCTGAAATTATATCATGTGACTTTGTAGAATGAAGACCATAACCATCATGGCTGGCGTTACATCATTCAACCCGAGTGATAACCACAACACCTTCACTAGAATTATATCACATAATTCTATAGAATGAAGACCACGACCATTTCTGCTGGCATTACATCATTCCACTAGAGAAAAGATTGCAACACCTTCGCTGGAATTATATCACATGACTCTATAGAATGAAGACCAAGACTATCCTGGCTGGCATTACATCATTCAACTGGAGTGAAGACCACACACCTTCGTTGTAATTATATCACATGACTCTATAGAATGAAAACCATGACCATCCTGGTTCGCATTATATCATTCGCTGGAGTGAAGACCACATAACTTTCGTAGGAATTATAGCACCTGACTTTATAAAATGAAGACAACCACCATCTTGGCATGCATTACATCATTCAATTGGAGTGAAGATCGCAATACCTTCATTGGAATTGCATTACCTAACTCTATATTATAAAGACCACCACCATCTTGGCAGACATTACATCTGACCACTATACTGAAGATCACCGCACCTTCGCTGAAATTATATCATGTCACTCTATAGAATGAAGACCATAACCATTATGGCTGGCGTTACATCATTCAACCGGAGTGATAACCACAACACCTTCACTAGAAATATATCACCTAATTCTATAGAATGAAGACCACGACTATTTCTGTTGGCGTTACATCATTCCACTAGAGTAAAGATTGCAACAGCTTCGCTGGAATTATATCCCATGACTCTATAGAATGAAAACCAAGACTATCCTGGCTGGCATTACATCATTCAACTGGAGTGAAGACCACACACCTTCGCTGTAATTATATCACCTGACTCTTTAGAATGAAGACCACGACCATCCTGGTTCGCATTATATCATTCGACTCGTGGGAAGACCACAGAACCTTCATAGGAATTATAGCACCTGACTCTATAAAATGAAGACCACCTCCATCTTGGAGAGCATTACATCATTTAATTGGAGTGAAGATCGCAACACCTTCACTGGAATTGCATTACCTAACTCTATATTATAAAGACCACCACCATCTTGGCTGACATTACATCTGACCACTATACTGAAGATCACCGCACCTTCGCTGAAATTATATCATGTGACTCTATAGAATGAAGACCATAACCATCATGGCTGGCGTTACATCATTCAACCGGAGTGATAACCACAACACCTTCACTAGAATTATATCACCTAATTCTATAGAATGAAGACCACGACCATTTCTGCTGGCATTACATCATTCCACTAGAGTAAAGATTGCAACACCTTCGCTGGAATTATATCACATGACTCTATAGAATGAAGACCAAGACTATCCTGGCTGGCATTACATCATTCAACTGGAGTGAAGACCACACACCTTCACTGTAATTATATCACATGACTCGATAGAATGAAAACTATGACCATCGTGGCTCGCATTACATCATTCGACTCTAGTGAAGACCACAGAACCTTCATAGGAATTATAGCACCTTACTCTATAAAATGAAGACCACCACCATCTTAGAGAGCATTACATCATTTAATTGGAGTGAAGATCGCAACACCTTCATTGGAATTGCATTACCTAACTCTATATTATGAATACCACGACCATCTTGGCTGACATTACATCTGACCACTATACTGAAGATCACCGCACCTTCGCTGAAATTATATCATGTGACTCTATAGAATGAAGACCATAACCATCATGGCTGGCGTTACATCATTCAACCGGAGTGATAACCACAACACCTTCACTAGAATTATATCACCTAATTCTATAGAATGAAGACCACGACCATTTCTGCTGACATTACATCATTCGACTAGAGTAAAGATTGCAACACCTTTGCTGGAATTATATCACATGACTCTATAGAATGAAGACCGAGACTATCTTGGCTGGCATTACATCATTCAACTGGAGTGAAGACCACACACCTTCGTTGTAATTATATCACCTCACTCTATAGAATGAAGATCACGACCATCCTGGTTCGTATTATATCATTTGCTGTAGTAAAGACCACATAACTTTCGTAGGAATTATAGCACCTGACTTTATAAAATGAAGACAACCACCATCTTGGCATGCATTACATCATTCAATTGGAGTGAAGATCGC
Source organism: Anisodus acutangulus (assembly GCA_029783415.1). Classification (NCBI taxonomy): domain Eukaryota; kingdom Viridiplantae; phylum Streptophyta; class Magnoliopsida; order Solanales; family Solanaceae; genus Anisodus; species Anisodus acutangulus. Next base: position 35,399,537 of record CM056497.1, read on the forward strand.
AACACCTTCATTGGAATTGCATTACCTAACTCTATATTATGAATACCACGACCATCTTGGCTGACATTACATCTGACCACTATACTGAAGATCACCGCACCTTCGCTGAAATTATATCATGTGACTCTATAGAATGAAGACCATAACCATCATGGCTGGCGTTACATCATTCAACCGGAGTGATAACCACAACACCTTCACTAGAATTATATCACCTAATTCTATAGAATGAAGACCACGACCATTTCTGCTGGCATTACATCATTCGACTATAGTAAAGATTGACACACCTTCGCTGGAATTATATCACATGACCCTATAGAATGAAGACCAAGAATATCTTGGCTGGCATTACATCATTCAACAAGAGTGAAGACCAAACACCTTCAATAATAAGGACCACGACCATCCTGGTTCGCATTATATCATTCACTGGAGTAAAGACCACATAACTTTCGTAGGAATTATAGCACCTGACTTTATAAAATGAAGACAACCACCATCTTGGCATGCATTACATCATTCAATTGGAGTGAAGATCGCAACACCTTCATTGGAATTGCATTACCTAACTCTATATTATGAATACCACAACCATCTTGGCTGACATTACATCTGACCACTATACTGAAGATCACCGCACCTTCGCTGAAATTATATCATGTGACTCTATAGAATGAAGACCATAACCATCATGGCTGGCGTTACATCATTCAACCGGAGTGATAACCACAACACCTTCACTAGAATTATATCACCTAATTCTATAGAATGAAGACCACGACCATTTCTGCTGGCATTACATCATTCGACTAGAGTAAAGATTGACAAACCTTCGCTGGAACTATATCACATGACTCAATAGAATGAAGACCAAGACTATCTTGGCTGGCATTACGTCATTCAACTGGAGTGAAGACCACACACCTTCGCTGTAATTATATCACCTGACTCTATAGAATGAAGACCACGACCATCCTGGTTCGCATTATATCATTCGCTGTAGTAAAGACCACATAACTTTCGTAGGAATTATAGCACCTGACTTTATAAAATGAAGACAACCACCATCTTGGCATGCATTACATCATTCAATTGGAGTGAAGATCGCAACACCTTCATTGGAATTGCATTACCTAACTCTATATTATGAATACCACAACCATCTTGGCTGACATTACATCTGACCACTATACTGAAGATCACCGCACCTTCGCTGAAATTATATCATGTGACTCTATAGAATGAAGACCATAACCATCATGGCTGGCGTTACATCATTCAACCTGAGTGATAACCACAACACCTTCACTAGAATTATATCACCTAATTCTATAGAATGAAGACCACGACCATTTCTGCTGACATTACATCATTCGACTAGAGTAAAGATTGCAACACCTTCGCTGGAATTATATCACACGGCTCTATAGAATGAAGACCAAGACTATCTTGGCTGGCATTACATCATTCAACTGGAGTGAAGACCACACACCTTCGTTGTAATTATATCACCTCACTCTATAGAATGAATATCACGACCATCCTGGCTCGCATTACATCATTCGACTCGAGTGAAGACCACATAACTTTCGTAGGAATTATAGCACCTGACTTTATAAAATGAAGACAACCACCATCTTGGCATGCATTACATCATTCAATTGGAGTGAAGATCGCAACACCTTCATTGGAATTGCATTACCTAACTCTATATTATGAATACCACGACCATCTTGGCTGACATTACATCTGACCACTATACTGACGATCACCGCACCTTCGCTGAAATTATATCATGTGACTCTATAGAATGAAGTCCATAACCATCATTGCTGGCGTTACATCATTCAACCAGAGTGATAACCACAACACCTTCACTAGAATTATATCACCTAATTCTATAGAATGAAGACCACGACCATTTCTGCTGGCATTACATCATTCCACTGGAGTAAAGATTGCAACACCTTCGCTGGAATTATATCACATGACTCTATAGAATGAAGACCAAGACTATCCTGGCTGGCATTACATCATTCAACTGGAGTGAAGACCACACACCTTCGCTGTAATTATATCACATGACTCTATAGAATGAAAACCATGACCATCCTGGTTCGCATTATATCATTCGCTGGAGTGAAGACCACATAACTTTCGTAGGAATTATAGCACCTGACTTTATAAAATGAAGACAACCACCATCTTGGCATGCATTACATCATTCAATTGGAGTGAAGATCGCAACACCTTCATTGGAATTGCATTACCTAACTCTATATTATGAATACCACGACCATCTTGGCAGACATTACATCTGACCACTATACTGAAGATCACCGCACCTTCGCTGAAATTATATCATGTGACTCTATAGAATGAAGACCATAACCATCATGGCTGGCGTTACATCATTCAACCGGAGTGATAACCACAACACCTTCACTAGAATTATATCACCTAATTCTATAGAATGAAGACCACGACCATTTCTGCTGGCATTACATCATTCCACTGGAGTAAAGATTGCAACACCTTCGCTGGAATTATATCACATGACTCTATAGAATGAAGACCAAGACTATCTTGGCTGGCATTACATCATTCAACAGGAGTGAAGACCACACACCTTCGCTGTAATTATATCACATGACTCTATAGAATGAAGACCACGACCATCCTGGTTCGCATTATATCATTCGCTGGAGTGAAGACCACATAACTTTCGTAGGAATTATAGCACCTGACTTTATAAAATGAAGACAACCACCATCTTGGCATGCATTACATCATTCAATTGGAGTGAAGATCGCAACACCTTCATTGGAATTGCATTACCTAACTCTATATTATGAATACCACGACCATCTTGGTAGACATTACATCTGACCACTATACTGAAGATCACCGCACGTTCGCTGAAATTATATCATGTGACTCTATAGAATGAAGACCATAACCATCATGGCTGGAGTTACATCATTCAACCGGAGTGATAACCACAACACCTTCACTAGAATTATATAACCTAATTCTATAGAATGAAGACCACGACCATTTCTGCTGGCATTACATCATTCCACTGGAGTAAAGATTGCAATACTTTCTCCTTTAATTATATCACATGACTCTATAGAATGAAGACCAAGACTATCTTGGCTGGCATTACATCATTCAACTGGAGTGAAGACCACACACCTTCGTTGTAATTATATCACATGACTCTATAGAATGAAAACCATGACCATCCTGGTTCGCATTATATCATTCGCTGGAGTGAAGACCACATAACTTTCGTAGGAATTATAGCACCTGACTTTATAAAATGAAGACAACCACCATCTTGGCATGCATTACATCATTCAATTGGAGTGAAGATCGCAATACCTTCATTGGAATTGCATTACCTAACTCTATATTATGAATACCACGACCATCTTGGCAGACATTACATCTGACCACTATACTGACGATCACCGCACCTTCGCTGAAATTATATCATGTGACTCTATAGAATGAAGACCATAACCATCATGGCTGGAGTTACATCATTCAACGAAAGTGATAACCACAACACCTTCACTAGAATTATATCACCTAATTCTATAGAATGAAGACCACGACCATTTCTGCTGGCATTACATCATTCCACTGGAGTAAAGATTGCAACACCATCGCTGGAATTATATCACATGACTCTATAGAATGAAGACCAAGACCATCTTGGCTGGCATTACATCATTCAACTGGAGTGAAGACCACACACCTTCGTTGTAATTATATCACCTCACTCTATAGAATGAACATCACGACCATCCTAGCTCGCATTACATCATTCAACTCGAGTGAAGACCACATAACCTTCATAGGAATTATAGCACCTGACTTTATAAAATGAAGACAACCACCATCTTGGCATGCATTACATCATTCAATTGGAGTGAAGATCGCAATACCTTCATTGGAATTGCATTACCTAACTCTATATTATGAATACCACGACCATCTTGGCTGACATTACATCTGACCACTATACTGAAGATCACCGCACCTTCGCTGAAATTATATCATGTGACTTTGTAGAATGAAGACCATAACCATCATGGCTGGCGTTACATCATTCAACCCGAGTGATAACCACAACACCTTCACTAGAATTATATCACCTAATTCTATAGAATGAAGACCACGACCATTTCTGCTGGCATTACATCATTCCACTAGAGAAAAGATTGCAACACCTTCGCTGGAATTATATCACATGACTCTATAGAATGAAGACCAAGACTATCCTGGCTGGCATTACATCATTCAACTGGAGTGAAGACCACACACCTTCGTTGTAATTATATCACCTCGCTCTATAGAATGAACATCACGACCATCCTGGTTCACATTATATCATTCGCTGGAGTGAAGACCACATAACTTTCGAATGAATTATAGCACCTGACTTTATAAAATGAAGACAACCACCATCTTGGCATGCATTACATCATTCAATTGGAGTGAAGATCGCAATACCTTCATTGGAATTGCATTACCTAACTCTATATTATGAATACCACGACCATCTTGGCTGACATTACATCTGACCACTATACTGAAGATCACCGCATTATTTGAAATTATATCATGTGACTCTATAGAATGAAGACCATAACCATCATGGCTGGCGTTACATCATTCAACCGGAGTGATAACCACAACACCTTCACTAGAATTATATCACCTAATTCTATAGAATGAAGACCACGACCATTTCTGCTGGCATTACATCATTCGACTAGAGTAAAGATTGACACACCTTCGCTGGAATTATATCACATGACTCTATAGAATGAAGACCAAGACTATCTTGGCTGGCATTACATCATTCAACTGGAGTGAAGACCACACACCTTCGTTGTAATTATATCACCTCACTCTATAGAATGAAGATCACGACCATCCTGGTTCGCATTATATCATTCGCTGGAGTGAAGACCACATAACTTTCGTAGGAATTATAGCACCTGACTTTATAAAATGAAGACAACCACCATCTTGGCATGCATTACATCATTCAATTGGAGTGAAGATCGCAACACCTTCATTGGAATTGCATTACCCAACTCTATATTATGAATACCACGACCATCTTGGCTGACATTACATCTGACCACTATACTGAAGATCACCGCACCTTCACTGAAATTATATCATGTGACTCTATAGAATGAAGACCATAACCATCATGGCTGGCGTTGCATCATTCAACCGGAGTGATAACCACAACACTTTTACTAGAATTATATCACCTAATTCTATAGAATGATGACCACGACCATTTCTGCTGGTATTGTATTATTCCACTAGAGTAAATATTGCAACACCTTCATTGGAATTATATCCCATGACTCTATAGAATGAAGACCAAGACTATCTTGGCTGGCATTACATCATTCAACTGGAGTGAAGACCACACACCTTCGTTGTAATTATATCACATGACTCTATAGAATGAAAACCATGACCATCCTGGTTCGCATTATATCATTCGCTGGAGTGAAGACCACATAACTTTCGTAGGAATTATAACACCTGACTTTATAAAATGAGGACAACCACCATCTTGGCATGCATTACATCATTCAATTGGAGTGAAGATCGCAATACCTTCATTGGAATTGCATTACCTAACTCTATATTATGAATACCACGACCATCTTGGCTGACATTACATCTGACCACTATACTGAAGATCACCGCACTTTTCCTGAAATTATATCATGTGACTTTGTAGAATGAAGACCATAACCATCATGGCTGGCGTTACATCATTCAACCCGAGTGATAACCACAACACCTTCACTAGAATTATATCACCTAATTCTATAGAATGATGACCACGACCATTTCTGTTGGCATTACATCATTCCACTAGAGAAAAGATTGCAAAACCTTCGCTTGAATTATATCACTTGACTCTATAGAATGAAGACCAAGACTATCTTGGCTGGCATTACATCATTCAACTGGAGTGAAGACCACACACCTTCGTTGTAATTATATCACCTCACTCTATAGAATGAACATCACGACCATCCTGGTTCGCATTATATCATTCGCTGGAGTGAAGACCACATAACTTTCGTAGGAATTATAGCACCTGACTTTATAAAATGAAGACAACCACCATCTTGGCATGCATTACATCATTCAATTGGAGTGAAGATCGCAATACCTTCATTGGAATTGCATTACCTAACTCTATATTATGAATACCACGACCATCTTGGATGACATTACATCTGACCACTATACTGAAGATCACCGCACCTTCGCTGAAATTATATCATGTGACTTTGTAGAATGAAGACCATAACCATCATGGCTGGCGTTACATCATTCAACCGGAGTGATAACCACAACACCTTCACTAGAATTATATCACCTAATTCTATAGAATGAAGACCACGACCATTTCTGCTGGCGTTACATCATTCCACTAGAGTAAAGATTGCAACAGCTTCGCTGGAATTATATCCCATGACTCTATAGAATGAAAACCAAGACTATCCTGGCTGGCATTACATCATTCAACTGGAGTGAAAACCACACACCTTCACTGTAATTATATCACATGACTCTATAGAATGAAAACCATGACCATCCTGGCTCGCATTATATCATTCGCTGGAGTGAAGACCACATAACTTTCGTAGGAATTATAGCACCTGACTTTATAAAATGAAGACAACCACCATCTTGGCATGCATTACATCATTCAATTGGAGTGAAGATCGCAACACCTTCATTGGAATTGCATTACCCAACTCTATATTATGAATACCACGACCATCTTGGCTGACATTACATCTGACCACTATACTGAAGATCACCGCACCTTCGCTGAAATTATATCATGTGACTTTATAGAATGAAGACCATAACCATCATGGCTGGCGTTACATCATTCAACCGGAGTGATAACCACAACACCTTCACTAGAATTATATCACCTAATTCTATAGAATGAAGACCACGACCATTTCTGCTGACATTACATCATTCGACTAGAGTAAATATTGCAACACCTTCGCTGGAATTATATCACATGACTCTATAGAATGAAGACCAAGACTATCTTGGCTGGCATTACATCATTCAACTGGAGTGAAGACCACACACCATCATTGTAATTATATCACCTCACTCTATAGAATGAAGATCACGACCATCCTGGTTCGCATTATATCATTCGCTGGAGTAAAGACCACATAACTTTCGTAGGAATTATAGCACCTGACTTTATAAAATGAAGACAACCACCATCTTGGCATGCATTACATCATTCAATTGGAGTGAAGATCGCAACACCTTCATTGGAATTGCATTACCTAACTCTATATTATGAATACCACGACCATCTTGGCTGACATTACATCTGACCACTATACTGAAGATCACCGCACGTTCGCTGAAATTATATCATGTGACTCTATAGAATGAAGACCATAACCATCATGGCTGGAGTTACATCATTCAACCGGAGTGATAACCACAACACCTTCACTAGAATTATATCACCTAATTCTATAGAATGAAGACCACGACCATTTCTGCTTGCATTACATCATTCCACTGGAGTAAAGATTGCAACACCTTCGGTTTAATTATATCACGTGACTCTATAGAATGAAGACCAAGACAATCTTGGCTGGCATTACATCATTCAACTGGAGTGAAGACCACACACATTCGCTGTAATTATATCACCTGATTCTATAGAATGAAGACCACGACCATCCTGGTTAGTGAAGACCACATAACTTTCGTGGGAATTATAGCACCTGACTTTATAAAATGAAGACAACCACCATCATGGCATGCATTACATCATTCAATTGGAGTGAACATCACAACACCTTCATTGGAATTGCATTACGTAACTCTATATTATGAAGACCACCACCATCTTGGCTGACATTACATCTGACCACTAAACTGAAGATCACCGGACCTTCATTGAAATTATATCATGTGACTCTATAGAATGAAGACCATAACCATCATAGATGGCGTTACATCATTCAATCGGAGTGATAACCACAACACCTTCACTAGAATTATATCACCTAATTCTATAGAATGATGACCACGACCATTTCTGCTGGCATTACATCATTCCACTAGAGAAAAGATTGCAAAACCTTCGCTTGAATTATATCACTTGACTCTATAGAATGAAGACCAAGACTATCCTGGCTGGCATTACATCATTCAACTGGAGTGAAGACCACACACCTTCGTTGTAATTATATCACATGACTCTATAGAATGAAAACCATGACCATCCTGGTTCGCATTATATCATTCGCTGGAGTGAAGACCACATAACTTTCGTAGGAATTATAGCACCTGACTTTATAAAATGAAGACAACCACCATCTTGGCATGCATTACATCATTCAATTGGAGTGAAGATCGCAATACCTTCATTGGAATTGCATTACCTAACTCTATATTATGAATACCACGACCATCTTGGCTGACATTACATCTGACCACTATACTGAAGATGTGACTTTGTAGAATGAAGACCATAACCATCATGGCTGGCGTTACATCATTCAACCGGAGTGATAACCACAACACCTTCACTAGAATTATATCACCTAATTCTATAGAATGAAGACCACGACCATTTCTGCTGGCATTACATCATTCCACTGGAGTAAAGATTGCAACACCTTCGCTGGAATTATATCACATGACTCTATAGAATGAAGACCAAGACTATCTTGGCTGGCATTACATCATTCAACAGGAGTGAAGACCACACACCTTCGTTGTAATTATATCACCTGACTCTATAGAATGAAGAGCATGACCATCCTGGTTCGCATTATATCATTCGCTGGAGTGAAGACCACATAACTTTCGTAGGAATTATAGCACCTGACTTTATAAAATGAAGACAACCCCCATCTTGGCATGCATTACATCATTCAATTGGAGTGAAGATCGCAACACCTTCATTGGAATTGCATTACCCAACTCTATATTATGAATACCACGACCATCTTGGCTGACATTACATCTGACCACTATACTGAAGATCACCGCACCTTATTTGAAATTATAGCACCTGACTTTATAAAATGAAGACAACCACCATCATGGCATGCATTACATCATTCAATTGGAGTGATAACCACAACACATTCACTAGAATTATATCACCTAATTCTATAGAATAAAGACCACGACCATTTCTGCTGGCATTACATCATTCCACTGGAGTAAAGATTGCAACATTTTCTCCTTTAATTATATCACATGACTCTATAGAATGAAGACCAAGACAATCTTGGCTGACATTACATCATTCAACTGGAGTGAAGACCACACACCTTTTGTAATTATATCACTTGACTCTATAGAATGAAGACCAAGACCATCCTGGTTCGCATTATATCATTCTGTGGAGTGAAGACCACATAACTTTCGTGGGAATTATAGCACCTGACTTTATAAAATGAAGACAACCACCATCTTGGCATGCATTACATCATTCAATTGGAGTGAAAATCGCAACACCTTCATTGGAATTGCATTACCTAACTCTATATTATGAATACCACGACCATCTTGGTAGACATTACATCTGACCACTATACAGAAGATCACCGCACGTTCGCTGAAATTATATCATGTGACTCTATAGAATAAAGACCATAACTATCATGGCTGGAGTTACATCATTCAACCGGAGTGATAACCACAACACCTTCACTAGAATTATATCACCTAATTCTATAGAATGAAGACCACGACCATTTCTGCTGGCAATACATCATTCCACTGGAGTAAAGATTGCAACACCTTCGCTTTATTTATATCACATGACTCTATAGAATGAAGACCAAGACAATCTTGGCTGGCATTACATCATTCAACTGGAGTGAAGACCACACACATTTGCTGTAATTATATCACCTGATTCTATAGAATGAAGACCACGACCATCCTGGTTCGCATTATATCATTCGCTGGAGTGAAGACCACATAACTTTCGTAGGAATTATAGCACCTGACTTTATAAAATGAAGACAACCACCATCTTGGCATGCATTACATTATTCAATTGGAGTGAAGATCGCAACACCTTCACTGAAATTACATTACCTAACTCTATATTATAAAGACCACCACCATCTTGGCAGACATTACATCTGACCACTATACTGAAGATCACCGCACCTTCGCTGAAATTATATCATTGGGAATTTATAGAATAAAGACCATAACCATCATGGATGGCGTTATATCATTCAACCAGAGTGATAACCACAACACCTTCACTAGAATTATATCACCTAATTCTATAGAATGAAGACCACGACCATTTCTGCTGGCATTACATCATTCCACTGGAGTAAAGATTGCAACATTTTCTCCTTTAATTATATCACATGACTCTATAGAAAGAAGACCAAGACAATCTTGGCTGGCATTACATCATTCAACTGGAGTGAAGACCACACACATTCGCTGTAATTATATCACCTGACTCTATAGAATGAAGACCACGACCATCCTGGTTCGCATTATATCATTCGCTGGAGTGAAGACCACATAACTTTCGTGGGAATTATAGCACCTGACTTTATAAAATGAAGACAACCACCATCTTGGCATGCATTACATCATTCAATTGGAGTGAAGATCGCAACACCTTCATTGGAATTGCAGTACCTAACTCTATATTATGAATACCACGACCATCTTGGTGACATTACATCGACCACTATCTTGAAGATCACCGCACCTTATTTGAAATTATATCATGTGACTCTATAGAATGAAGACCATAACCATCATGGTGGCGTTACATCATTCAACCGGAGTGATAACCACAACACATTCACTAGAATTATATCACCTAATTCTATAGAATGAAGACCACGACCATTTCTGCTGGAATTACATCATTCCACTGGAGTAAAGATTGCAACACCTTCGCTGGAATTATATCACATGACTCTATAGAATGAATACCAAGACTATCTTGGCTGGCATTACATCATTCAACTAGAGTGAAGACCACACACATTCGCTGTAATTATATCACCTAACTCTATAGAATGAAGATCACGACCATCCTGGTTCGCATTATATCATTCGCTGGAGTGAAGACCTTTCGTAGGAATTAGAGTACCTGACTTTATAAAATGAAGACAACCACCATCTTGGCATGCATTACATCATTCAATTAGAGTGAAGATCACAACACCTTCATTGGAATTGCATTACCTAACTCTATATTATAAATACCACGACCATCTTGGCTGAAATTACATCTGACCACTATACTGAAGATCACCGCACGTTCGCTGAAATTATATCATGTGACTCTATAGAATGATGACCATAACCATCATGATTGGCGTTGCATCATTCAACGGAGTGATAACCACAACACCTTCACTAGAATTATATCACCTAATTCTATAGAATGAAGACCACGACCATTTCTTTGGCATTACATCATTCCACTAGAGTAAAGATTGCAACACCTTCATTTGGAATTATATCACATGACTCTATAGAATGAAGACCAAGACTATCTTGGTGGCATTACATCATTCAAGCTGGAGTGAAGACCACACACCTTCGTTGTAATTATATCACATGACTCTATAGAATGAAGACCACGACCATCTGGTTCGCATTATATCATTCATTTGGAGTGAAGACCATATAACTTTCGTAGGAATTATAGCACCTAACTTTATAAAATGAAGACAACCACCATCTTGGCATGCATTACATCATTCAATTGGAGTGAAGATCACAACACCTTCATTGGAATTGCATTACCTAACTCTATATTATGAATACCACGACCATCTTGGCTGACATTACATCTGACCACTATACTGAAGATCACCGCACGTTCGCTGAAATTATATCATGTGACTCTATAGAATGAAGACCATAACCATCATGGCTGGAGTTACATCATTCAACCGGAGTGATAACCACAACACCTTCACTAGAATTATATCACCTAATTCAATAGAATGGAGACCACGACCATTTCTGCTGGCATAACATCATTCCACTGGAGTAAAGATTGCAACACCTTCGCTGGAATTATATCACATGACTCTATAGAATGAAGACCAAGACTATCTTGGCTGGCATTACATCATTCAACTGGAGTGAAGACCACACACATTCGCTGTAATTATATCACCTGACTCTATAGAATGAAGACCACGACCATCCTGGTTCGCATTATATCATTCGCTGTAGTAAAGACCACATAACTTTCGTAGGAATTATAGCACCTGACTTTATAAAATGAAGACAACCACCATCTTGGCATGCATTACATCATTCAATTGGAGTGAAGATCGCAACACCTTCATTGGAATTGCATTACCTAACTCTATATTATGAATACCACAACCATCTTGGCTGACATTACATCTGACTACTATACTGAAGATCACCGCACCTTCGCTGAAATTATATCATGTGACTCTATAGAATGAAGACCATAACCATCATGGCTGGCGTTACATCATTCAACCGGAGTGATAACCACAACACCTTCACTAGAATTATATCACCTAATTTTATAGAATGAAGACCACGACCATTTCTGCTCGCATTACATCATTCGACAATTGTAAAGATTGACACACCTTCGCTGGAATTATATCACATGACTCTATAGAATGAAGACCAAGACAATCTTGGCTGGCATTACATCATTCAACAGGAGTGAAGACCACACACCTTCGCTGTAATTATATCACCTGACTCTATAGAATGAAGACCACGACCATCCTGGTTCGCATTATATCATTCACTGGAGTGAAGACCACATAACTTTCGTGGGAATTATAGCACCTGACTTTATAAAATGAAGACAACCACCATCTTGGCATGCATTACATCATTCAATTGGAGTGAAAATCGCAACACCTTCATTGGAATTGCATTACCTAACTCTATATTATGAATACCACGACCATCTTGGTAGACATTACATCTGACCACTATACAGAAGATCACCGCACGTTCGCTGAAATTATATCATGTGACTCTATAGAATAAAGACCATAACTATCATGGCTGGAGTTACATCATTCAACCGGAGTGATAACCACAACACCTTCACTAGAATTATATCACCTAATTCTATAGAATGAAGACCACGACCATTTCTGCTGGCATTACATCATTCCACTGGAGTAAAGATTGCAACACCTTCGCTGGAATTATATCACATGACTCTATAGAATGAAGACCAAGACAATCTTGGCTGGCATTACATCATTCAACTGGAGTGAAGACCACACACATTCGCTGTAATTATATCACCTGACTCTATAGAATGAAGACCACGACCATCCTGGTTCGCATTATATCATTCACTGGAGTGAAGACCACATAACTTTCGTGGGAATTATAGCAGCTGACTTTATAAAATGAAGACAACCACCATCTTGGCATGCATTACATCATTCAATTGGAGTGAAGATCATAACACCTTCATTGGAATTGCATTACCTAACTCTATATTATAAATACCACGACCATCTTGGTGACATTACATCGACCACTATCTTGAAGATCACCGCACCTTATTTGAAATTATATCATGTGACTCTATAGAATGAAGACCATAACCATCATGGCTGGCGTTACATCATTCAACGGAGTGATAACCACAACACCTTCACTAGAATTATATCACCTAATTCTATAGAATGAAGACCACGACCATTTCTTTGGCATTACATCATTCCACTAGAGTAAAGATTGCAACACCTTATTTGGAATTATATCACATGACTCTATAGAATGAAGACCAAGACTATCTTGGTGGCATTACATCATTCAAGCTGGAGTGAAGACCACACACCTTCATTGTAATTATATCACTGATTCTATAGAATGAAGACCACGACCATCCTAGTTCGCATTATATCATTCACTGGAGTGAAGACCACATAACTTTCGTGGGAATTATAGCACCTGACTTTATAAAATGAAGACAACCACCATCTTGGCATGCATTACATCATTCAATTGGAGTGAAGATCGCGGCACCTTCATTGGAATTGGATTACCTAACTCTATATTATGAATACCACGACCATCTTGGCAGAAATTACATCTGACCACTATACTGAAGATCACCGCACGTTCGCTGAAATTATATCATGTGACTCTATAGGATGAAGACCATAACCATCATGGCTGGAGTTACATCATTCAACCAGAGTGATAACCACAACACCTTCACTAGAATTATATCACCTAATTCTATAGAATGAAGACCACGACCATTTCTGCTTGCATTACATCATTCCACTGGAGTAAAGATTGCAACACCTTCGCTTTAATTATATCACATGACTCTATAGAATGAAGACCAAGACAATCTTGGCTGGCATTACATCATTCAACTGGAGTGAAGACCACACACATTCGCTATAATTATATCACCTGACTCTATAGAATGAAGACCAAGACCATCCTGGTTCGCATTATATCATTCTGTGGAGTAAAGACCACATAACTTTCGTAGGAATTATAGCACCTGACTTTATAAAATGAATACAACCACCATCTTGGCATGCATTACATCATTCAATTGGAGTGAAGATCGCAACACCTTCATTGGAATTGCATTACCTAACTCTATATTATGAATACCACGACCATCTTGACAGACATTACATCTGACCACTATACTGAAGATCACCGCACCTTCGCTGAAATTATATCATGTGACTCTATAGAATGAAGACCATAACCATCATGGCTGGCGTTACATCATTCAACCGGAGTGATAACCACAACACCTTCACTAGAATTATATCACCTAATTCTATAGAATGAAGACCACGACCATTTCTGCTGACATTACATCATTATACTAGAGTAAAGATTGCAACACCTTTGCTGGAATTATATCACATGACTCTATAGAATGAAGACCGAGACTATCTTGGCTGGCATTACATCATTCAACTGGAGTGAAGACCACACACCTTCGTTGTAATTATATCACCTCACTCTATAGAATGAAGATCACGACCATCCTGGTTCGCATTATATCATTTGCTGTAGCAAAGACCACATAACTTTCGTAGGAATTATAGCACCTGACTTTATAAAATGAAGACAACCACCATCTTGGCATGCATTACATCATTCAATTGGAGTGAAGATCGCAACACCTTCATTGGAATTGCATTACCTAACTCTATATTATGAATACCACAACCATCTTGGCTGACATTACATCTGACTACTATACTGAAGATCACCGCACCTTCGCTGAAATTATATCATGTGACTCTATAGAATGAAGACCATAACCATCATGGCTGGCGTTACATCATTCAACCGGAGTGATAACCACAACACCTTCACTAGAATTATATCACCTAATTTTATAGAATGAAGACCACGACCATTTCTGTTGACATTACATCATTCCACTAGAGTAAAGATTGCAACACCTTATTTGGAATTATATCACATGACTCTATTGAATGAAGACCAAGACTATCTTGGTTGGCATTACATCATTCAACTGGAGTGAAGACCACACCCCTTCGTTGTAATTATATCACCTGACTCTATAGAATAAAGACCACGACCATCTGGTTCGCATTATATCATTCGCTGGAGTGAAGACCTTTCGTAGGAATTATAGCACCTAACTTTATTAAATGAAGACAACCACCATCTTGGCATGCATTACATCATTCAATTGGAGTGAAGATCACAACACCTTCATTGGAATTGCATTACCTAACTCTATATTATAAATACCACGACCATCTTGGCGACATTACATCTGACCATTATACTGAAGATCACCGCACCTTCGCTGAAATTATATTATGTGACTCTATAGAATGATGACCTTAACCATCATGGCTGGCGTTACATCTTTCAACCAGAGTGATAACCACAACAACTTCACTAGAATTATATCACCTAATTCTATAGAATGAAGACCACGACCATTTCTTTGGCATTACATCATTCCACTATAGTAAAGATTGCAACACCTTCGTTGGAATTATATCACATGACTCTATAGAATGAAGACCAAGACCATCTTGGTTGGCATTACATCAATCAACTGGAGTGAAGACCACACACCTTCGCTGTAATTATATCACCTGACTCTATAGAATGAAGACCACGACCATCCTGGTTCGCATTATATCATTCGCTGGAGTGAAGACCTTTCGTAGGAATTATAGCACCTAACTTTATAAAATGAAGACAACCACCATCTTGGCATGCATTACATCATTCAATTGGAGTGAAGATCACAACACCTTCATTGGAATTGCATTACCTAACTCTATATTATGAATACCACGACCATCTTGGCAGACATTACATCTGACCACTATACTGAAGATCACCGCACCTTCGCTGAAATTATATCATGTGACTCTATAGAATGAAGACCATAACCATCATGGCTGGAGTTACATCATTCAACTGGAGTGATAACCACAACACCTTCACTAGAATTATATCACCTAATTCTATAGAATGAAGACCACGTCAATTTCTTCTGGCATTACATCATTCCACTATAGTAAAGATTGCAACACCTTCATTGAAATTATATCACATGACTCTATAGAATGAATACCACGACAATTTCTTCTGGCATTACATCATTCAAGCTGGAGTGAAGACCACACACCGTTGTAATTATATCACTGACTCTATAGAATGAAGACCACGACCATCTGGTTCGCATTATATCATTCATTTGGAGTGAAGACCACATAACTTTCGTAGGAATTATAGCACGACTTTATAAAATGAAGACAACCACCATCTTGGCATGCATTACATCATTCAATTGGAATGAAGACCGGAACACCATCATTGCAATTACATTAGCTAAGTCTACATTATGAATACCACAACCATATTGGTGACATTACATCGACCACTATCTTGAAGATCACCGCACCTTATTTGAAATTATATCATGTGACTCTATAGAATGATGACCTTAACCATCATGGCTGGCGTTACATCATTCAACCAGAGTGATAACCACAACACCTTCACTAGAATTATATCACCTAATTCTATAGAATGAAGACCACGACCATTTCTGCTGGCATTACATCATTCCACTGGAGTAAAGATTGCAACACCTTCGCTGGAATTATATCACATGACTCTATAGAATGAAGACCAAGACTATCTTGGCTGGCATTACATCATTCAACTGGAGTGAAGACCACACACATTCATTGTAATTATATCACCTGACTCTATAGAATGAAGACCACGACCATCCTGGTTCGCATTATATCATTCACTGGAGTGAAGACCACATAACTTTCGTAGGAATTATAGCACCTGACTTTATAAAATGAAGACAACCACCATCTTGGCATGCATTACATCATTCAATTGGAGTGAAGATCGCAACACCTTCATTGGAATTGCATTACCTAACTCTATATTATGAATACCACGACCATCTTGGCTGACATTACATCTGACCACTTTACTGAATATCACCGCACCTTCGCTGAAATTATATCATGTGACTTTATAGAATGAAGACCATAACCATCATGGTGGCGTTACATCATTCAACGGAGTGATAACCACAACACCTTCACAAGAATTATATCACCTAATTCTATAGAATGAAGACCACGACCATTTCTGGCATTACATCATTCCACTTTGGAGTAAAGATTGCAACACCTTTGGAATTATATCACATGACTCTATAGAATGAAGACCAAGACTATCTTGGTGGCATTACATCATTCAAGCTGGAGTGAAGACCACACACCTTCGTTGTAATTATATCACGACTCTATAGAATGAAGACCACGACCATCTGGTTCGCATTATATCATTATTTGGAGTGAAGACCACATAACTTTCGTAGGAATTATAGCACGACTTTATAAAATGAAGACAACCACCATCTTGGCATGCATTACATCATTCAATTGGAGTGATGATCGCAATACCTTCATTGGAATTGCATTACCTAACTCTATATTATGAATACCACGACCATCTTGGTGACATTACATCCGACCACTATAGTGAAGATCACCGCAACCTTCACGAAATTATATCATGTGACTCTATAGAATGAAGACCATAACCATCATGGTGGCGTTACTTCATTCAACCGGAGTGATAACCACAACACCTTCACTAGAATTATATCACCTAATTCTATAAAATGAAGACCACGACCACTTCTGGCGGCATTACATCATTGCACTAGAGTAAAGATTGCAACACCTTTGGAATTATATCACATGACTCTATAGAATGAAGACCAAGACTATCTTGGTGGCATTACATCATTCAAGCGAGTGAAGACCACACACCTTCGTTGTAATTATATCACATGACTCTATAGAATGAAGACCACGACCATCTGGTTCGCATTATATCATTCATTGGAGTGAAGACCACATAACTTTCGTAGGAATTATAGCTTTGACTTTATAAAATGAAGACAACCACCATCTTGGCATGCATTACATCATTCAATTGGAGTGAAGATCGCAACACCTTCATTGGAATTGCATTACCTAACTCTATATTATGAATACCACGACCATCTTGGTGACATTACATCGACCACTATCTTGAAGATCACCGCACCTTATTTGAAATTATATCATGTGACTCTATAGAATGAAGACCATAACCATCATGGTGGCGTTACATCATTCAACGGAGTGATAACCACAACACCTTCACTAGAATTATATCACCTAATTCTATAGAATAAACACCACGACCATTTCTGCTAGCATTACATCATTCCTTAGAGTAAAGATTGCAACACCTTCATTTGGAATTATATCACATGACTCTATAGAATGAAGACCAAGACTATCTTGGCTGGCATTACATCATTCAAGCTGGAGTGAAGACCACACACCTTCGTTGTAATTATATCATGACTCTATAGAATGAAGACCACGACCATCTGGTTCGCATTATATCATTATTTGGAGTGAAGACCACATAACTTTCGTAGGAATTATAGCACGACTTTATAAAATGAAGACAACCACCATCTTGGCATGCATTACATCATTCAATTGGAGTGAAGATCGCAACACCTTCATTGGAATTGCATTACCTAACTCTATATTATGAAAACCACGACCATCTTGGTGACATTACATCGACCACTATCTTGAAGATCACCGCACCTTATTTGAAATTATATCATGTGACTCTATAGAATGAAGACCATAACCATCATGGTGGCGTTACATCATTCAACGGAGTGATAACCACAACACCTTCACTAGAATTATATCACCTAATTCTATAGAATGAAGACCACGACCATTTCTGGCATTACATCATTCCACTGGAGTAAAGATTGCAACACTTTCTCCTTTAATTATATCGCATGACTCTATAGAATGAAGACCAAGACTATCTTGGCTGGCATTACATCATTCAAGCTGGAGTGAAGACCACACACCTTCGTTGTAATTATATCAATGACTCTATAGAATGAAGACCACGACCATCTGGTTCGCATTATATCATTCATTGGAGTGAAGACCACATAACTTTCGTAGGAATTATAGCACGACTTTATAAAATGAAGACAACCACCATCTTTGCATGCATTACATCATTCAATTGGAGTGAAGATCGCAATACCTTCATTGGAATTGCATTACCTAACTCCATATTATAAAGACCACCACCATCTTGGCAGACATTACATCTGACCACTATACTGAAGATCACCGCACCTTCGCTGAAATTATATCATGTGACTCTATAGAATGAAGACCATAACCATCATGGTTGGCGTAACATCATTCAACCGGAGTGATAACCACAACACCTTCACTAGAATGATATCACCTAATTCTATAGAATGAAGACCACGACCATTTCTGCTGGCATTACTTCATTCGACTAGAGTAAAGATTGCAACACCTTCGTTGGAATTATATCCCATGACTCTACAGAATGAAGACCAATACTATCCAGGCTAGCATTACATCATTCAACTAGAGTGAAGACCACACACCTTAGCTGTTATTATATCACATGACTCTATTGAATGAAAACCATGACCATCCTGTCTCGCATTACATCATTCGACTCGAGTGAAGACCACATAACTTTCGTAGGAATTATAACACCTGACTTTATAAAATGAGGACAACCACCATCTTGGCATGCATTACATCATTCAATTAGAGTGAAGATCGCAATACCTTCATTGGAATTGCATTACCTAACTCTATATTATGAATACCACGACCATCTTGGCTGATATTACATCTGACCACTATACTGAAGATCACCGCACCTTCGCTGAAATTATATCATGTGACTTTGTAGAATGAAGACCATAACCATCATGGCTGGCGTTACATCATTCAACCCGAGTGATAACCACAACACCTTCACTAGAATTATATCACCTAATTCTATAGAATGATGACCACGACCATTTCTGTTGGCATTACATCATTCCACTAGAGAAAAGATTGCAAAACCTTCGCTTGAATTATATCACTTGACTCTATAGAATGAAGACCAAGACTATCCTGGCTGGCATTACATCATTCAACTAGAGTGAAGACCACACACCTTCACTGTAATTATATCACATGACTCTATAGAATGAAGACCAAGACTATCTTGGTTCGCATTATATCATTCGCTGTAGTGAAGACCACATAACTTTCGTAGGAATTATAGCACCTGACTTTATAAAATGATGACAACCACCATCTTGGCATGCATTACATCATTCAATTGGAGTGAAGATCGCAACACCTTCATTGGAATTGCATTACCTAACTCTATATTATGAATACCACGACCATATTGGCAGACATTACATCTGACCACTATACTGAAGATCACCGCACCTTTGCTGAAATTATATCATGTGACTCTATAGAATGAAGACCATAACCATCATGGCTGGAGTTACATCATTCAACCGGAGTGATAACCACAACACCTTCACTAGAATTATATCACCTAATTCTATAGAATGAAGACCACGACCATTTCTGCTGGCATTATATCATTCCACTAGAGTAAAGATTGCAACACCTTTGGAATTATATCACATGACTCTATAGAATGAAGACCAAGACTATCTTGGTGGCATTACATCATTCAAGCTGGAGTGAAGACCACACACCTTCGTTGTAATTATATCATGACTCTATAGAATGAAGACCACGACCATCCTGGTTCGCATTATATCATTATTTGGAGTGAAGACCACATAACTTTCGTAGGAATTATAGCACGACTTTATAAAATGAAGACACCCACCTTCTTGGCATGCATTACATCAATCAATTGGAGTGAAGATCACAACACCTTCATTGGAATTGCATTACCTAACTCTATATTATGAATACCACGACCATCTTGGCTGACATTACATCTGACCACTATACTGAAGATCACCGCACGTTCGCTGAAATTATATCATGTGACTCTATAGAATGAAGACCATAACCATCATGGCTGGAGTTACATCATTCAACCGGAGTGATAACCACAACACCTTCACTAGAATTATATCACCTAATTCTATAGAATGAAGACCACGATCATTTCTGTTGGCATTACATCATTCCACTGGAGTAAAGATTGCAACACCTTCGCTGGAATTATATCACATGACTTTATAGAATGAAGACCAAGACTATCTTGGCTGGCATTACATCATTCAACTGGAGTGAAAACCACACACATTCGCTGCAATTATATCACCTAACTCTATAGAATGAAGACCACGACCATCCTGGTTCGCATTATATCATTCGCTGGAGTGAAGACCACATAACTTTCGTGGGAATTTTAGCACCTGACTTTATAAAATGAAGTCAACCACTATCTTGGCATGCATTACATCATTCAATTGGAGTGAAGATCGCAACACCTTCATTGGAATTGCATTACCTAACTCTATATTATGAATAACACGACCATTTTGGCTGACATTACATCTGACCACTATACTGAAGATCACCGCACCTTCGCTGAAATTATATCATGTGACTACAGAATGAAGACCATAACCATCATGGCTGGCGTTACATCATTCAACCGGAGTGATAACCACAACACCTTCACTAGAATTATATCACCTAATTCAATAGAATAAAGACCACGACCATTTCCGCTGACATTACATCATTCGACTAGAGTAAAGATTGCAACACCTTTGCTGGAATTATATCACATGACTCTATAGAATGAAGACCGAGACTATCTTGGCTGGCAATACATCATTCAAGCTGGAGTGAAGACCACACACTTTCATTGTAATTATATCATGACTCTATAGAATGAAGACCACGACCATCCTGGTTCGCATTATATCATTCGCTGGAGTGAAGACCACATAACTTTCGTGGGAATTATAGCACCTGACTTTATAAAATGAAGACAACCACCATCTTGGCATGCATTACATCATTCAATTGGAGTGAAGATCGCAACACCTTCATTGGAATTGCAGTACCTAACTCTATATTATGAATACCACGACCATCTTGTCAGACAATACATCTGACCACTATAATGAAGATCACTCCACGTTCGCTGAAATTATATCATGTGACTCTATAGAATGAAGACCATAACCATCATGGCTGGAGTTACATCATTCAACCGGAGTGATAACCACAACACCTTCACTAGAATTATATAACCTAATTCTATAGAATGAAGACCACGACCATTTCTGCTGGCATTACATCATTCCACTGGAGTAGAGATTGCAACATTTTCTCCTTTAATTATATCACATGACTCTATAGAATGAAGACCAAGACAATCTTGGCTGGCATTACATCATTCAACTGGAGTGAAGACCACACACATTCGCTGTAATTATATCACCTAACTCTATAGAATGAAGACCACGACCATCCTGGTTCGCATTATATCATTCGCTGGAGTGAAGACCACATAACTTTCGTGGGAATTATAGCACCTGACTTTATAAAATGAAGACAACCACCATCTTGGCATGAATTACATCATTCAATTGGAGTGAAGATCACAACACCTTCATTGGAAATGCATTACCTAACTCTATATTATGAATACCACAACCATCTTGGTATAAATTACATCTGACCATTATACTGAAGATCACCGCACGTTCGCTGAAATTATATCATGTGACTCTATAGAATGAAGACCATAACCATCATGGCTGGAGTTACATCATTCAACCGGAGTGATAACCACAACACCTTCACTTGAATAATATCACCTAATTCTATAGAATGAAGACCACGACCATTTCTGCTGGCATTAAACCATTCCACTGGAGTAATGATTGCAACACCTTCGCTGGAATTATATCACATGACTCTATAGAATGACGACCAAGACAATCTTGGCTGGCATTACATCATTTAACTGGAGTGAAGACCACACTCCTTCACTGTAATTATATCACCTGACTCTATAAAATGAAGACCACGACCATCCTAGTTCGCATTATATCATTCGCTGTAGTAAAGACCTCATAACTTTCTTAGGAATTATAGCACCTGACTTTATAAAATGAAGACAACCACCATCTTGGCATGCATTACATCATTCAATTGGAGTGAAGATCGCAACACCTTCATTGGAATTGCATTACCTAACTCTATATTATGAATACCACAACCATATTGGTAGACATCACATCTGTCCACTATACTGAAGATCACCGCATGTTCGCTGAAATTATATCATGTGACTCTATAGAATGAAGACCATAACCATCATGGTGGCGTTACATCATTCAACGGAGTGATAACCACAACACCTTCACTAGAATTATATCACCTAATTCTATAGAATGAAGACCACGACCATTTCTTTGGCATTACATCATTCCACTGGAGTAAAGATTGCAACACCTATTGGAATTATATCACATGACTCTATAGAATGAAGACCAAGACTATCTTGGTGGCATTACATCATTCAAGCTGGAGTGAAGACCACACACCTTCGTTGTAATTATATCACATGACTCTATAGAATGAAGACCACGACCATCCTGGTTCGCATTATATCATTATTTGGAGTGAAGACCACATAACTTTCGTAGGAATTATAGCACTGACTTTATAAAATGAAGACAACCACCATCTTGGCATGCGTTAGATCATTCAATTGGAGTGAAGATCGCAATAGCTTCATTGTAATTGCATTAGGTAGCGCTATATTATGAATACCACGACCATCTTGGTGACATTACATCGACCACTATCTTGAAGATCACCGCGTTATTTGAAATTATATCATGTGACTTTGTAGAATGAAGACCATAACCATCATGGCTGGCGTTACATCTTTCAACCGGAGTGATAACCACAACACCTTCACTAGAATTATATCACCTAATTCTATAGAATGAAGACCACGACCATTTCTGCTGGCATTACATCATTCCACTGGAGTAAAGATTGCAACACCTTCGCTGGAATTATATCACATGACTCTATAGAATGAAGACCAAGACTATCTTGGCTGGCATTACATCATTCAACTGGAGTGAAGACCACACACCTTCGTTGTAATTATATCACCTCGCTCTATAGAATGAACATCACGACCATCCTGGTTCACATTATATCATTCGCTGGAGTGAAGACCACATAACTTTCGAATGAATTATAGCACCTGACTTTATAAAATGAAGACAACCACCATCTTGGCATGCATTACATCATTCAATTGGAGTGAAGATCGCAATACCTTCATTGGAATTGCATTACCTAACTCTATATTATGAATACCACGACCATCTTGGCTGACATTACATCTGACCACTATACTGAAGATCACCGCACCTTCGCTGAAATTATATCATGTGACTCTATAGAATGAAGACCATAACCATCATGGCGGAAGTTACATCATTCAACCGGAGTGATAACCACAACACCTTCATTAGAATTATATCACCTAATTCTATAGAATGAAGACCACGACCATTTCTGGCATTACATCATTCCACTAGAGTAAAGATTGCAACACCTTTGGAATTATATCACATGACTCTATAGAATGAAGACCAAGACTATCTTGGTGGCATTACATCATTCAAGCTGGAGTGAAGACCACACACCTTCGTTGTAATTATATCACCTGACTCTATAGAATGAAGACCACGACCATCCTGGTTCGCATTATATCATTCGCTGGAGTGAAGACCACATAACTTTCGTAGGAATTATAACACCTGACTTTATAAAATGAGGACAACCACCATCTTGGCATGCATTACATCATTCAATTGGAGTGAAGATCGCAATACCTTCATTGGAATTGCATTACCTAACTCTATATTATGAATACCACGACCATCTTGGCTGACATTACATCTGACCACTATACTGAAGATCACCGCACCTTCGCTGAAATTATATCATGTGACTTTGTAGAATGAAGACCATAACCATCATGGCTGGCGTTACATCATTCAACCCGAGTGATAACCACAACACCTTCACTAGAATTATATCACCTAATTCTATAGAATGATGACCACGACCATTTCTGCTGGCATTACATCATTCCACTAGAGAAAAGATTGCAAAACCTTCGCTTGAATTATATCACTTGACTCTATAGAATGAAGACCAAGACTATCCTGGCTGGCATTACATCATTCAACTAGAGTGAAGACCACACACCTTCGTTGTAATTATATCACCTCGCTCTATAGAATGAACATCACGACCATCCTGGTTCACATTATATCATTCGCTGGAGTGAAGACCACATAACTTTCGAATGAATTATAGCACCTGACTTTATAAAATGAAGACAACCACCATCTTGGCATGCATTACATCATTCAATTGGAGTGAAGATCGCAATACCTTCATTGGAATTGCATTACCTAACTCTATATTATGAATACCACGACCATCTTGGCTGACATTACATCTGACCACTATACTGAAGATCACCGCACCTTCGCTGAAATTATATCATGTGACTTTGTAGAATGAAGACCATAACCATCATGGCTGGCGTTACATCATTCAACCGGAGTGATAACCACAACACCTTCACTAGAATTATATCACCTAATTCTATAAAATGAAGACCACGACCATTTCTGCTGGCATTACATCATTCCACTGGAGTAAAGATTGCAACACCATCGCTGAAATTATATCACATGACTCTATAGAATGAAGACCAAGACTATCTTGGCTGGTATTACATCATTCAACTGGAGTAAAGACCACACACCTTTGTTGTAATTATTTCACCTCACTCTATAGAATGAAGATCACGACCATCCTGGTTCGCATTATATCATTCGCTGGAGTGAAGACCTTTCGTAGGAATTATAGCACCTAACTTTATAAAATGAAGACAACCACCATCTTGGCATGCATTACATCATTCAATTGGAGTGAAGATCGCAATACCTTCATTGGAATTGCATTACCTAACTCTATATTATGAATACCACGACCATCTTGGCTGACATTACATCTGACCACTATACTGAAGATCACCAACCTTATTTGAAATTATATCATGTGACTCTATAGAATGATGACCATAACCATCATGATTGGCGTTATATCATTCAACCAGAGTGATAACCACAACACCGTCACTAGAATTATATCACCTAATTCTATAGAATGAAGACCACGACCATTTCTGCTGGCATTACATCTTTCCACTGGAGTAAAGATTGCAACACCTTCTTTTGAATTATATAACATGACTCTATAGAATGAAGATCAAGAGTATCTTGGCTGGCATTACATCATTCAACTGGAGTGAAGACCACACACATTCGCTGTAATTATATCACCTGACTCTATAGAATGAAGACCACGACTATCCTGGCTCGCATTACATCATTCCACTGGAGAGAAGACCACATAACTTTCGTAGGAATTATAGCACGACTTTATAAAATGAAGACAACCACCATCTTGGCATGCATTACATCGTTCAATTGGAGTGAAGATCACAACACCTTCATTGGAATTGCATTACCTAACTCTATATTATAAATACCACGACCATCTTGGTGACATTACATCGACCACTATCTTGAAGATCACCGCACCTTATTTGAAATTATATCATGTGACTCTATAGAATGAAGACCATAACCATCATGGTGGCGTTACATCATTCAACGGAGTGATAACCACAACACCTTCACTAGAATTATATCACCTAATTCTATAGAATGAAGACCACGACCATTTCTGGCATTACATCATTCCACTAGAGTAAAGATTGCAACACCTTATTTGGAATTATATCACATGACTCTATAGAATGAAGACCAAGACTATCTTGGTGGCATTACATCATTCAAGCTGGAGTGAAGACCACACACCATCGTTGGAATTATATCACATGACTCTATAGAATGAAGACCACGACCATCCTGGTTCGCATTATATCATTCGCTGGAGTGAAGACCACATAACTTTCGTAGGAATTATAGCACCTGACTTTATAAAATGAAGACAACCACCATCTTGGCATGCATTACATCATTCAATTGGAGTGAAGATCGCAACACCTTCATTGGAATTGCATTACCCAACTCTATATTATGAATACCACGACCATCTTGGCTGACATTACATCTGACCACTATACTGAAGATCACCGCACCTTCGCTGAAATTATATCATGTGACTCTATAGAATGAAGACCATAACCATCATGGCTGGCGTTACATCATTCAACCGGAGTGATAACCACAACACCTTCACTAGAATTATATCACCTAATTCTATAGAATGAAGACCACGACCATTTCTGCTGACATTACATCATTCGACTAGAGTAAAGATTGCAACACCTTCGCTGGAATTATATCACATGACTCTATAGAATGAAGACCAAGACTATCTTGGCTGGCATTACATCATTCAACTGGAGTGAAGACCACACACCTTCGTTGTAATTATATCACCTCACTCTATAGAATAAAGATCACGACTATCCTGTTTCGCATTATATCATTCGCTGGACTAAAGACCACATAACTTTCGTAGGAATTATAGCACCTGACTTTATAAAATGAAGACAACCACCATCTTGGCATGCATTACATCATTCAATTAGAGTGAAGATCGCAACACCTTCATTGGAATAGCATTACCTAACTCTATATTATGAATACCACGACCATCTTGGCTGACATTACATCTGACCACTATACTGAAGATCACCGCACCTTCACTGAAATTATATCATGTGACTCTATAGAATGAAGACCATAACCATCATGGCTGGCGTTACATCATTCAACCTGAGTGATAACCACAACACCTTCACTAGAATTATATCACCTAATTCTATAGAATGAAGACCACGACCATTTCTAGTGACATTACATCATTCGACTAGAGTAAAAATTGCAACACCTTCGCTGGAATTATATCACACGGCTCTATTGAATGAAGACCAAGACTATCTTGGCTGGCATTACATCATTCAACTGGAGTGAAGACCACACACCTTCGTTGTAATTATATCACCTCACTCTATAGAATGAAGACAACGACCATCCTGGCTCGCATTATATCATTCGTTGGAGTGAAGACTACAGAACCTTCGTAGGAATTATAGCACTTGATTCTATAAAATGAAGACAATGACCATCTTGGCATGCATTACATCATTCAATTGGAGTGAAGATCGCCACACCTTCACTGGAATTACATTACCTAACTCTATATTACGAATAGGACGACCATCTTGGCTTACATTACATCTGACTACTATCTTGAAGATCACCGAACCTTCGCTGGAATTATATCATGTGACTCTATAGAATGAAGACCATAACCATCCTGGCTGGCATTACATCATTCAACTGGAGTGATAACCACAACACCTTCACTAGAATTATATCACCAAATTCTATAGAATGAAGACCACAATAATTTCTTCTGCCATTACATCATTCCATTGGAGTAAAGATTGTAACACCTTCGCTGGAATTATATTACATGACTCTATAGAATGAAGACCAAGACCATCTTGGCTGGCATTACATCAATCAACTGGAGTGAAGACCACACACCTTCGCTGTAATTATATCACCTGACTCTATAGAATGAAGACCACGACCATCCTGGCTCGCATTATATCATTCGATGGAGTGAAGACCACATAACCTTCGTAGGAATTATAGCACCTAACTCTATATAATGAACACAACCACCATCTTGGCATGCATTACATCATTCAATTGGAGTGAAGATCGCAATACCTTCATTCGAATTGCATTACCAACCTCTATATTATGAATACCACGACCATCTTGGCTGACATTACATCTGACCACTATACTGAAGATCACCGCACCTTCGCTGAAATTATATCATGTGACTTTGTAGAATGAAGAACATAACCATCATGGCTGGCGTTACATCATTCAACCGGAGTGATAACCACAACACCTTCACTAGAATTATATCACCTAATTCTATAGAATGAAGACCACGACCATTTCTGCTGGCATTACATCATTCCACTAGAGTAAAGATTGCAACACCTTCGCTGGAATTATATCACATGACTCTATAGAATGAAGACCAAGACTATCCTGGCTGGCATTACATCATTCAACTGGAGTGAAGACCACACACCTTCGCTGTAATTATATCACATGACTCTATAGAATGAAAACCATGACCATCCTGGTTCGCATTAGATCATTCGCTGGAGTGAAGACCACATAACTTTCGTAGGAATTATAGCACCTGACTTTATAAAATGAAGACAACCACCATCTTGGCATGCATTACATCATTCAATTGGAGTGAAGATCGCAACACCTTCATTGGAATTGCATTACCTAACTCTATATTATGAATACCACGACCATCTTGGTAGACATTACATCTGACCACTATACTGAAGATCACCGCACGTTCGCTGAAATTATATCATGTGACTCTATAGAATGAAGACCATAACCATCATGGCTGGAGTTACATCATTCAACCGGAGTGATAACCACAACACCTTCACTAGAATTATATCACCTAATTCTATAGAATGAAGACCACGACCATTTCTGCTGGCATTACATCATTCCACTGGAGTAAAGATTGCAACACCTTCGCTGTAATTATATCACATGACTCTATAGAATGATGACCAAGACTATCCTGGTTCGCATTATATCATTCGCTGGAGTGAAGACCACACACATTTGTTGTAATTATATCACCTGACTCTATAGAATGAAGACCACGACCATCCTGGTTCGCATTATATCATTCGCTGGAGTGAAGACCACATAACTTTCGTGGGAATTATA
This sequence comes from Anisodus acutangulus, assembly GCA_029783415.1. Classification (NCBI taxonomy): domain Eukaryota; kingdom Viridiplantae; phylum Streptophyta; class Magnoliopsida; order Solanales; family Solanaceae; genus Anisodus; species Anisodus acutangulus. The sequence continues at coordinate 35,429,946 of CM056497.1, forward strand.
GCACCTGACTTTATAAAATGAAGACAACCACCATCTTGGCATGCATTACATCATTCAATTGGAGTGAAGATCGCAACACCTTCATTGGAATTGCATTACCTAACTCTATATTATGAATACCACGACCATCTTGGCTGACATTACATCGACCACTATCTTGAAGATCACCGCACCTTATTTGAAATTATATCATGTGACTCTATAGAATGAAGACCATAACCATCATGGTGGCGTTACATCATTCAACGGAGTGATAACCACAACACCTTCACTAGAATTATATCACCTAATTCTATAGAATGAAGAGCACGACCATTTCTTTGGCATTACATCATTCCACTAGAGTAAAGATTGCAACACCTTCGCTGGAATTATATCACATGACTCTATAGAATGAAGACCAAGACTATCTTGGCTGGCATTACATCATTCAACTGGAGTGAAGACCACACACCTTCGTTGTAATTATATCACCTGACTCTATAGAATGAAGACCACGACCATCCTGGTTCGCATTATATCATTCGCTGGAGTGAAGACCACATAACCTTCATAGGAATTATAGCACCTGACTCTATAAAATGAAGACCACCTCCATCTTGGAGAGCATTACATCATTTAATTGGAGTGAAGATCGCAACACATTCATTGGAATTGCATTACCTAACTCTTTATTATGAATACCACGACCATCTTGGCTGACATTACATCTGACCACTATACTGAAGATCACCGCACCTTCGCTGAAATTATATCATGTGACTTTGTAGAATGAAGACCATAACCATCATGGCTGGCATTACATCATTCAACCGGAGTGATAACCAGAACACCTTCACTAGAATTATATCATCTAATTCTATAAAATGAAGACCACGACCATTTCTGCTGGCATTACATCATTCCTTTGGAGTAAAGATTGCAACACCTTCATTTGGAATTATATCACATGACTCTATAGAATGAAGACCAAGACTATCTTGGTGGCATTACATCATTCAAGCTGGAGTGAAGACCACACACCTTCGTTGTAATTATATCACGACTCTATAGAATGAAGACCACGACCATCTGGTTAGCGCATTATATCATTATTGGAGTGAAGACCACATAACTTTCGTAGGAATTATAGCACCTAACTTTATAAAATGAAGACAACCACCATCTTGGCATGCATTACATCATTCAATTGGAGTGAAGATCGCAATACTTTCATTGGAATTGCATTACCTAACTCTATATTATGAATACCACGACCATATTGGCAGACATTACATCTGACCACTATACTGAAGATCACCGCACCTTTGCTGAAATTATATCATGTGACTCTATAGAATGAAGACCATAACCATCATGGCTGGAGTTACATCATTCAACCGGAGTGATAACCACAACACCTTCACTAGAATTATATCACCTAATTCTATAGAATGAAGACCACGACCATTTCTGCTGGCATTATATCATTCCACTGGAGTAAAGATTGCAACACCTTCGCTGGAATTATATCACATGACTCTATACAATGAAGACCACGACTATCTTGGCTGGCAATTACATCATTCAACTGGAGTGAAGACCACACACATTCGCTGTAATTATATCACCTGACTCTATAGAATGAAGACCACGACCATCCTGGTTCGCATTATATTATTCGCTGGAGTGAAGACCACATAACTTTCGTGGGAATTATAGCACCTGACTTTATAAAATGAAGACAACCACCATCTTGGCATGCATTACATCATTCAATTGGAGTGAAGATCGCAACACCTTCATTGGAATTGAATTACCTAACTCTATATTATGAATACCATGACCATATTGGCAGACATTACATCTGACCACCGAGTGAAGATCACCGAACCTTCAGCCGAATTATATCATGTGACTCTATAGAATGAAGACCATAACCATCATGGTGGCGTTACATCATTCAACGGAGTGATAACCACAACACCTTCACTAGAATTATATCACCTAATTCTATAGAATGAAGACCACGACCATTTCTTTGGCATTACATCATTCCACTGGAGTAAAGATTGCAACACCTTCATTTGGAATTATATCACATGACTCTATAGAATGAAGACCAAGACTATCTTGGTGGCATTACATCATTCAAGCTGGAGTGAAGACCACGCACCATCATTGGAATTATATCACCTCACTCTACAGAATGAAGATCACGACCATCCTGGTTCGCATTATATCATTCGCTGGAGTGAAGACCACATAACTTTCGTAGGAATTATAGCACCTGACTTTATAAAATGAAGACAACCACCATCTTGGCATGCATTACATCATTCAATTGGAGTGAAGATCGCAACACCTTCATTGGAATTGCATTACCTAACTCTATATTATGAATACCACGACCATCTTGGCTGACATTACATCTGACCACTATACTGAAGATCACCGCACCTTCGCTGAAATTATATCATGTGACTCTATAGAATGAAGACCATAACCATCATGGCTGGAGTTACATCATTCAACCGGAGTGATAACCACAACACCTTCACTAGAATTATATCACCTAATTCTATAGAATGAAGACCACGACCATTTCTGCTGGCATTACATCATTCCACTGGAGTAAAGATTGCAACACCTTCGCTGGAATTATATCACATGACTCTATAGAATGAAGACCAAGACTATCTTGGCTGGCATTACATCATTCAACTGGAGTGAAGACCACACACCTTCGTTGTAATTATTTCACCTCACTCTATAGAATGAAGATCACGACCATCCTGGTTTGCATTATATCATTCGCTGGAGTGAAGACCACATAACTTTCGTAGGAATTATAACACCTGACTTTATAAAATGAGGACAACCACCATCTTGGCATGCATTACATCATTCAATTGGAGTGAAGATCGCAACACCTTCATTGGAATTGCATTACCTAACTCTATATTATGAATACCACGACCATCTTGGTAGACATTACATCTGACCACTATACAGAAGATCACCGCACGTTCGCTGAAATTATATCATGTGACTCTATAGAATGAAGACCATAACCATCATGGCTGGAGTTACATCATTCAACCGGAGTGATAACCACAACACCTTCACTAGAATTATATCACCTAATTCTATAGAATGAAGACCACGACCATTTCTGCTGGCATTACATCATTCCACTGGAGTAAAGATTGCAACACTTTCTCCTTTAATTATATCACATGACTCTATAGAATGAAGACCAAGACTATCTTGGCTGGCATTACATCATTCAACTGGAGTGAAGACCACACACATTCGCTGTAATTATATCACCTGACTCTATAGAATGAAGACCACGACCATCCTGGTTCGCATTATATCATTCGCTGGAGTGAAGACCACATAACTTTCGTAGGAATTATAGCACCTGACTTTATAAAATGAAGACAACCACCATCTTGGCATGCATTACATCATTCAATTGGAGTGAAGATCGCAACACCTTCATTGGAATTGCATTACCTAACTCTATATTATGAATACCACGACCATCTTGGTAGACATTACATCTGACCACTATACTGAAGATCACCGCACGTTCGCTGAAATTATATCATGTGACTCTATAGAATGAAGACCATAACCATCATGGCTGGAGTTACATCATTCAACCGGAGTGATAACCACAACACCTTCACTAGAATTATATCACCTAATTCTATAGAATGAAGACCACGACCATTTCTGCTGGCATTACATCATTCCACTGGAGTAAAGATTGCAACACCTTCACTGGAATTATATCACATGACTCTATAGAATGAAGACCAAGACTATCTTGGCTGGCATTACATCATTCAACTGGAGTGAAGACCACACACATTCGCTGTAATTATATCACCTGACTCTATAGAATGAAGACCACGACCATCCTGGTTCGCATTATATCATTCTCTGGAGTAAAGACCACATAACTTTCGTAGGAATTATAGCACCTGACTTTATAAAATGAATACAACCACCATCTTGGCATGCATTACATCATTCAATTGGAGTGAAGATCGCAACACCTTCATTGGAATTGCATTACCTAACTCTATATTATGAATACCACGACCATCTTGACAGGCATTACATCTGACCACTATACTGAAGATCACCGCACCTTTCGCGAAAATTATATCAGGTGACTCTATAGAATGAAGACCATACCCATCATGGCTGGCGTTACATCATTCAACCGGAGTGATAACCACAACACCTTTACTAGAATTATATCACCTAATTCTATAGAATGAAGACCACGACCATTTCTGCTGGCATTACATCATTCCACTGGAGTAAAGATTGCAACACCTTCGCTGGAATTATATCACATGACTCTATAGAATGAACACCAAGACTATCTTGGCTAGCATAACATCATTCAACCGGAGTGATAACCACAACACCTTCACTAGAATTATATCACCTAATTCTATAGAATGAAGACCACGACCATCCTGGTTTGCATTATATCATTTGCTGGAGTGAAGACCACATAACTTTCGTGGGAATTATAGCACCTGACTTTATAAAATGAAGACAACCACCATCTTGGCATGCATTACATCATTCAATTGGAGTGAAGATCGCAACACCTTCATTGGAATTGCATTACCTAACTCTATATTATGAATACCACGACCATCTTGGCAGACATTACATCTGACCACTATACTGAAGATCACCGCACGTTCGCTGAAATTATATCATGTGACTCTATAGAATGAAGACCATAACCATCATGGCTGGAGTTACATCATTCAACCGGAGTGATAACCACAACACCTTCACTAGAATTATATCACCTAATTCTATAGAATGAAGACCACGACCATTTCTGCTGGCATTACATCATTCCACTGGAGTAAAGATTGCAACACCTTCACTTTAATTATATCACATGACTCTATAGAATGAAGACCAAGACAATCTTGGCTGGCATTACATCATTCAACTGGAGTGAAGACCACACACATTCGCTATAATTATATCACCTGACTCTATAGAATGAAGACCAAGACCATCCTGGTTCGCATTATATCATTCACTAGAGTGAAGACCACATAACTTTCGTGGGAATTATAGCACCTGACTTTATAAAATGAAGACAACCACCATCTTGGCATGCATTACATCATTCAATTGGAGTGAAGATCGCAACACCTTCATTGGAATTGCATTACCTAACTCTATATTATGAATACCACGACCATCTTGGCAGACATTACATCTGACCACTATACTGAAGATCACCGCACGTTCGCTGAAATTATATCATGTGACTCTATAGAATGAAGACCATAACCATCATGGCTGGAGTTACATCATTCAACCGGAGTGATAACCACAACACCTTCACTAGAATTATATCACCTAATTCTATAGAATGAAGACCACGACCATTTCTGCTGGCATTACATCATTCCACTGGAGTAAAGATTGCAACACCTTCGCTGGAATTATATCACATGACTCTATAGAATGAAGACCAAGACTATCTTGGCTGGCATTACATCATTCAACTGGAGTGAAGACCACACACATTCGCTGTAATTATATCACCTGATTCTATAGAATGAAGACCACGACCATCCTAGTTCGCATTATATCATTCACTGGAGTGAAGACCAGGCTCCATTATATCATTCGCTGTAGTAAAGACCACATAACTTTCGTAGGAATTATAGCACCTGACTTTATAAAATGAAGACAACCACCATCTTGGCATGCATTACATCATTCAATTGGAGTGAAGATCGCAACACCTTCATTGGAATTGCATTACCTAACTCTATATTATGAATACCACGACCATCTTGGCAGACATTACATCTGACCACTATACTGAAGATCACCGCACGTTCGCTGAAATTATATCATGTGACTCTATAGAATGAAGACCATAACCATCATGGCTGAAGTTACATCATTCAACCGGAGTGATAACCACAACACCTTCACTAGAATTATATCACCTAATTCTATAGAATGAAGACCACGACCATTTCTGTTGGCATTACATCATTCCACTGGAGTAAAGATTGCAACACCTTCGCTGGAATTATATCACATGACTCTATAGAATGAAGACCAAGACTATCTTGGCTGGCATTACATCATTCAACTGGAGTGAATACCACACACATTCGCTGTAATTATATCACCTAACTCTATAGAATGAAGACCACGACCATCCTGGTTCGCATTATATCATTCGCTGGAGTGAAGACCTTTCGTAGGAATTATAGCACCTAACTTTATAAAATGAAGACAACCACCATCTTGGCATGCATTACATCATTCAATTGGAGTGAAGATCACAACACCTTCATTGGAATTGCATTACCTAACTCTATATTATGAAGACCACCACCATCTTGGCTGACATTACATCTGACCACTATACTGAAGATCACCGCACCTTCGCTGAAATTATATCATGTGACTCTATAGAATGAAGACCATAACCATCATGGCTGGAGTTACATCATTCAACCGGAGTGATAACCACAACACCTTCACTAGAATTATATCACCTAATTCTATAGAATGAAGACCACGACCATTTCTGCTGGCATTACATCATTCCACTGGAGTAAAGATTGCAACACTTTCTCCTTTAATTATATCACATGACTCTATAGAATGAAGACCAAGACTATCTTGGCTGGCATTACATCATTCAACTGGAGTGAAGACCACACACATTCGCTGTAATTATATCACCTGACTCTATAGAATGAAGACCACGACCATCCTGGCTCGCATTACATCATTCGACTAGAGTGAAGACCATCGCATTATATCATTCACGAGTGAAGACCTAACCTTTCGTAGGAATTATAGCACCTAACTTTATAAAATGATGACAACTACCATCTTGGCATGCATTACATCATTCAATGGGAGTGAAGATCACAACACCTTCACTGAAATTACACTACCTAACTCTATATTATGAATACCACGACCATCTTGGCAGACATTACATCTGACCACTATACTGAAGATCACCGCACGTTCGCTGAAATTATATCATGTGACTCTATAGAATGAAGACCATAACCATCATGGCTGGAGTTACATCATTCAACCGGAGTGATAACCACAACACCTTCACTAGAATTATATCACCTAATTCTATAGAATGAAGACCACGACCATTTCTGCTGGCATTACATCATTCCACTGGAGTAAAGATTGCAACACCTTCGCTGGAATTATATCACATGACTCTATAGAATGAAGACCAAGACTATCTTGGCTGGCATTACATCATTCAACTGGAGTGAAGACCACACACATTCGCTGTAATTATATCACCTGACTCTATAGAATGAAGACCACGACCATCCTGGTTCGCATTATATCATTCGCTGGAGTGAAGACCTTTCGTAGGAATTATAGCACCTAACTTTATAAAATGAAGACAACCACCATCTTGGCATGCATTACATCATTCAATTGGAGTGAAGATCACAACACCTTCACTGAAATTACATTACCTAACTCTATATTATAAAGACCACCACCATCTTGGCAGACATTACATCTGACCACTATACTGAAGATCACCGCACGTTCGCTGAAATTATATCATGTGACTCTATAGAATGAAGACCATAACCATCATGGCTGGAGTTACATCATTCAACCGGAGTGATAACCACAACACCTTCACTAGAATTATATCACCTAATTCTATAGAATGAAGACCACGACCATTTCTGTTGGCATTACATCATTCCACTGGAGTAAAGATTGCAACACCTTCGCTGGAATTATATCACATGACTCTATAGAATGAAGACCAAGACTATCTTGGCTGGCATTACATCATTCAACTGGAGTGAAGACCACACACATTCGCTGTAATTATATCACCTGACTCTATAGAATGAAGACCACGACCATCCTGGTTCGCATTACATCATTCGACTAGAGTGAAGACTACATAACCTTCATAGGAATTATAGCACCTGACTCTATAAAATTAAGACCACCACCATCTTGGAGAGCATTACAACATTTAATATGAGTGAAGATCGCAACACCTTCACTGAAATTACATTACCTAACTCTATATTATGAAGACCACCACCATCTTGGCTGACATTACATCTGACCACTAAACTGAAGATCACCGGACCTTCGCTGAAATTATATCATGTGACTCTATAGAATGAAGACCATAACCATCATGGCTGGCGTTACATCATTCAACCGGAGTGATAACCACAACACCTTCACTAGAATTATATCACCTAATTCTATAGAATGAAGACCACGACCATTTCTGCTGGCATTACATCATTCCACTGGAGTAAAGATTGCAACATTTTCTCCTTTAATTATATGACATGACTCTATAGAATGAAGACCAAGACGATCTTGGCTGGCATTACATCATTCAACTGGAGTGAAGACCACACACATTCGCTGTAATTATATCACCTGACTCTATAGAATGAAGACCACGACCATCCTGGTTCGCATTACATCATTCGACTAGAGTGAAGACTACATAACCTTCGTAGGAATTATAGCACCTGACTCTATAAAATTAAGACCACCACCATCTTGGAGAGCATTACAACATTTAATATGAGTGAAGATCGCAACACCTTCACTGAAATTACATTACCTAACTCTATATTATGAATACCACGACCATCTTGGCTGACATTACATCTGACCACTAGAGTGAAGATCATCGCACCTTGGCAGGAACTATAGAATGAAGACCATAACGATCATGGCTTACATTACATCATACAACTGGAGTGATAGCCACAACACCTTCTTTAGAATTATATCACCTAATTCTACAGAATGAGGACCACAACAATTTATTCTGCCATTACATCATTCCATTGGAGTAAATATTGCAACACCTTCGCTAGAATTATATCACATGACTCTATAGAATGAAGACCAAGACCATCTTGGCTGGCATTACATCAATCAACTGGAGTGAAGACCACACACCTTCGCTGTAATTATATCACCTGACTCTATAGAATGAAGACCACGACCATCCTGGCTCGCATTATATCATTCGCTGGAGTGAAGACCACATAACCTTCGTAGGAATTATAGCACCTGACTCTATAAAATGAAGACAACCACCATCTTGGCATGCATTACATCATTCAATTGGAGTGAAGATCGCAACACCTTCACTGGAATTACATTACCTAACTCTATATTATGAATACCACGACCATCTTGGCTGACATTACATCTGACCACTATACTGAAGATCACCGCACGTTCGCTGAAATTATATCATGTGACTCTATAGAATGAAGACCATAACCATCATGGCTGGAGTTACATCATTCAACCGGAGTGATAACCACAACACCTTCACTAGAATTATATCACCTAATTCTATAGAATGAAGACCACGACCATTTCTGTTGGCATTACATCATTCCACTGGAGTAAAGATTGCAACACCTTCGCTGGAATTATATCACATGACTCTATAGAATGAAGACCAAGACCATCTTGGTTGGCATTACATCAATCAACTGGAGCGAAGACCACACACCTTCGCTGTAATTATATCACCTGACTCTATAGAATGAAGACCACGACCATCCTGGCTCGCATTATATCATTCGCTGGAATGAAGACCACATAACCTTCGTAAGAATTATAGCACCTGACTCTATAAAATGAAGACAACCACCATCTTGGCATGCATTACATCATTCAATTGGAGTGAAGATAGCAACACCTTCACTGGAATTACATTACCTAACTCTATATTATGCAGACGACGACCATCTTGGCTGACATTGCATCTGACCACTAGAGTGAAGATCACTGCACCTTCGCTGGAATTATATCATGTGACATTATAGAATAAAGACCACAACGATCATGGCTGGCATTACATCATTCAACTGGAGTGATAACCACAACACCTTCACTAGAATTATATCACCTAATTCTATAGAATGAAGACCACAACAATTTCTTCTTGCATTACATCATTCCACTATAGTAAAGATTGTAACACATTCGTTGGAATTATATCGCATGACTCTATAGAATGAAGACCAAGACCATCTTGGCTGGCATTACATCAATCAACCGGAGTGAAGACCACACACCTTCGCTGTAATTATATCACCGGACTGTATAGAATGAAGACCACGACCATCCTGGCACGCATTATATCATTCGCTGGAGTGAAGACCACATAACCTTCGTAGGAATTATAGCACCTAACTCTATATAATGAAGACAACCACCATCTTGGCATGCATTACATCATTCAATTAGAGTGAAGATCGCAACACCTTCACTGGAAATACATTACCTAAGTCTATATTATGAAGACCACCACCATCTTGGCTGACATTTATTCTGACCACTAAACTGAAGATCACCGGACCTTCGCTGAAATTATATCATGTGACTCTATAGAATGAAGACCATAACCATCATGGTTGGCGTTACATCATTCAATCGAAGTGATAACCACAACACCTTCACTTGAATTATATCACCTAATTCTATAGAATGAAGACCACGACCATTTCTACTGGCATTACATCATTCCATTGGAGTAAAGATTGCAACCCCTTCGCTGGAATTATATCACATGATTCAATAGAATGAAGACCGAGACCATCATGGCCGGCATTACATTAATCAATTGGAGTGAAGACCACACACCTTCGCTGTAATTATATCACCTGACTCTATAGAATGAAGACCAGGACCATCCTGGATCGCATTATATCATTCGCTGGAGTGAAGACCACGACCATCCTGGCTCGCATTATATCATTCGTTGGAGTGAAGATCACGACCATCCTGGTTCGCATTATATCATTCGCTGGAGTAAAGACCACATAACTTTCGTAGGAATTATAGCACCTGACTTTATCAAATGAAGACCACCTCCATCTTGGAGAGCATTACATCATTTAATTGGAGTGAAGATCGCAACACCTTCACTGAAATTACATTACCTAACTCTGTATTATAATGACCACCACCATCTTGGCATACATTACATCTGACCACTATACTGAAGATCACCGCACCTTCGCTGAAATTATATCATGTGACTCTATAGAATGAAGACCATAACCATCATGGCTGGCGTTACATCATTCAACCGGAGTGATAACCACAACACCTTCACTAGAATTATATCACCTAATTCTATAGAATGAAGACCACGACCATTTCTTCAGCCATTACATCATTCCACTGTAGTAAAGATTGCAACACCTTCTTTGGAATTATATCACATGACTCTATAGAATGAAGACCAAGACCATCTTGGATGACAATACATCATTCAACTGGAGTGAAGACCACACACATTCGCTGTAATTATATCACCTGACTCTATAGAATGAAGACCACGACCATCCTGGCTCGCATTACATCATTCGACTAGAGTGAAGACTATATAACCTTCATAGGAATTATAGCACCTGACTCTATAAAATTAAGACCACCACCATCTTGGCATGCATTACATCATTCAATTGGAGTGAAGATCGCAACACCTTCATTGGAATTACATTACCTAACTCTATATTATGAAGACCACCACCATCTTGGCTGACATTACATCTGACCACTATACTGAAGATCACCAGACCTTCGCTGAAATTATATCATGTGACTCTATAGAATGATGACCTTAACCATCATGGCTGGCGTTACATCATTCAACCAGAGTGATAACCACAACACCTTCACTAGAATTATATCACCTAATTCTATAGAATGAAGACCACGACCATTTCTGCTGGCATTACATCATTCCACTGGAGTAAAGATTGCAACACCTTCGCTGGAATTATATCACATGACTCTATAGAATGAAGACCAAGACCATCTTGGTTGGCATTACATCAATCAACTGGAGTGAAGACCACACACCTTCGCTGTAATTATATCACCTGACTCTATAGAATGAAGACCACGACCATCCTGGCTCGCATTATATCATTCGCTGGAGTGAAGACCACATAACCTTCGTAGGAATTATAGCACCTGACTCTATAAAATGAAGACAACCACCATCTTGTCATGCATTACATCATTCAATTGGAGTGAAGATAGCAACACCTTCACTGGAATTACATTACCTAACTCTATATTATGCAGACGACGACCATATTGGCTTACATTACATCTGACCACTGGAGTGAAGATCACCGAACCTTCGCTGGAATTATATCATGTGACTCTATTGAATGAAGACCATAACCATCATGGCTGGCATTACATCATTCAACTGGAGTGATAACCACAACACCTTCACTAGAATTATATCACCTAATTCTATAGAATGAAGACCACAATAATTTCTTCTGCCATTACATCATTCCATTGGAGTAAAGATTGCAACCCCTTCGCTGGAATTATATCACATGATTCTATAGAATGAAGACCGAGACCATCTTGGCTGGCATTACATCAATCAATTGGAGTGAAGACCACACACCTTCGCTGTAATTATATCACCTGACTCTATAGAATGAAGACCACGACCATCCTGGCTCGCATTATATCATTCGCTGGAGTGAAGACCACGACCATCCTGGCTCGCATTATATCATTCGCTGGAGTGAAGACCACAGAACCTTCGTAGGAATTATAGCACCTGACTCTATAAAATGAAGACAACCACCATCTTGGCATGCATAACATCATTCAATTGGAGTGAAGATCGCAACACCTTCACTGGAATTACATTACCTAACTCTATATTACGAAGAGGACGACCATCTTGGCTTACATTACATCTGACTACTAGAGTGAGGATCACCGCACCTTGGCTGGAACTATAGAATGAAGACCATAACCATCATGGCTGGCATTACATCATTCAACTGGAGTGATAACCACAACATATTCACTAGAATTATATAACCTAATTCTATAGAATGAATACCACAGCCATTTCTGCTGGCATTACATCATTCTAATGGAGTAAAGATTGCAACACCTTCGCTGGAATTATATCACATGACTCTATAGAATGAAGACCAAGACCATCTTGGTTGGCATTACATCAATCAACTGGAGTGAAGACCACACACCTTCGCTGTAATTATATCACCTGACTCTATAGAATGAAGACCACGACCATCACGGCTCGCATTATATCATTCGCTGGAGTGAAGACCACATAACCTTCGTAGGAATTATAGCACCTGACTCAATAAAATGAAGACAACCACCATCTTGGCATGCATTACATCATTCAATTAGAGTGAATATAGCAACACCTTCACTGGAATTACATTACCTAACTCTATATTATGAAGACGACGACCATCTTGGCTTACATTACATCTGACCACTGGAGTGAAGATCACCGCACCTTGGCTGGAACTATATCATGTGACACTATAGAATGAAGACCATAACGATATTGGCTGACATTACATCATTCAACTGGAGTGATAACCACAACACCTTCAGTAGAATTATATAACCTAATTCTATAGAATGAATGCCACAGCCATTTCTGCTGGCATTACGTCATTCAACTGGAGTAAAGATTGCAACACCTTCGCTAGAATTATATCACATGACTCTATAGAATGAAGACTAAGACCATCTTGGCGGGCGTTACATCAATCAACTGGAGTGAAGACCACACACCTTCGCTGTAATTATATCACCTGACTCTATAGAATGAAGACCACGACCATCCTGGCTCGCATTATATCATTCGCTAAGTGAAGACCACAGAACCTTCGTAGGAATTATAGCACCTGACTCTACAAAATGAAGACAACCACCATCTTGGCATACATTACATCATTCAATTGGAGTGAAGATAGCAACACCTTCACTGGAATTACATTACCTAACTCTATATTATGCAGACGATGACCATCTTGGCTTACATTACATCTGACCACTGGAGTGAAGATCACCGAACCTTCGCTGGAATTATATCATGTGACTCTATAGAATGAAGACCATAACCATCATGGCTGGCATTACATCATTCAACTGGAGTAATAACCACAACACCTTCACTAGAATTATATCACCTAATTCTATAGAATGAATACCACAACAATTTCTTATGGCATTACATTATTCCACTAGAGTAAAGATTGTAACACTTTCTCTGGAATTATATCACATGATTCTATAGAATGAAGACCGAAACCATCTTGGTTGGCATTACATCAATCAATTGGAGTGAAGACCACACACCTTCGCTGTAATTATATCACCTGACTCTGTAGAATGAACACCACGACCATCCTGGCTCGCATTATATCATTCGCTGGAGTGAAGACTCGCTCGCATTATATCATTCGCTGGAGTAAAGACCATGACCATCCTGGCTCGCATTACATCATTCGACTCGAGTGAAGACCACAGAACCTTCATAGGAATTATAGCACCTGACTCTATAAAATGAAGACCACCTCCATCTTGGAGAGCATTACATCATTAAATTAGAGGGAAGATCGCAACACCATCACTGGAATTACATTACCTAAGTCTATATTATGAAGACCACGACCATCTTGGCTGACAGTACATCTGACCACTAGAGTGAAGATCACCGCACCTTGGCTGGAACTATATCGTGTGACACTATAGAATGAAGACCATAACCATCACGGCTGATATTACATCATTCAACTGGAGTGATAGCCACAACACCTTCACTAAAATTATATCACCTAATTCTACAGAATGAGGACCACAACAATTTATTCTGCCATTACATCATTCCATTGGAGTAAATATTGCAACACCTTCGCTAGAATTATATCACATGACTCTATAGAATGAAGACCAAGACCATCTTGGCTGGCATTACATCAATCAACTGGAGTGAAGACCACACACCTTCGCTGTAATTATATCACCTGACTCTATAGAATGAAGACCACGACCATCCTGGCTCGCATTATATCATTCGCTGGAGTGAAGACCACATAACCTTCGTAGGAATTATAGCACCTGACTCTATAAAATGAAGACAACCACCATCTTGTCATGCATTACATCATTCAATTGGAGTGAAGATAGCAACACCTTCACTGGAATTACATTACCTAACTCTATATTATGCAGACGACGACCATCTTGGCTTACATTACATCTGACCACTGGAGTGAAGATCACCGAACCTTCGCTGGAATTATATCATGTGACTCTATAGAATGAAGACCATAACCATCATGGCTGGCATTACATCATTCAACTGGAGTGATAACCACAACATATTCACTAGAATTATATAACCTAATTCTATAGAATGAATACCACAGCCATTTCTGCTGGCATTACATCATTCTAATGGAGTAAAGATTGCAACACCTTCGCTGGAATTATATCACATGACTCTATAGAATGAAGACCAAGACCATCTTGGTTGGCATTACATCAATCAACTGGAGTGAAGACCACACACCTTCGCTGTAATTATATCACCTGACTCTATAGAATGAAGACCACGACCATCCTGGCTCGCATTATATCATTCGCTGGAGTGAAGACCACATAACCTTCGTAAGAATTATAGCACCTGACTCTATAAAATGAAGACAACCACCATCTTGGCATGCATTACATCATTCAATTAGAGTGAAGATAGCAACACCTTCACTGGAATTACATTAACTAACTCTATATTATGCAGACGACGACCATATTGCCTTACATTACATCTGACCACTGGAGTGAAGATCACCGAACCTTCGCTGGAATTATATCATGTGACTCTATTGAATGAAGACCATAACCATCATGGCTGGCATTACATCATTCAACTGGAGTGATAACCACAACACCTTCACTAGAATTATATCACCTAATTCTATAGAATGAAGACCACAATAATTTCTTCTGCCATTACATCATTCCATTGGAGTAAAGATTGCAACCCCTTCGCTGGAATTATATCACATGATTCTATAGAATGAAGACCGAGACCATCTTGGCTGGCATTACATCAATCAATTGGAGTGAAGACCACACACCTTCGCTGTAATTATATCACCTGACTCTATAGAATGAAGACCACGACCATCCTGGCTCGCATTATATCATTCGCTGGAGTGAAGACCACAGAACCTTCGTAGGAATTATAGCACCTGACTCTATAAAATGAAGACAACCACCATCTTGGCATGCATAACATCATTCAATTGGAGTGAAGATCGCAACACCTTCACTGGAATTACATTACCTAACTCTATATTACGAAGAGGACGACCATCTTGGCTTACATTACATCTGACTACTAGAGTGAGGATCACCGCACATTCGCTGGAATTATGTCATGTGACTCTATAGAATGAAGACCATAACCATCATGGCTGGCATTACATCAATCAACTGGAGTGATAACCACAACACATTCACTAGAATTATATAACCTAATTCAATAGAATGAATACCACAGCCATTTCTGCTGGCATTACATCATTCTACTGGAGTAAAGATTGCAAAACCTTCGCTGGAATTATATCACATGACTCTATAGAATGAAGACCAAGACCATCTTGGTTGGCATTACTTCAATCAACTGGAGCGAAGACCACACACCTTCGCTGTAATTATATCACCTGACTCTATAGAATGAAGACCACGACCATCCTGGCTCGCATTATATCATTCGCTGGAGTGAAGACCACATAACCTTCGTAGGAATTATAGCACCTGACTCTATAAAATGAAGACAACCACCATCTTGTCATGCATTACATCATTCAATTGGAGTGAAGATAGCAACACCTTCACTGGAATTACATTACCTAACTCTATATTATGCAGACGACGACCATCTTGTCTTACATTACATCGGACCACTGGAGTGAAGATCACCGAACCTTCGCTGGAATTATATCATGTGACTCTATAGAATGAAGACCATAACCATCCTGGCTGGCATTACATCATTCAACTGGAGTGATAACCACAACACCTTCACTAGAATTATATCAGCTAATTCTATAGAATGAAGACCACAATAATTTCTTCTGCCATTACATCATTCCATTGGAGTAAAGATTGTAACACCTTCACTTGAATTATATCACACGACTCAATAGAATGAAGACCAAGACCAACTTGGCTGGCATTAAATCAATCAACTGGAGTGAAGATCACACACCTTCGCTGTAATTATATCACCTGACTCTATAGAATGAAGACCACGACCATCCTGGCTCGCATTATATCATTCGCTAAGTGAAGACCACAGAACCTTCGTAGGAATTATAGCACCTGACTCTACAAAATGAAGACAACCACCATCTTGGCATACATTACATCATTCAATTGGAGTGAAGATAGCAACACCTTCACTGGAATTACATTACCTAACTCTATATTATGCAGACGACGACCATCTTGGCTTACATTACATCTGACCACTGGAGTGAAGATCACCGAACCTTCGCTGGAATTATATCATGTGACTCTATAGAATGAAGACCATAACCATCATGGCTGGCATTACATCATTCAACTGGAGTGATAACCACAACACCTTCACTAGAATTATATCACCTAATTCTATAGAATGAAGACCACAATAATTTCTTCTGCCATTACATCATTCCATTGGAGTAAAGATTGTAACACCTTCGCTGGAATTATATCACATGACTCTATAGAATGAAGACCAAGACCATCTTGGCTGGCATTACATCAATCAACTGGAGTGAAGACCACACACCTTCGCTGTAATTATATCACCTGACTCTATAGAATGTAGACCACGACCATCCTGGCTCGCATTATATCATTCGCTGGAGTGAAGACCACATAACCTTCGTAGGAATTGTAGCACCTAACTCTATATAATAAAGACAACCACCATCTTGGCAAGCATTACATCATTCAATATGAGTGAAGATAGCAATACCTTCACTGGAATTACATTACCTAACTCTATATTATGAAGACGACGACCATCTTGGTTTACATTACATCTGACCACTGGAGTGAAGATTCACCGAACCTTCGCTGGAATTATATCATGTGACTCTATAGAATGAAGACCATAACCATCATGGCTGGCATTACATCAATCAACTGGAGTGATAACCACAACACCTTCACTAGAATTATATCACCTAATTCTATAGAATGAAGACCACAACAATTTCTTCTGCCATTACATCATTCCACTGTAGTAATGATTGCAACACCTTCGCTGGAATTATATCACATGACTCTATAGAACGAAGACCAAGACCATCTTGGCTGGCATTACATCAATCAACTGGAGTGAAGACCACACACCTTCGCTGTAATTATATCACCTGACTCTATAGAATTAAGACCACGACCATCCTGGCTCGCATTATATCATTCGCTGGAGTGAAGACCACAGAACCTTCGTAGGAATTATAGCACCTGACTCTATATAATGAAGACAACCACCATCTTGGCATGCATTACATCATTCAATTGGAGTGAAGATAGCAACACCTTCACTGGAATTACATTACCTAACTCTATATTATGCAGACGACGACCATCTTGGCTTACATTACATCTGACCACTGGAGTGAAGATCACCGAACCTTCGCTGGAATTATATCATGTGACTCTATAGAATGAAGACCATAACCATCATGGCTGGCATTACATCATTCAACTGGAGTGATAACCACAACATATTCACTAGAATTATATAACCTAATTCTATAGAATGAATACCACAGCCATTTCTGCTGGCATTACATCATTCTAATGGAGTAAAGATTGCAACACCTTCGCTGGAATTATATCACATGACTCTATAGAATGAAGACCAAGACCATCTTGGCTGGCATTACATCAATCAACTGGAGTGAAGACCACACACCTTCGCTGTAATTATATCACCTGACTCTATAGAATGAAGACCACGACCATCCTGGCTCGCATTATATCATTCGCTAAGTGAAGACCACATAACCTTCATAAGAATTATAGCACCTGACTCTATAAAATGAAGACAACCACCATCTTGTCATGCATTACATCATTCAATTGGAGTGAAGATAGCAACACCTTCACTGGAATTACATTACCTAACTCTATGTTATGCAGACGACGACCATCTTGGCTTACATTACATCTGACTACTAGAGTGAGGATCACCGCACATTCGCTGGAATTATATCATGTGACTCTATAGAATGAAGACCATAACGATCATGGCTTACATTACATCATACAACTGGAGTGATAGCCACAACACCTTCTTTAGAATTATATCACCTAATTCTACACAATGAAGACCACATCAATTTCTTCCGGCATTACATCATTCCACTAGAGTAAAGATTGTAACACCTTCGCTGGAATTATATCTCATGATTCTATAGAATGAAGACCAAGACCATCTTGGCTGGCATTACATCAATCAATTGGAGTGAAGACCACACACCCTCGCTGTAATTATATCACCTGACTCTATAGAATGAAGACAACGACCATCCTGGCTCGCATTATATCATTCGCTGGAGTGAAGACCACAGAACCTTCGTAGGAATTATAGCACCTGACTCTATAAAATGAAGACAACGACCATCTTGGCATGCATTACATCATTCAATTGGAGTGAAGATCGCCACACCTTCACTGGAATTACATTACCTAACTCTATATTACGAAGAGGACGACCATCTTGGCTTACATTACATCTGACTACTAGAGTGAGGATCACCACACATTCGCTGGAATTATATCATGTGACTCTATAGAATGAAGACCATAACCATCATGGCTGGCATTACATCAATCAACTGGAGTGATAACCACAACACCTTCACTAGAATTATATCACCTAATTCTATAGAATGAATACCACATCCATTTCTGCTGGCATTACATCATTCTACTGGAGTAAAGATTGCAACACCTTCGCTGGAATTATATCACATGACTCTATAGAATGAAGACCAAGACCATCTTGGCTGGCATTACATCAATCAACTGGAGTGAAGACCACACACCTTCGCTGTAATTATATCACCTGACTCTATAGAATGAAGACCACGACCATCCTGGCTCGCATTATATCATTCGCTGGAGTGAAGACCACAGAACCTTCGTAGGAATTATAGCACCTGACTCTATAAAATGAAGACAACCACCATCTTGGCATGCATTACATCATTCAATTGGAGTGAAGATCGCAACACCTTCACTGAAATTACATTACCTAACTCTATATTATAAAGACCACCACCATCTTGGCAGACATTACATCTGACCACTATACTGAAGATCACCGCACCTTCGCTGAAATTATATCATGTGACTCTATAGAATGAAGACCATAACCATCATGGCTGGCGTTACATCATTCAACCGGAGTGATAACCACAACACCTTCACTAGAATTATATCACCTAATTCTATAGAATGAAGACCACGACCATTTCTGCTGGCATTACATCATTCCACTAGAGTAAAGATTGCAACACCTTCGCTGGAATTATATCACATGACTCTATAGAATGAAGACCAAGACTATCCTGGCTGGCATTACATCATTCAACTGGAGTGAAGACCACACACCTTCGCTGTAATTATATCACATGACTCTATAGAATGAAAACCATGACCATCCTGGCTCGCATTACATCATTCGACTCGAGTGAAGACCACAGAACCTTCATAGGAATTATAGCACCTGACTCTATAAAATGAAGACCACCTCCATCTTGGAGAGCATTACATCATTTAATTGGAGTGAAGATCGCAACACCTTCACTGAAATTACATTACCTAACTCTATATTATAAAGACCACCACCATCTTGGCAGACATTACATCTGACCACTATACTGAAGA